>JAZEWT010000026.1:2053739-2081806 GCA_036362905.1 Mordacia mordax
GCAAGTGTTCGTATGTACGTATGTGTGTCCGCACTGGAGGTAGCGGTGTCAAATCCTTCATTAACGTTAACTTTATTTGCACAACGCTAAGGCTTTTACGTCTTATTTCAGCTTTAGTTCCCACTTATTGATTATGTTTCTAAACTGTTAACGCTATTTCACATTAAAAAATACTACGCCTGAACAAGTACCACGAACCCTCCTGAGCATTCTTCGACCTTCATCCAGGGAGAAATTCAGGTCGAAGCAGTCATTGCAAAAAGAAAACGTCACCAAGGAACGACGTCGGAAGAACGTGTTACACGCTTGGAACAAGGCCACCCTTAGGGCACGTACTCGACCGGCAATTATAAGCGTTGGCAAGAAAATGCAGGCGGGCTTAAGTTCACGGTCTTTGGTGTAAATATACGGCAGAGCTGCACAGCTGTAAAGGCAAGTTCGGATCGCAGCTGATGGAACGCCCTCCGCTATAGGGAAGCCTGCCGCTCTCTAAATCACTGCCGATAATAAACCCATGAGCTCGATGTCAGAGCCAGGGTAGATGTACGAGTCTCAACGTCATCATTATCATCCCTCAAGGTTCGCTAAAAAAAGATCAGCATAAGCCTGTAAGAGAAGTCATTGGTGGACACCCCATACTGTAGATAAACCTATCCACAGTACCAACAGAATGACAATTGATGACCCCTTTGTCAATACAGGCCTCCCTGCAGAGTGGCGGTCGTTTGACCATACTTCACCAAACAGTCAACTGCAGATTTATGAGGGGGGGGGATTGTTCCTTGGACTGAACACTGATGTGAGACATGGGTGGCGGTCGAGCTCGGGTTCACAATGTAAAGTGTGCTAACCACTGTGCCACCGCTCCACCCACAATAATAAACAGAGTGTTAACAAACTATGTATATGTAACTGAGCATACCCCATCCCCCGATGGATCGTAACTTCATCGTGGCGGATGTGTTTGTACGCCTCGTTAAACCCCAAAGTCTAACATTCCTGGTAGGGGACTCCCTTGGTGAGCAGGTGTGAAAACTAGCATCCCTGCAAGGGTCTGCCTTGATGAACAGGTCTTGGGGGATGTTCCAGCCAAATAACGATCCGAAGACTCTCCGAATAAAGGAAGTTGGCGTCAGGAAGGACATCCAGCCGTACATTTCACCGCGGCCAACCTGGATAGCAGTTGACTCGGCAATAACCAATATATAAACACACAGAGCGCCTTTCAGCAGAGACAATCCAAGTAACAAAAGGAGCAGATAATACCGGTGGGTCAACAGTAATGCATTTGATACCACAATTTTAATAAACGCTACGAGATATATCCTGTGAGAAATATTATTAAAAACAAAACACCCCACAGCGATGTAAAACAAACTGAAAGCACTCGCAGTGGAATGGAAAGCAATTCTCCAGGATCCTCTCCCATCAGCCGTCTCCCTAGCATCATTGAAATCCTACAGGACGCATTTTTGTAATGGATTATAGTTACGCAGTTAGATTTCAATTAAATGCTCGTGTAATTAGGTCAGAATGTTATTAGTGATATTCCTCATCGCGATGACGACGCGAGCGAGGAGTCGCAGCGATCTCCGTGTGGCTGCATTACAGTAATCAGCGACTGCGCGACGGTGGTGAACACACAAAGGCAAAGCTCCCCCGTGTAGCCTCTTAACAGGCTGTCTGGGCAAGTGCGGATAGCGAGCAGCGAATCTGAATGCCACCACGGCACACGAGGTGGTGGGTGGGTGGCCAGCGCCACTCCCGACCACCTTTGTCTCCCCAGTGGCGATGTTGATACACGTCAGCAGTAGGTACGCATTTGAGACTGAGTCGACCTAGAAGAATCCCAGGGTCGGTTCGGATAATCGTCACTGTTTATTGATGTTGAACGGGAATTCAACTAGGGTGTCTGGGGTTAGTAGTGCAGTGCGCAAACCGCTGCACCACCACTCCCCCGCACACAGAAGATTCTCATAAAAAAAACTTCACAGACTGTTAGTGAGCACCGATGAAGGCCACTGATAATAATAATAATTATCCTTTATTTGTAGGCGCGCACGTTCACGAGCTGACAAAGCGCGGACGAGCTCAGAGATGATTAGTACGTATTTAGAGGTTCGCTGACAGAAGGTAATGGGACAGATTCAGGTGCCACGGGCTCACTGACTGAGACGGCTGTCCGAGTCACCACTTGTGCTCCCTACCGTGACAGCTCGCCGAGTTTTAGCCGCCCCGTCGCTCCGCTCGTTGTTGTGAGCGTGGCTCATCCATCCTCCGTTGCTGCTGGAGGGCAACTTCTTCCTCCGAGACTTCCCTCCGCGCAAGACAGGGGCGCGCGTACGAGAGGGAGCGCGCGTGCGGATCTCACAGGAGGACGAGGAGGAGGAGGAGGCGGCGGCGGCGACCCCGTGGCCCATGGGGCACAGAGACACGTGTGGCAGCATCAGCATTAGCCAGTGAAGGGTTAATCGACACGCGGCAATGCGAACTTGAATGATTAATCAATCATTAATTCATTCATTACCTCTAACCAATAAAGCGTGTCACTCTGGCGGTAAGCTAATAACAACATGCCGAGCATCGCTTCTGCTCCGCATCTCTTTTCGATATCATTGAACCGACACCTTGATCCCGCCTAAAGAGTTCCATTATTTATTTAACACTGATTAAGCTCCTCAATTCTTCCCTGACCCGAGTCCTAAGAGTAGAGGTGCCCTCCAAACTAATATCCCACATTCCCAGGTCCCGGCGGGCGTGTGAGCTCCCGTGCCTCGTAGCCCTTATCGCTATTGTCATCTCGGCGCAAGGTCTCTCCTAATCTGCACGGTAATGAAAATGTGATTAAGTTAAAGAAAAATAAATTGGCTCGTCGAGAAGTCAAGTGCAGCTCGTTAAATGCGACTCCTATTGCCCTGCGTTGTTTCAGCTTGATCAGAAAACCAATAAACTAGTCACGGTAAGACTGGTAACCGGCATAATCCAAGAATGTCCAATACTCATCATCACCATCAGTACCCGATCAATCCTGTACAGGGTCGCGGGGGGCCAGAGCCTATCCTGGCAGACAGAGGGCACAAAACGTGGGTTTTTTTCCCAGCATGTGACACCAGTACATGGCAGGGCAATGGGGGAAATTCACTCGGACAATAAATCTAGGCAGCAGAGTGTCTTTGGGTGATAGGAGGAAACCAGAGTACCCGGCGAAAACCCACGCGGACCCGGGGACGGTACCCGCAAACTCCACACAGAAAAGCACTCGAACCGGGAACCGAACCTGGGGCCTTCTTGCTGTGAGGCGACAGCGCTACTCACTGCACCACCACGCCGCCTTTCATACAATACTTTCAATTACAACTCTATTCTGTTTAAGACCAAATGGAAGCCCGACTGAGATATAACGGCCCTGTTAAAAATAGACTCAACCCCGTTTGAGAGAGATTAATTGTAATTGAGTTTAAAATACTTCTGTAACTCCATTGTGTAAGTCGGGCGATGACAGCCGCCAAATGTGGCCTACTTTTACAAAATGTGGAGCTGAGTCTTTGGTGAGCGCACGCTTCAGCGCTTTTCTCTCTTCGTGAACGTCCTGCCAGGCCACCGCGGCCGAGGAAATGGACCCATCCGCGCAACTTCTCAGCCTCCGCCGCACTCACTAACCGGCCATCCGTTCATTCGTGAACGCGTTCGTTTCACCTCGAAAGGGCGGCCTCGCGCTTCGCAAGGCTCATCGGCAGCAGCGGGTGGCGCTGATTTGTGTTTGGCCAACTGTTGAACACTGACACGTCGCGTTCACGCAGCGCGTAGGTGGACCAGCAGGGGACGGCTCGCTGCAACATTTGCCATTGCCGCCTTGTTGACCTGGACGTGGGGATTTCACGATCACAGTGGCGCGGCAGACTTGGCACGGTCCCCGGTGAAGTGTGTGAAATGGGTTCCCGCCCCTGTCCGATTCCTCCTCATCCCTTGCCCCCCTCTTTGGAGACCGGGCCCCTCCAGCTCGTAGGCAAAGGTGCAGTTGCACCGCCTGTGCGCTCGACAGCCACGCCAACGCATGCGCGCGATTTGCTAAACATTGCAGAAACGCCATCGTCAACATCTAAGTGTACGTAGAGAGTGCGCGCGTCCTGGCACATATTACGCAACAAACCGAACGAGAACGCATTGCGCGCACACACTTCGAGCAAAGGATGCCTTCTTCAGAAGTGTGAACACGGGAAGCCCTGTATTAAATGTTAAATTAACTGATAAAATGTTAAAGCCTAAAATATGACAACCTGTTAATTCGTTAAAACTGCTTAACATGCACGGACACTGATGGTAAAAATAGCAATTGCATAGTTTCATGTTTGCAAAGGCAAAGATAATTTCGTTATGAATAGAATACAAAGAATTCACAGATCTTAACATCACTGACACCACCGAGTATTCCATAATTACATGGCTTCCGCGCGTAATGTTCATTTAATTAGGTCGTGCAAATGGAAATTCTCGTTTGCTGCCCAGTGTTCAAAAAGTCTTACGGAACCTACACGATTAACGACTCAGAGTTGAAATCCCAGGCAATGGTCAGTCGGGGCCAATTGTCTACGGCTGTCAGTCAAATCGGAGCAGCGCGAGGTGGAATTTCCAACAGTGGCTCGGGAGCAGCAGTGGAGATGAGCGCTGCACGACACCTGTTTGACCTCGGCGTCAAATTGACGACTTAAAGATTCTTGTTTGCTGTGATATTCTCTCCAAAACAAACTTGGCAAAACAAAAAAATGCTGAAGGTAAACAACCATTTGATGCTCTAATTAAAAAAAAATGTCAAATTACAGATGAAAATCGAAGAAACGTTCATCCTTTATGGGCAAAATACAAGCGTTAAGCTATTTAAACACCTAAAAGACACATTTCACAAGGCATCAAGTTTGCAATAACCACACATGCTTGTCGCAAATCATGCAAAAAATACGGTATTCAGAGCTTGGCTAGAAGAAGGCCCCTCTCTTTATGGAGAGGACCTTTGACTCGCAATAATAATAATAATGGTACATTATATAATTATCCGCGCAAATTCCACGCATGGACATGAACGAGAAATGGATAAGGAGGCCTCGCGAGTTAAGTGCAGAGAGGCAGACAGAAGGGACCAACACAGCCAGCATTACCTGCCACTACGTCCGACGCATTTTGATGTCGTTGGCCAATTAATTAATAAGCTTTTTTTGGTTTTAGGAGGAAACTGGAGGACTTGGAGGAAACGCACGCAGAACAGGTGGCGACGACACAAATTCCACACAGAAGTGTGCTCGAGGCAGGAATCAAACTGCTTCGGGAAGGATTTTCTTTCTGTGAGACGCGGATATCATCACTGCGCCATCCTGCACTTAAAAAAAACCCAGGGATTGTGAATATGCATACAAACAGGAGCGCTATAATTTTACTGCAGTGCGCCAGTGTTACCACTTGGTGGACAATGGCAATGCCCAATGAATACAAAGTGTCTCAACATAACAAAGGTTATAAGCTGACAATGAGGAAGCATTAGACTCTTGAGTTAAGCAGACCTATGTCATCATCACGACCATGAGCGAATATCGATTCCCGCTGGATGAAGGCCTCCCCAAGTTGTCGCAACCCTTCGCAAGTTCTGCGAAATAACGACCCACCTCGCCCCTGGTGACGAACTCATGACGTCGTTCCATCATTTCAGCGAACGTTCTCGCTGCGGCGGTCCATTCTTGGGCTGCCACAATACTCCTGTTCTGGGCTATTGGCCATAGTTCCTTCTGGTGAGCTGTCTGGAGTTTGCTTACTTTGCCTAGCAGTTTAATATTACATCTCTAACCTGCACGGTGGCCCAGTGGGTAGCGCTGTCGCCTCACAGCAAGAAGGTCCCGGGTTCGAATCTCGGCTCGGGTGCCTTTCTGTGTGGGGTTTGCATGCTCTCCCCGTGTCCGCGTGGGTTTTCGCCGGGCACTCCGGTCTCCTCCCACAGTCCAAAAAACATGCTGCTGCATTGGTTAATTGGCTTGCAGACTACATTGCCCGCAGTGCCCGGTGATGGACTGGCGTCACATCGTGGGTATATACCTGCCTTGCGCCCTGTGTCTGCCGAGATAGGCGCCGGCTCACCGCGACCCTGTACAGGACTAAGTGGTTTCTAACAATGAGATGAGATGAGCTCTCTAACCTATACAGATGTTCTGCAATCAACGTGTTCCTCTTTCCACACCACTCTGTGGTTTTATTTCTCAATTGAGAGCTACGAGGAAATAAACGGCAACGTTTAAAGTGTTCAAATTTAGCGTAAAAGCAACATAAACCAATAACCACAAATATATGTTTAAGTGAGAAGTCACCTCACAATTTAAACGAGCATAGACTCCGTCAATTTATAATCACATACGAGAAATGGTAATCCACTCTTGCAATTCAACATTTAATGCACATTTAAATAACCTACGAACTGGGAATAACGCCACATTCCTGATAAGCAGAGTATACAATAAGCTACTAGTAATAACAAATAAATACACTATATGCTAATAAACAAGCATGTGGCTGTGTTAATCTCCAATTAGGGCCCTGAGAGTGGTGGAAATTCAATATTCCTATAACGGGTCAAGCTGTATTATGAGATATTATACTCGCAAATACATCTCCAAACTGGGCACCTGTCATCAGATGTAACTTAACGCAGCAGTAGTTGATGGCCAAAATGATCACCCCTCTTAGAATATTCTAACCAATGATTTGTTTGTTTAAATAAAATGAGCACAGATGTCAGAAGCCATTGTTATTCACGATTTCGTAATTTATTTGGGCGTAATTGTTGACGTGCCGTTCTCTCCGCAGCTCTGTGCAGCGCTTTGTGACCTACGGGTGAAAAGCGCTCTTGATATGCAATTATTCTTATCATAATTTCCACATTGATCAAAAGTGCGGTGCTACACCGGAATACGCTGTTCTATGCTTGCGAATGAGTGATTAGGATGTGAATAAGCGATCGCGACATGAACGAGTGATGAGCGATCCAGATGTGTTTTAGATTGTGGGTGGCATTTGTGTTTAGGGTTCAATCAAAACATGGTCATACTTTCATCTACAAGCGTACCCAGGCCATAGGTATTTAACTGCCATTACACAGCTATTACACTGCTTGCACAGTACTTTGTATATATACGTACGTATATATTCATATTGCAAATCTTTAAACGCTTACACAACAAAACAAAAATCGTAGACCTGAAGCCGATCATAATTTACGTTTGACAAAAAACATTTCTGATACACTGATGTAAGTTTCCACGGCTCGATGTACGACGATTGCTTCCAAAAGCTGCTCTTTCAGGAAAGCCGCATGGATCGCACACCCACACATACGAAAAAACGCCTAAAGGCAAGGTCTCTCCCAGATATGTCTATGCAACATTTTTGAGTTATCCCTCATTTCACTGCTTTAGCATGAATTCATCACTTGCATTCATCTAAATGTAGAAAAATTGGCACGAGCCGATTCCCCCGTGCATAAACCCAGCCGAACATTTAGAGCATTAATCAGCATTAGTTCCTAATGCCTAAGCAAGTGGAGGCATTCGTGGGGCGGTACGCGTGTCGCTACTGAACCGGGCGGCGGACATGACCGCTGGGCGTGTGCAGAGCACACTGAGAGAAGGCGCTCATGATCCAGAGGTGAAAGTAAACCGGCGGGGTCCGGCACGGCTTGCCGGTAAGCAAGCGGCCCGAAGGATTCGGTACAGGACCGGTAGGAAGTGGGGTTGTAATCGAAGGTTACCGGAAAGAATAGTAGCTCACTTTGAACTTTCACCACCTGACAAGATCCCACAAGCACGAAAACGCGACACCAATGACAGCCCTGCTCATGCTCAGGAGTCCTTCCCACTGTCAAGAGTCCCATTGTCGTGAAGATGTTACGACGGGGACAAGCAGATGACAAGGGAATAATGAGCCAAGCCTGCCGGCGTATTTGCATACTGTGTACTTTTCTTAATTGCTTGTGGTACCACATCTGTTGGGTTAGACATACAGCTTTCACGCACACAGCTTAACACCTATCAGTAGTTAAATTATTATTAATCTGTACGAAAAGCCAGCACCGCAACTTGTAGATTAAAGTCAGGGAGGTCATCACGGTTATCTTCATTATCACAATTTTAAAAATCAAACTCTATTGCTAGAGGGGTATTGAAGCACTTATTGCATAATTGCAAATTAGTGAAGGAGAACTATTTTTATATACTTCCTTCCGAAATTATTTAGAACGGATAGATATGCCCAGATAATACATCTCATTTCACGACTGTCGAAGGCCCACAGGGGAAGAAGCTTTAATAACGAAATTATTCATTGCTGGTAATGTTTTTAGCTGGCCCGTAAAGCCAGGACATGGTGGCCTACAAGTGTGATGGCAGGCAAGGTTCACTTCTGTGTCCTTAACAGGCCTGTGCAGAAGGCATCACACTAGTACGCGGCGACTTTGTGTGAACACAGCACGTGATTTGTTTATACTTTGCTTTCATATACATTGTCATCAATACATTGTGATTCTAAAATTGATATTTCAGATATTTCCAAGTGAAGATGTATGAATAAAACATCTGGTTTCACAGAAACACTATCTGACAGGACACCACAGTAAACAAGCAGAAAGTGGCCATTCCTATTACTCTATCAATGTTCCAAGATCACAAAGTATCACTTTCTGAGCCTTCGAAATATCAAGGGGCATGAATGTGTCGTGAGCAATAACAGCAAGACATTAGACACCGATTACGCATTCCTATTGCAAATTGACTGAAGTAGGAAAAATGATACTGGCAAGAGCAAACTCAAATTCCATAAACCACTGAATGAACACACAAGGGTCAATGCTTCGACTTGAGTCGATGAGAGCCTATCTTGCAATCCGGAGAGAATGTTCATCCTTGCTGTGTATTGACTTATTTACGTTTTACATAACGTCTGAATGTGCTGATAGCAATACAAACTTGTATCTATCACAGCAGATTCGACGCAGCAAGCATGAATGCTTTGTGCTGTATTTATATAACAGTATAACACAACTATATGAGCGACCCTTTGTTGTCAGTCCACTACTAAATGAGGCTTTGACCATACGTCACCACAGTGGTCAGTGCGTGCTGGCGAATTACCATACTTAGAATGCATTCATGCTTAGCACAGTGCACGTTGACGCTTCACATCACGTGGGGAACTTTATTTTAAGTATATTTTACAACAGCAAAAACGATTACGACACGCAAACCTACGTTCAAATGCGTATTTTTTTCAAAACCAACAATGATTGATTATTGAACTCTGACATCCGCGCGCAAGAGGATACAGCCACTGAGAGTTAACGATGCAGGAGCGCGCACACACCACGGCACCAATCGTATTCATTATTCCTGCCACTTAATTTACAATGCGATGCATGGCAGCCTAAAGAACCGATGCAAATGTGTGCCACTAAATATCTGTGCCCCCAAAAGAAAACATTACCATTAATTTAATTTCTTATGCATGTCTGGAGGTTTAGGCTTTTTCCTCCACAGGCAGAAAATCTAATGGAGCCGCCAGAAGTCAAGGCACACCCGCCCCAGAGAGGTGTCATTATTGCTGTGTAGATATTTGGTCGGCAGAGGTTGCAAAGGGAGACCTGCAGTTTTGAAAACCGCATATGTTGATAAATTACTACAAACCATGGGTTTGCTGCAAATAACGCTCTAGATAAAAATGTGTTGCCCATTCAAATGCGTGTTAGTGGATTTGCCTGAACGGTGCTAGCCTGGATTATATTGATTGTGAAAAAGGCGTGCAATGGTTGAGTCAAACTTGTAATGTTCACGTATTGCCAATCTGATGGTTTAGAGCAGGGCTTCTCAAACGTTTACACCTCAAGGCTCACCTGGCCCACTTAGGTCTGGTCTCCATGGAGCATCAGGTGGTGCTTGCGGCCCACTGGTTCATCAGAACCCACCGGTTGAGTTTGGCAGTTTTAGGCTACGCTCATCTCAGAACCGACTTCTGATCTAATGGCCGAGGTTCGGTGTTCCTCGCATAGAGACCTGCTTGAAAAGTTACAACTACTGCTTTACTCCTTAAAAAAGTGGAACTGGCGTTGCAGGTTGTTACGGTTTTATTGGCTGAATCACATAACGTCTCAATTAATGGCAAGACATTTTTTTGGAAGGCCCCTGTATAGATAGGATGAGGGCGACATTGGTTGACACGTGTGTATGCATGAGAAACCCGTTTCTGCACATTGGTCAAACAGTGATGATGATGATGATTATATTCTTGCGAGCGGCGATATGTTCACGAACTAATTGCCAACGTCGACACCTGCCAACCCCGACACGGTTTCAGCAGAAAGCGCTCGCGTCGGCTCGATATTCGTCTGTTGAACGAGTGCAGACTACAGTGGTTTACTGCACAGTCTCTGGCTTGCACTGCATGAAGACAATGACACTCATCTCATCTCATTATCTGAAACCGCTTAATCCTATATAGGGTCACGGTGAAGCCGGAGCCTATCCCGGAAACATAGGGCGTAAGGCAGGAATACACCCGACGACGGGACGCCGGTCCATCGCCGGGCATTGCGGGACAATTTTTAGTCTGCGAGCCAATCAACCTATCCAGGAGCATGCTTTTGGACTGTGGGAGGAAACCGGAGTACCCGGCGAAAACCCACGCGGACACGGGGAGAGCATGCAAACTCCACACAGAAAGGCACCGGAGCCGAGAGACTCGAACCCGGGACCTTCTTGCTGTGAGGCGTCAGCGCTAACCACTGCGCCACCGCGCCGCCCACAATGACACTGCCGTGGCTTGTCTTTAAGGTGTCTGTGTGTAGCTCTGTAAGCATCGCTAGGGGTTTACCATTTGGCCCACAGCTCGGAATGCATGGTCATAATCACACTGTGGCTTGTCTCTAAACGCAACAGTGAAATAAGAGAGTCAGCTGCCGATATTCCTCGTAAGAAAGTCCTTCTCTCACGCATCTACTGAATTAATTCTGCCCAACAGTGTCCGCATCTCGTCCCGGACTAGGGAAGTAATTTGCGTTCATTATAAATTGTATTTTTATTACATCACAGTGGTTTATACTCATTATGCGAAGGTGAGCACGGGATGTTTAACATGCTGGAGGCACGTAGAACGTAAGCGTAAATAAAATAAGAAATGTGTGACTGCGGAAGAACATCACATTTCTCGGCTTAAAATGTTACACAACTGAGCACATTCAAAACAACACCTGTGAAGAAATGGGGAAAAAGCTTTCAATTATTTTATATTTGGGAAAAAATAGGTATGCCATCTCCGTACAATTGGAATACAAAGAACGGCAATTCTCGAGCAAATGTCATGTTACTTTGTTGTATTTACCCTTAACAGCATTTGATGAATTGCTTGCTAAATTTACTGTGCTTAAATGTATGCACAATACCCGAAGGAAAGCATCAGAGATATCATTGCGTGTGCAAAGCTCCCACTGGTTTATTCATGTTTTTTAGACGCGTTTAAAATTGTTGTAAATTAGTCACGGTTCAGTACTTTACAATTTATTTATTTGAACGTCTATTTATTATAGTCTTAGCGTTCATTCCGTTTGACGAATGCAAGCTCAGCAAAGAGTGGTACAGCTTTCGCTGAAGTGCATTCATCAATAAGATTAAATATAGGAGCTCTCCAATGTTAAGCTAACAATGCCATTCTGACGAATTTCACTTGTGCCTTTTTGGTCCTAAACCTGAACAAAATGAACGTGGGAAAAGCGTCTCGCCCCCCTCCTGCCAAACTATTTGTGAGCCCATCCGTTTTCTCGGTGGCTACAATTGATTTGCGTACATTTGTCGCTATTGTTGCTACTCACACGCGCTTACTGTTGTTTTTACGGGACCCCACTGCCTTCCTCACCCTCGCGTTCGTCCGCGCCAAGTCCAGATATGGCTGCTGCGAGCGATGTTCAGCAATAAATCAAACCGCCGTGATGAACTGCGTCTCCGTGTCCGCGGTTTAAACGCCTCGCATGCAAACCACGTAGACTCAATGATAGCACCTTAATGAAAGAAATCCGCTTCTCATCGGCTCATATGTAGTTAGCGCTGATGTAGAACATTGGATGGGGAGACACTCGGTGAACTTTTTAATGCCACGTTTTAATGCCCCACTGGCATTTCAGATGGGCTTCTTAATAGGAAAGTCAACGTGTAAAAAATCACCACGCATATTCCAAATGTTTCCTTGCAGCAGTTTGGCCTGGAGGAGTCCTGCATCTTGACTCAGCGGTGTAATTATTCACTAAGGCACTGAGAATTAGTCACTGAAGGCGCTTACGTAAATCTGTCAAGACACGGGCGCGCTGCATGACCCGCGCTTGTGAGGAATGCATCAGCGCGCAGGCTGAGATCGCGCAGTCAGGCTGCACAACGTTACTTAACGGGGAGCCTCCCCCACTCGACTCACACTCACCCACACGATCAACTCAGACGTCCACACTTGGGATATTTTTTAACAACCGATCACCGATGGTTAAAGACGTAAAGCAGGTGGATCACCATGACTATTTTTTATGATGCACGCAATCTTAACAGCTATGAGTCGACTGCTCAATGACTGCGGACCGGCACATGCAAATTTTGAGTCCTTTCACCCGAGTGTGGGTTTTATCCAGGTGGCCAAGTTTATTTCCACATGTAGGAATGATCAACATTAAGAATAAGGAGGAGAGCATAAACCGTCTGCACGGCGATCTCAAAGGAACAGCTATGGAGAGCAATTCTAAAAAATATATCGAAGAAAATAATTTTACAAAAAAGTATAAGTGCACGTACATCGCTTCACAAGCCCTGGCCACTCACTTCCACTCAGCTCTGCAGACTACGAAGGTGGTCGCAACTCCCACTCCACAGCTCGCTTTGTGCACAGCCCCCGCGCGCACAGCCCCCGCGCGCACAGCCCCCGCGCGCACAGCCCCCGCGCGCACAGCCCCCGCGCGCATTATCATTATTACCTCAAGCAAGACAGCTTCAACTGAGCGCTGAGACTCAGTTGAGGCTTTCCTGGGTAACACAAGCACTAGTTTTAAATGTCCATGTACATGAGTGTTGTGGGAATGTCCATGCATCGTAAAATAAGTGTGCCGCTTAAGCGTTGTAAGAGTACTGCTGCAGCACATTGCCTTCCGATGGTTTGGATTACAAGCAACTAATCCTGAAACTCGGAGGAGTCACACCACTTGATCCTCCTCCAGCCTTTTACACCCATTAAAAATACATACACATGCATTTATCCACGTGTAGATACAAGGCAAGATGGGCAGAGTGTCGTAACACACACACCCGTGATGCAGAACTCTGAAGGCAAAGGTTGGATTATAAAATATTAGTCGAACTCCCAAATCACTTGGGCAGGCAGCTGACCACCAAAATGCAGTACAGCAAGTGTTAGAGTGTGTTCCAGCATCATAGCCCACATGCCCGATCATTGTTAATGGAATTGACCAAGCATCCCCATGCCAGACCCTTTTGTAAAAGAGTCGCAAGACTCAATGTGGCTTTCCTGATCAATGAAGCCAGAAAACCGAGTTCGATTTATGCTTACGAACCAATCTTAGTGGCAGATAACTAAACCTGTTCTGGACATCCTCTATGTCAACTCAGCCTCAAATGAGTACCTGCTATAGTGTGCAAACAATGCCATGAAGAAAACAAAGGCGGTGGGGTCTGGTCCTGGCCACACCAGCTGCTGAAGTGCCGTGACGGCCTTCAAAGGTGTTTATTAACAGCACTTGCCCCCATAGTCTGTTAAGACAATACGGAATATATTTGTCTTTATAAATGCATACAGTATACAATGTGCAGCTGCTGGGTGCTAGGGATTGCCAGAAATTAACGTTGGGGCGGGCAATTTTACGCAGAAGAATCGAGAAATACAGCCAGTAAGTGACCCTGTATGATACACAATGTGCAAGTTAATATCATGGATAAGCTGTTACGTAAGCCACGGTAGTGAATTAAAGCTGGTTCACTAGGAGCCTTAGGCTAAATTATTGGACAGAAAGTGGGCCTCATAAGTCACAAGGCAGAATCCTCGGCGTTGTCAAACACTTCGTTAGTGCTGTCGGTAAGTTATGGATCTATCAAATAATCCTGTCACCGAGGCTCACGTGTGTCGTAAGACGAGGAGGAGCTTTGCAGGCAAGAATCACCGTCAAACAACCGTTAAAAAACCATGAGACGAGCCGGTTAAGCTTACGGCAGATCAAACTGACCGCTCTGAACCCTGAGCCAATGGTGTAAATTCCACATTTCTATGACGGGATGAGTATATCCATAGGACAAACACGCATGACATCTCCAACAAAGTGCTAGTCAGTATATTTACTCTGGAGTGATGGTGAGCCATGGCGAGCCACAGCCAGTACACGAACTCGCAAGCTTGTGGTTCGGAGCACGCTCGCTCAAACAGTGAGCCAGCAAGTCAGCCTCTGAGCTGGGCAGCGCTTATTCAACGCTCTCTGCTGCTCGTGCCGATTTACCCGGCCGGTAATCCGGGTTAACCCGGATTGGCCAGTTGTCCCCCAAATCGTGGGAGTATTGGATAAAAAAATTAATGTCCTTCCTGACTCCAGTCTCCTCCAGTGGAAGGGGTCTGTGGATCGTTGTCTGGAACCTCACCCCATACCTGTTGACCAAGGAAGACCCTTGCAGGAGTTCCAGACTCCAGTCGACATATCTCTGGGGTTCATTGGAACATGCAAACCCCTCCACCGCAGTGAGGTTATGATCCATGTGTGCATAATTTCCAAATTCAGTGGTTGTGTTTTGTTCATACATAACCGTACAGTGGCACGCTGCGTCGGCACGAGCCCTGGGAAACTAACGGCAGAGAGTTTCATGGGAAAACAGCAATAAAGTCAAAAATAATAAAAGCTTCAACTAAGCGACATTAATGGTTTATTTTAAAAATTGTGCAGCTTAGGAATATCACGGTTAAGCGTTGCATAAGCAATTTTCGCCAAAGATTTATATTCCAAACATTAGGATTAGGAAGTGTATTTTGCGCTTGCGAATCGCTTGCACATTAAATAAATAAGTCTACAAATAAATACCTGTATTATGCGTAGGCATTTATAATTTTAATGCTGAGTGATTTACTGTCTGTCTGCTATGTAAATACGCTAAGCCAGATGGCGTGCTATACTGTGCGGTGCGTCTATCCTCTCTGGCTCAGCTGGTATTTCAAACGGTGGCAAAGTTGTAAATTTTGCGGGAAACACCTTGGCATTTCTTGTCCTGCGTTGGCCAAGGCTCTCCACATTTAAGATTACTGCCCGAGTAATCATAAATCTAATTTTATCAATGGAATCTGTGAGAGTGAAATACTTAGGCCGTCAAAAATTTTGTCTGCCCGATAATGCTTTAAAATGTGATATATGGAGCGTGAGAAGGCTGTTTTAAATCAAGGATTCTGAAAGCTTAATGTGATCAGTAATAAGAAATTGGAATAGGAACACAGTTCTTTTGCAAATTGCAAAGCACTTTAACTGTACTTGTCTCCATGTCCTGCATAAGGTCACTTTTTTCCTTCAGGGATAAGTCTTGCGATGCCTTGTATGTCTCTCTGCACATTCGCAGAGAGTGTGAAGTTAGGTTTTATAAGCAGTACAAACTGGCTTTTTAGTCATCGTTTTGTGTGAAATACATGTAATTCTGGTCATCATTGCCCACGTCCACGGGACATATGGAATAAAGTACCAGGCTGTGGAAACTGCCAACGATCACCAAACACATGTTTTCACACAAATGCAGTATGCTTGCAACGCTGTAGATATCAATGGAATATTTGGGTCTTGCTCATATATATGGAGTGTGCAGCGCAAATTGCTTTTAAAATGAATGCATAATGTTTCCTTATTAATTTATTTTGAATGAATGTTTTTTTTTCCCATTATTAAGTCAGATGCGCTGTATCCAATATCGTGAAATTCAATCCCTAATTGTGTCGATTTAAAAGCCTTCAAATCTAATGGCGCCCTCATTTTATAAAACATAACGTAACCGTACAAGACACCGTTATAAATGTCAATGTAGTCGCAAGCGCTTACAAACCTGTGTACAGAATATAACATAATCCTGTGCACGGCATTGCGATGCTTTTCACAACGGAGTTTTCATTCGCAACAGACTTTGGTAACGTTGCTCAATAATAATAACCAAACACGGGCATAAGTACTGCCGGGATCGTCGTCCAGAATCGGCTGGTCAACCGCTCGCGACCCGGATCAACCATGCGAGCGCAGGTGACGACTGCTGCGTCATCCGAGCGCCTCGTTATGATGCAATGTTTCAGTATTAAGAATCCTAACGGAGAGGGCTCTGTAAGAAGATACTCGCGAAGCCTGCCATCTGGAAAGGCAATCAAGAGAGGTTATTTGAGATACGTGATTAGAGTAATGCGTGTGTCGAGTTTTATCTCGGTGAAAAGCCCGCTTCGTTAATTATTCAGGGTTTTATCTTAATTACACTAAATTTTAATGAGCAACTCCTCTCCTCACCTCCCACACATAAGCAGAAACTGTGCATTAGAGATGCCCTTTGTTTTTCGTGTCTCTCGCACAGGAGACGAGCCGTGGGGGGCCAAGTGGGGGGCCGCGCGTATCGCGACGAGATGTCCAAGTGATGCGACCCCACGCCCCCTCCCACGCCGATCAGCACGTTTCTCATTTAGATCAATCACAATGCAGAAAAACCACCGCATAATTACATGGTCTAACGATTTAACATCAATTAAAAAGTTTGCCGATGCCTGGATTACATGTGAAGAGTCATCACCTTGAGAATCCACGTTCCATCTTGTGTTTAATATAAACAGACGCACACGTACATACACGCGCGCGTACATGCGCGCGTGCGTACATTTCCCACGGCTGAATAAACTCGCACGCGTTCATTTACCGGAGCCTCTTCTGACAATGCACTTGCTTGGAAACTCATTAGGAACGAGAGCGGCAATCTTGGGGGAAATATGGAGTTCCCCAGTTGTTTTGTGGTGTGCGGGTGGCAATCGGGAAGATGTTAGTAAGATTAAGTCATACCTGTCCATACATTTTTGACCTCCACGGATCGTAACATGGTCGTGGTGAAGGGGGTTTGTGTGTCCAGCCATTCTGATGGGCTATCCCTTGGTAAAGAGGTCTAGAGTCCAACCCACCCGATAGGATCACCCTTGGTGAACATGTCTCGGGCGAGGTTCCAGACAAATATTGATCTCAAGATCTCATTATCTGAAACCGCTTAATCCTATATAGGGTCACGGTGAGCCGGAGCCTATCCCGGAAACACAGGGCGTAAGGCAGGAATACACCCGACGACGGGACGCCGGTCCATCGCCGGGCATTGCGGGACAATTTTAGTCTGCGAGCCAATCAACCTATCCAGGAGCATGCTTTCGGACTGTGGGAGGAAACCGGAGTACCCGGCGAAAACCCACGCGGACACGGGGAGAGCATGCAAACTCCACACAGAAAGGCACCCGAGCCGAGAGATTCGAACCCGGGACCTTCTTGCTGTGAGGCGTCAGCGCTAACCACTGGGCCACCGCGCCGCCAAGATCCTCCGACTAAAGTAGATTTGCATCAGGATGTCATTATTTTCTTCAAATCCCTCATCATTAGGGGGTAACCGTCCAACCGAGCTCAACCTGCATACCTGCCGTTAAATCCGGCCACAACAGCCTGCCCATATCATTGTGGCTGAGGGCCGCTGGACGGGACGAGTAATGGAATCGCAGCTATGGTGGAAGGGGGAGAACGTGACGAAGGTGTACTTGGGGCTCGTGCGAGGCAGCATGAGCGATGGACTCCGACATCACGGAACCACCAACAATGGCGCCGACAAGGAGAGGCCTTCATCCAGCAGTGGACAGATAAAGGGCCGGTGATGATGCTACCAACTATAAAGCCTCCATCCTATGCTACTGACAATGAAAGCGATCTGTTGTTAGTGATTATCGGAGTCAATAACAGAGGCGTAACGCAAGCGCACACGTGAATAATCTTGCTCGAGAAACAATCGCGACCGCGGATGATGTGATGTGCGGTTGTGCACACGCTGTGCTGCGGGTCACAAGCGAATAAGACAGAGAGGACTGTAGCAGAAACTGACGAAAACCCAGACTTCGAATGAGTTGTTTCGTGCAAACGGATTTCCCAGGACAGCTGCCTCAGACAGGAGGATCCTGGGAAAACTAGGACGAGGGGGGGGGTCTACTCTTTGAATACTCAGTGGGTTTTGTGTGGGGTTTTTTACATATAGTTGTACCGAATTGGGATATACCACTTCATTATGACGTCAGACCCACTGCAACACATCCCAAGAGGCCATCATTAAAGAAACCAACACTGCAGCAATCATATTCTAACGTCCCATTAGTGGGAGCGCACTGCAGGGGTTAGGCCACTCTCTCAGTGACGTCACAGCGGAGGCCTGGAGAAGAGCCCCACGTGCAGTGACTGAATATTTGTTTCACGGGAAGCGAATGACTTCTCCTTGAGATGGAGGGAACTCCCCGCAGGGTTCGCTGCTAAGTAAGAACCGTAACAAGTTCCGCGTGGAGAAAGAGCGCTGGAAAGGGCACGGATGTTTTTGTCAACTCAGACGACGAGTGCTTGGAGGTGCGCGAATACGGCGCATTTTCCACGACTGGTCGATCGGGGTAATCGATTATACGAGCGACTTCTACCTGTAGCGCGTGGGCTGTTGTTATTCTTGTTAACATTGGCTTTTACTCTACTTCTCTTGCATTTTACCGACGCTTGCGAGAATAGTTTTTATGGAGTTGGGTTTTTTTTTTTAAATACACACTGCTTGGGGCTGCACGGTGGCGCAGGCAGTCCCGCTGCCACCTCGCGGCAAGAAGGGCCCGTGTTCGATACTCGGCTCGGATGCCTTTCTGTGGGGGGTTTGCGTGGTCTCACAATGACCGTGGGTTTTCACCGGGTACACAAGTTTCCTCCCACAAGCCAAAGACACACTGCTGCCGAGGTTAACTGGCCTGTTGAATCAATTGCCTGTGGTGTCCTGTGATGAACTGGCACCCCACCCTGGGTTGTTTTAAGGTCGATTGCTCAGACCATTTGAATAGTAGTCACCGCTTATATATCTTGCATCCCGAAGGCAGGAAACCCCAGACAGGCCACGCCCAGTGTGCTAGCTGTACGTGGCTTTATTTTTATTGCTATGCTTGTTTACGCAGAATTTCCCTAATTGAGTAAATATGCCGGTAATTATTTAAATTTTGCAAAACATCTGGCCGGTAATATCACAAAGCTCCACCCTGCACCTCCGGCCCAGTGGTACACGTGGGAGGAGGAATTAGACTTTCCCTCGACCATATTGAAAGTAATATTCGATTAGCAAGTTGGGAAATCGAACCTATCATTGAGAGTGTCATCAGATTGCACGTCTTAAAGACAAAGATCCACTAACACACACGCACTTGCAAAACAACACTTGTAAAAAAACCTGTCACGTTCACATTCACGTAATACAAAGCACAGGCATGCAATCTCTGAACGACGAACGCAGACTATTTACAGTCGAACTCGACAGCCAGGATATAATAACAATAATTATAATTGCATTCCTAGAGCGCCTTTCACCCGAGGGTCACAGAGCGCTGCACAGAACTGCGGAGAGAACGGCACGGATCAACAACGAGGTAAGACGACAAATCAGTAACAATAACGTTTGTTTTGGAGTTTTGATGCTGGAGATGAAGCAACAACCAAACAGATTTGACGAATCTCTTGTCCAATATAGCCTGTTGTACTCAACGTGTAGTGCAGGCAATGAATTCGGTCAGATACGGGCACGCACGCACACACACACACTAGCTCAAAGCTGACAGACACGAACACACATCACTCTCGCATTTGCACATCCACTCAGCGTTATTCGTGATTATTTCTGTTAAGCGCCAAATCCGAAAACCACTCAGCGGAAACGAGCACAACATTTTATCCAACACACGCACTGTACTTTGAAGAAGAAAATAATTCCCGGGTTTGTCTCATCTCATCTCATTATCTGAAACCGCTTAATCCTATATAGGGTCACGGTGAAGCCGGAGCCTATCCCGGAAACACAGGGCGTAAGGCAGGAATACACCCGACGACGGGACGCCGGTCCATCGCCGGGCATTGCGGGACAATTTTAGTCTGCGAGCCAATCAACCTATCCAGGAGCATGCTTTTGGACTGTGGGAGGAAACCGGAGTACCCGGCGAAAACCCACGCGGACACGGGGAGAGCATGCAAACTCCACACAGAAAGGCACCGGAGCCGAGAGACTCGAACCCGGGACCTTCTTGCTGTGAGGCGTCAGCGCTAACCACTGCGCCACCGCCCGGGTTTGTGACGCCGCAAAGAGAAACAGGAGCGCGCCGCGTGGCATGCGGAGATGTAAAGATGCCCGCGGAGATGTAAAGATGCCCGCGTTAACGTCACACCTGCTGCACAACGAGAAGTGGTTTAAACTAACACGTGTGAAAGACGAGCTGAAGCCGTCAAACCGCGCTTTTTTAGGGTGATTTTAATGTAAATGCATTTATGCCAAAGCTTCCTAAGATGCAATATGTTCCGATTACTGGAACAACGAGCCACGTGGGGGCTTATCGAGCCTCCCAGGACCAGAGTCTGTGCGCGACCACTCTGTTCCTGTGTGTAAATAACAGATTCTATTACTGTACTCAAGCGTGAGAACGTTAGAACTTGGATTATTCTTGTGAATACAAATTTCAAGGAAACGCTTTCCAACGGGTTGGCACACGCGCTACACTTGAGAAAAGCCATAGTTTTACCGTCTTAGATTCTGCTCAACTCACTTCAATGCATGCCTGATGAATGATAAATGACAATTATAGAGCGCACGGGTGGTTGGGTGGAGTGCAGAGTGAATGGGTGGAGTGGGTGGTGACTGCTTCTGTATTAAGTCGGCGCAGTGGGCAGCGCTGCCGCCTCACAGGAACAAGGTCCTGAGTTCGATTCCCGGCTCGGGTGTCGCCTTTCTGCGTGGGGTTTGCATGTTCTCCCTGTGTCCGCGTGGGTTTATGCCGGGAACTCTGGTTTCATCACAAAATCCAAAGGCACGACTTTCTAGGTTTTAGCGTCCTGACTAAATTACCCCCGGTGCCCTGAGACGTTGTAACTCGCTTACCCCTCCCTGCTGGACAACTGTTAAAAAGAGCTAAACGGCTGAACAATTCCTTCCAATTTCAACAAAATCTGACTGAGCCAGCGCGACCAGAGGAGGGGGCACGAAACGGGAGGCGGGTTGTGCCGCCCGGATGGGCCATGAACTGAACGCAGAGTCTGCCGCGGAACAGTCCTCCAGCGTAATTCCCAAACTGCCACGGCTGAGCATTGGGACATCTGCTCGCACGACGGATGCTCTGCACTGCTCTGCGCTGCTCTGCGCTGCTCTGCGCTGCTCTGCGCTGCTCTGCTCTGCGCTGCTCTGCACTGCACTGCGCTGCGCTGAAGTTGAGCGCTCGAACCCATCTCGGGCAGATTCATTTTAAATAACTTCCAAAACTAGACCCCGTTCGAATGTGGTAATGTTAATTGCATCTAAAGAGCGCTTTTCACTCGAGGGTCACAAAGCGCTGCACACAGTTGCGGAGAGAACGGCATGTCAACAACATCAGGACATGCACATTACCTTCAGCTCAAGTATTATCAGTATCTATATTAGGTTGGCCACAAATACCTGACACGTTTAAAACTACACTCAATGTAAATGTGTCAGCTATTTCCGGCCCACACTGTGCTGAGAATTACGCACTGCCAGTCTTCATCAATGATGGCGCGGTGGTGCAGTGAATAGTGCTGCTACTTCACGGCAAGAAGGTCCCAGGTTCGGTTCCCGGCTCGGATGCTTTTCTGTGTGGAGTTTGTGTGTTCTCTCTCTCTCTCCGTGTCCGCGTGGGTTTTTGCCGGGTACTACAGTTTCCTCCCACCGTCCATAGACATGCTGCTACCGAGGTTAATTGGCCCGCCGAGTAAATTACCCCATAATGGGCCCTGCGATGTACTGGTGTCACATCCTGGGCATAGACCGCCTTACGCCCTCTATCTGCCGGGACAGACTTAGACATACCTGTACAGGATTAAGCAGGGATTGATACAGACCATCTGACAACTCTCGACTGCAAAGGGTTTAAGGGAATATTCGGCAAATTGTAATCCGAGTTTCTTAAGTGGGGGGGGAGTATTCACCCCACAGATACAGGGAGAGAAGCAATATCTCTGGCATTGCTGTCCATTAGAATTTGTATCAAATCAGCAAACGGATTGAATTCTTCCTCAGTCATTCCCTGGGTAGGAGGCCTCACCCATTCAGAGGCCACTTCGAATTCTTGCGGCAGTAACTTTCATTTAGTATAAAATTTGAAGGGATGCCACTTCTTTAACGTTTGTGTAGGGTGTGAGATTGTCGTTTTGCTTAATCCACATGCACGGAAGGCAGCAGTCTCGGTCTGTCAAGAAAACCTCAGTGAAGACGCTTTACAGTCACAAACTATAACAACAACACATGTTGAATATGTCACACACAATCTCTTTGTTTTGGTCATATATCACACGCAGCAGCTTCCTTTACATGAATTCATATGACAGCCCATTGAGATACGCAGCCACTTAAAATATTTGCAGTTGTTTGCCAACGAATTTTGAGTGACAACGTCATAGTTTTTTTTTTGTACATAAGCCAAAGCTTTCCTTTTACAGTGTCTCAAGTGCTACTGTGTTCGGGATCGTAGCGGCAAACGCAAGATGCTTCTTGCATCGTACATCTGCTATTTTGAAGCTGTAATGGGACCGCCCAATGACAGCTCCACACAGCCAGCGATTCCACTGTAACGAATTTGCATCTCGACAACAATCAGCCTTTGCCAAACCCCATTAAATCTGTGAAGCACATAAGCTGCCCTTGCATGTCAATGAACGCCACTGCAGTTACTTTTAATTGCTGCATCAGCATTTCATAACAGTTGCGAAAGCACAAGTGGTTACAATTACGCAGGGATGTTAAAAATACGGTAAGACTTTGCCAAAAAAAGTTGACGAAACACGGTTTCCCCTTCTAAATTGTAAGCGAGACTCCGTGGGAGACCGCTGTTATTAAATGTTGCTCCGTGCATTTGCGAGCGTGTGTATTGTGTGTGCGCGCTAACAGCCCACGATCCTGCAGTATGTTGAGGCTACATGGGGGATCTCTGTGGGTCTGTCAATGAATATTTGGAGAACGGTGCTGCAGGGTTGGTGAGCTGCGCTCTGTCCCCAGTCGTGTGAGTTCGATTCCTTCTCAAGGCCAACACTCAATGTGGCATTCCTGCAGAAACGACCGGGTGAACCAAGTTCAACTCCCACTCACGATCAATATTAGTGACGGTTATCGGAACTGGTGCTGGGCGTCAGCTAGGCCGACTCAGACTCAAATGAGTACCTGGCGCCACGTGCGGAGACAAAGGTGACTGGGTGTGGTGGTGGCCATTCACCCTGTCGTGTGCCACACCGGCCTTCATGGGTGCTACTCACGAACAGAACTTGCGCCAACAGTCTGTTAAGGTTATACAGGAGATCAATGTCTGTCAATGTATATAATAAAGAATGCAATTCATAATGCGTCGCATATATTCATTCCATAGGTTTTCATCAGAAGAGAGGACGATTCAGAGGCGAGAGGAAAACGCTGAGAGGCAGGGAGGGGGCAGGCAGCCGTGTGGTTAACCAGCGCCAACATTTACCGGACACTATGTCCTCTCTATGTTGTGACGACATCCGCGGATTAATGAGCGCTGATTAGTGATGGTGAATCGGAGACCTGGGAGGAACTCGACGCAGAACAGGGGGAGAACATACAAACTTCACACAGAAGGGCGCCTGATGTGGGACTCAAACTGCCTCGGGTGAGACTTTCTCTCCGTGGGGTGCAGCTGTCACCACTGTGCCACCCTCCCACCAGACACAAGGTTGAGCTGATTTTTTTATTCATTATCAATCAATGATGCGATGATCTTTTCACAATGCATTGCGACTTGCTAAGATAAGCCGGTTATAATTCATGATATTGTAATATCTACACATGCAACCGATAAATAAAGACACTTTTCTGGCATTAATAACACCTCAAAACCATAATTTTTCACAACAAACTGACAAACCGTTAAATGGCATGTAAAACGATGTAATGATGTAGGTTTTCACGGCTCGATGCATGATGATTGCTTCGAAAAGCTGCTCTCTCGGGACAGCCGCGTCGATGGCTCTCTCTCCTCTCCTCGCGACGTTTCGCCTCACACGTTGGATGCCTCCAACGTGTGAGGCTGTCCCGAGAGAGCAGCTTTTCGAAGCAATCATCATGTAAAACGATGTTTTTTCGTATGATAAGTTGTACCAGCAGAGACAATTTAATTGTTTAGTGGGAAATCTCCATTGTTTAATGCTACACTTGTTATTTCTCATTATTTCCTATTAGTTTACTCAAATCGGTCGACGGATGCTACACATATAATGTTGTAAGAGCACTAATTAAACGTGGCATGCAACGATTATCAAAGATAAATGTTGCGCATTTCCAGCTCATTAATGTCACCACAATCTACTTAATGTTTCGGTAATAACATAAAGTGAGGCTCACTTGCCACACTGGTTCGTGCAGTTTGTATTTGCTGTTACCACTGCCATGTAGAGAGGCTCTACAAGGAAGAGTGAACAGCCCAAAGAGAAATGTACGGATGGGTTTAAATGAGATGTGAGCACGAACGTGCCAGCGGTGGAAGAGCGCATGCAGGCCGCAACTACAAACAAGAGGTTTTCTACAATGTAAATATTTATCCACACTCGAGCAAATAAAACACGAACGTTTTTAATTGCCAAAAAATAACTGAGTACTTGTTTGTGTAAACCTCTCTCGCTCTGGCTGTTTTGATTATCATAAACAATTTGATTTTACGTCATCCTTCAAACTTATACATTGCCTCTCACTGGGATTATAACGGTGGCTTGGGAAGTCCTTCATCTAGCAGTGGATTGAACACGGCTGGTGATGATGTTAATCCTTGTTAAGGGTGCTGCTGTGCTATAAATAAAATGGTGGTTGCCTCAAATTTCAAATCTGTGATGAACAAACGTCGTGAATCCTTTGGGGTGGATAAAATGAGAAATATTTTGCGCGAAGTCAAGCGATCACGAGTTGTATTTCGTCAACACGCGGTTACGGAGAGAAATAATAATAATAATTGCATTTATGGAGCGCCTTTCACCTGCGGGTCACAAAGCGCTGCACAGAGCAGCGGAGAGAACGGCGCAGGTCAACAACGACGAGAGAGAATGGAAAATCATCACCATTAACGTTGCTTTTTTTTTTACAAATCCGAGCTGTGGAGAGAACGGCATGTCAACAACAACACCGCCACCAGGAAATGAGCGCTTCCCCACGACTCATCTCGACTGAGAACCAGAATTACACAAACAACGCGAGCACAATGAACCGCTCTCTTGCTCCTGTTCTGGTGACGCTATAAGGCAAGTGACCGTTGTTGTTACTACTTTCCACACCACAACGGGGGAACCGCATTCCCATACAGACGCCAAGGCAATGAATAATTAATTCAAGCTAGATGAATTTGAAATCTCACAAATTTCCTCGCTTAGCAGGTGGCAGTAATTATTTACTTTAATACCACCCACCAGGTAAATGCACATCACATAAGCAAGAGAGAGAGAGAGAGCAGCACAGCCGTCAGTACATTCTTCTTCCTGCCCCCCCCCTCTTCCCTCCACAACAATCGGGCCTTGTTTTTACAAGTCTTGCGTCATGTCACCTGTGCACAAGTGCCCCAGCGCTAAAACACACAAGCCGATCTCGTGCGAGTTTCCGAGGTGACCAAACATTAACGCCGCGTGTCGGCGGCGCGTTATGGATCGGTCGACCTTGGCGTTAAGCGTCTGCATCCGATGCCACTGTTTGCGAGGCTGGCAATCATGTGGCTTATCATCGATTATCACGGACACCATTCCAGAAGAGCAAGGAGGTTGCCTCGTTCATTTAAAGTGGATTTTTGTTTGTTTTTTTATCATGCCGAAAACATTTGTCCCGGTCTCATTTGATCGCTTACATGTAATGCACGGTGGCTGTTTATGGGAGCGGGGAATTTTGTAACACATGGGTATCGTTTTGAACTGGTAATGTAAAGCCTTTTGAGTAGATAAGGGCAGCTTGTAGCTTGCAAGTTTCCTGAACAATGCCACTTTCCAAAATGTAATTCCTGCATCGATATTTGGTGCAACATGCCCGTGGCTCGATGGGACCTGTCTTCACAGTCTTGGGTTTTGATTACTTGCTTCAGTTGAATTGCATTTGTGCTGGACAATCATCTAATTTGCAGGGATGTCCAAACCCCGCCGACGAAGAATGGATTTTTGTGAATTAGCCTGCGTGCCCAGGGACTGAAGCCAGGCCTGAGATCTTATTGACCTTTAGGCTTGGACACCAGTGTCAATGTGCCCACTCTTTAGAGAAATCAGCTGTGACCATACTCACGATTGATTGGTCTCTTGAAAGATGAGAGCCCTCACCACATCTTGAGAGACCACAGCAGGATACCTGTCCAAACTACAGCTTGTCTTCTTCTCGCATGTGGGTAAATGATGCCGTCACAAAGATGATATTTAGGTCCGCATGTCGAACCGAATGATGATATTTGTGCAGGCCACGTATAAGTCCTCAATTCTTTCATTGAGAGGATTAGTGGCCTGGTGGTTTAGAATACGATCCACAAATTGTAGGGTCGTGGAGCTACGGTCACAGCTGAGGGCTTCCCCCTTGCCTGTAATGATGTAAGTTGCCCCGGATAAGGGCGTCTGCTAAATAATAATTTATAATAATTCTCTGATATGTTTGACTTGTGCATGAGACGGGCGACAGCTAACATCATTAGCGAAGGATATCCGAACCAGCTCTGGGTTGATTCCCTCTTCACCAACCCACAAAATGAGCAGGCACCGAGATCAGTTCCTTCAGAACAGATCTCGGAACTGAATGTATTTCTCGAAGAAGCCCCAAGAACATGACAATGTATCAGGGACATCGTGTCAAACAACACACCAAGAAACCTGTACGTGCATCGGATGCAGCGCTACCCCTAAAACCTAGACAACAGCACATGATGCTTGCGACAAAAAATGATTATGGTACGGATATTAACTGAGCACTTACAACGCACACAGTGTTCGTTTACTCTAAGAGGGAGATGAGAATGACTCAGAAGCGTAAGGATCCGCATATGGTGGGGGATAAGGAAGGCGACCACGTGGTAAGCTGGTGCCAACATTTACCAGGCAATGCATTCTCTTTATATTAAGATGTTAGAGTGAGTGTTTTTTTTAGTTACGGGAGTAAACCGGAATACGCAGTGAAAATCCATGTAGACGCAGACGGAACACATGACACCTGCACAGGCACGAACGCTGCTCCTGAATCTAACCGAGGGTGTTCTTGCTGTGAGGTAGAGGCGGAACTCACTGCACCGATCCATTACCAAGAAGGAGCCTCAGACAATGTTCAATGAGGCTTACCGTAGTTATTATGCAATGATGATGATTGTTAGTTCATGGAAAGCTACGGCTCTACCACACTGCCGCTGGTAAGCGATAAGGTCATTACGGACACGCTGCGCATAAATACACTGCTCGTACTGGTGCTAATAGGATCGTGAGCACGGTGAAGCATAGTGAAGTATGACGCGGAGGCGTTGTGGGTGAACCGGGTTTTTTCGACATTTAGATAATTCCGTAGCAGGAGGCAGCAAAGATAAATTATTAACACATACGTATTGTATGAATATCACATGTATTTAAACAGGGTGGCATGGCAGCACAGTGAGGAGTGCAGCCAACTAACTCCATTTTAAGAAGGTTTGAGTTCCTGGCTCGGGTGCTTTTCTGTGTGGAGTTTGCGTGTTGTCCCCGTGTCCGTGTGGGTACTCCG
>JAZEWT010000026.1:2082256-2096002 GCA_036362905.1 Mordacia mordax
GTCAGCTAGATGGTCAGCCGGCGCCAACCTGCCAGACACCGCTTTGCTATATATTACGTCATCGGCCAATTCATTTATGAGTAATTATTGTTAGCTGTGGGAGGAAACTGGAGAACGTGGAGTAACATAGGAAGAACACACAACCTCCACACAGAAAGGCACCCAAGACAGGAATCGAACTGCCCCAGGCAGGGAATTCTATCTGAGAGGCGCAGATGTTAGCGTGGACTAATGCTTAATTAGGAATGCGGCAAAGTGATTTTTTAAATAGATAACGTTTAATTAAATCACATCGCTTGTTCAATACACTGTGGGATGGAGGCCGTGTGTTGTTTGAACCAATGCTTCACGCCGCTAGTCAGTGTGGCTTTGAGAAGGAGAGGTAAAGATCCCACTCGTCGATTTTAACCGTGACTTGGAATCGAACCAGGGCACCGGGTTCTTAGCACAGTGCACACTTACTGGTCCCAATAGATGTGTTATATTCACTGATTATTTTGCATGTTAAGATTGTAGTTGAAGGTCTGATCGTGTTTTGCTTGCTGTTCTGCAACGCTGTGTATAGAAAAAAAAAACCACAACAATGTTGTTGCTGTTGATTTTCCATTCTGGTGCCGTTGTTGTTGACCTGCCGTTCTCTCCGCAGCTCTGTGAAGCGCTCTGTGACCCTCGGGTGAAAAGCGCTCGAAAAATGCAATTATTATTATTATTAACCTCTGTCACTACCACCTACGCTGAGTATGTATCCGTGCATACTTGTACAGGGTGGTCCAGATGTCTCGTGACTCCCCTCATCCATTTAATTTTCTCAAATGAAATATATTTACGTGCCCATGGGCGTGTAGTGTAATGTAAGCAACATAAACATCATTCATTTAAACGCTGTCAATGTGAATTAACTAAGGGTTA
The DNA here is from genome assembly GCA_036362905.1 of Mordacia mordax. Lineage (NCBI taxonomy): Eukaryota > Metazoa > Chordata > Hyperoartia > Petromyzontiformes > Petromyzontidae > Mordacia > Mordacia mordax. Next base: position 2,083,166 of record JAZEWT010000026.1, read on the forward strand.
TTTAAAATTGAAATGGATACGCAAAAGAAGAAATGTTAGTGATCAGTTAATTGGAAGGGGGGGGGGTTACAGAACATCTGGACCACCGTGTAAATACGTAAAGACATGTCAACGAGCAATTGTGTTCTTAGGGCCAAGCAGAAAACCAAACACACACACACACACACATCTCCAATAACCTACAGAAGTTCGCATTTCCCAAGGCATCTCCGCTATCGACTGTGTTTTTCAATTCCTTTCTATGTTGGAAACACACCGTCAAGTACGAAGCGCACGTTGAAACGGAATCAGCGCTGATATCGGACGCAGGGGGTGGTTGTTGTTTTTGATTGGGTCCACTGCTGGACGAGAGCGTCAAACCACGGAGTGAGCAGATACCTCTTACTTCACTCTCGAGTGTATCACCAGGGCACGTATTTTCATCATTGTTGACCCAGGGGAGGTCCCTTATTGAAGTCAATTTAAAATTGACAGCGCTTTGCCTTGCGCGGATTAAATTTAACCCAGGTGGTGCTCGCATCTGCAGCACCGCCAATGCGTTCATGCGTAGCAACGGCGCTCGCGTTACAACGGAAACCAAATGCACGTTAAGACAATGGGGCCGTTGTTGTTGACGTGCCGTTCTCTCCACAAAACTTAAAAGGTTTTTTCGGCAGGCAGTGGATGTATTTGTAATGTTTTCACGGCTCGATGCACGATGATCGCTTCGAAAAGCTGCTCTCTCGGGACAGCCGCGTCGATCGCTCCCTCTCCCTCCGTGGATATATTAGTTTTGTGCAGAGGCCGTAGGTAGTGGGGAAAAATCAAAGTTTTGACTTCAACATCAGTGGGGTGTCAACAGCACAGATGGCTGGGGGACGGCTGGGGGACGGCTGGTGGGGGGGGGGCTAACCACGCGAGCGGTAGAAGAGAATAAGCAGAGTGTTATAATGCTACTGTGGATGATCATGAGGACAGACACAGGGGAGCAATGGAAACACAAGAAAAGCCACATGAATAGAACACCGCCGCCTGGCTGAAGAACGTTTTGGCAGCGTGCATGATCGTCAAACAATGCGCTGGCAGAGCGGGTAGCGCTCCCGCCTCGCAGCAAGAAGGGCCCGGCTGCGATTCCCAGCCCGGGCGCCTTTCTGTGTGAAGTTTTCGTGTTCGCTCGTGAACGCGCAGGTTTTCACCGGGTACTTCGATCTCCTCCCACAGTCCAAAAACGTGCTGCTACCTAGGTTAATTGCCTTGCTGATTATTTTGCCGGCAGTGTCCTGCGATGGACTGGCGTCCCATCACGGGAAAAAGCCCTGCTTTGCGCTCTGTGACTGCCGAGATAGGCTCCGGTCCCCCGGTGACCCTGTGTACACGATGAAGCGCGCCTTGCCGATAAGGATGACGAGGGCTGCCCCAGCCCGTCACGGTCCCACGTGCAGCGCAGGAGGAGCAGGATCGTGACCGGAGCCTCCCGTTGGCAAACACGCCACGCGCGTTTCGTCCCGTCCGTTCGCCCGGCCGGCTAGCCGGCCGACTAGCCGGCCGACTAGCCGGCCGGCCGGCCATCCGGCCGACTAGCCGGCCGGCACGCCGCGACTCAACAACGGCAGCGGTCGCGTCGACGACAGCAAATCCTGCACCGCGTGTCGCCGATTTAAGGGGAGAAACAACTTCGCCGCCGCCGCCGCCGCCGCACCTGCGGGCGGCGAGACGAGCAACAAAACGGGGCCCGCAATATAAAAAGGGCCGCGAAACAAGAGACGTCCGCGCGGCGGCGGCGGCGGCGACGGCGGCCTCGCGGCTCGCATGAGCTCGGGTCGGGCTACGCGCAGATGCCGAGCCCCACGGCGGGAGCAGCGCGCTCGGGGCCCCCGCCCGTGACCACCGCAAACGCGCCGCGGAAGAACAACATTCGGAAAGGCTCCATGGCGGTGGAGGTCGCGGCTGTCGCGATCGCTCGCTCACATCGCTCCTGACGAGAGGGCCTTCGATAGAAGGAGCTCCAGACAGTACAAGGGGGAGGGGGAGGGGGGCCCATACTTTACACCCCTATGCGTGGCTGCCGATCGATTGACTGGTTGCAGTCGTTTATGTTTCACAGATGACAGAGTTTGTGGGGACGGGGGTTAAGACATTGGCACCAATGTGCTGATGTGTGTTTCCGCGGCTCGATGCATGATGATTGCTTCCAAAAGTTTCTCTTTCGGGATAGCAGCATCGATCGCTCCTCCTCTCTCCTTCATGACGTTTTTTTTTCCTCCCACGCTGGAGGCATCCACACGACTGATCCACAGAACGCCTGAGATGCCTCCAATGTCGGAGGCAATACCGACTAAACATTGGTACTAACAGAAAGAAAGGTCCGGCGATGGACTGGCGTCCCATCGTCGGTATATCCTTGCCTTGCGCCCTGTGTCTGCCGGGATAGGCTCCGGTTTCACCGTGACCCTGTATAGGACTCAGCGGTTTCAGACAATGAGATGAGATGAGAGAAAGAAAGGTCTTGTCCAAAGCGAATAGATTCCCGCTTTGGACACCTTTCTGTGCAGAGCTTGCATGCTTTCCCCCTGTTCTGCATGGGTTTCCTCCGGGTGCTTAAGTTTCCTCTAATAACTAAAAAATAGTCATTAATTGGCCAATAACAAAATAACATGGGACGCAATGTCAGGCAAATGTTTGCACCACTAACCATGTGGCTGGCTTCATCCTGCCTCTATGTGCTTTCCTTATGCCTCTGCGCCATTCTCTAGGTATCGTACTTACATAGGTTTTCGCGATTCGACCTATAGCCGTGCCTATCTCGAAAGAGCAGCTTTTGGAAGCGATCATCATTATTACTGCTAACCTTTCAAGACAGATGATCACACGTCATCAGCCACTGGTCACAGGGTTACAGCGACTCACGACTAACCACGTGCTATACTGTGACGCGCACGCAACACAACAACTCATGTCTAATTTTGCAAGGACGTTTCCTTCATAAGATTTTGTACCAACAACTGCTGTTGTATTTCAGTGAAACCTGCGGAAGAGGCGCGATGGTATAAACACAAGCCGCGGGTATATATACTGCCTGGAATAAAGCCTTCGGATATTTGCTACCATTGCTCATCTGTGGCGTTTGTAATTGGTTATCGAGCACGTTTGCCTGACATCATAATTGCGTTACAAACGTTAACGTGTCAATATTCGTTCCTGAATACAAGGTGTGAGTGGCTTCGTGATACATTGAAAATCTAATCACAAACTCGGTTTAATCAATGTGGTGCATTTTACATTCACTTAATCTTTTCTCATAGTGTGTGTGTGTCGCCGATATGCAAATGTTACGATGAAAGTGTGAAAAACATAGTTTACGAGTGTTGTTCAATAATATCTGAGATTAAAACAATATATTTTACTCTGTGGAAACTGAAATTACATTAATAATACTCTACCTAAATGGACTTTTGACAATGGTACAGTAGATTTGTTGTCATTTAATTACCTCTACCTGTAACCTCTTTTCTTCACAAACCATCTCTGGCGTTCTCCATGAAAAATACAAACCAACGTGACCATCGACCTACGTCACCTTAACAAGGATCTCATTATCATCATCATCATCATCACTCCTGCCATGGTCTATCCACTGCTGAATGAAGGCCGCCGCCCACCTTCCGTTGTGATCTCGCGGTGGGTGCCATCTCACTGCTGCAAGCCCCTCGATCTCACGGCTGCGTCTCCACCCCTGCCAGCATTCGCTCCTCTGACAATCCATCACGGGTGATGTCCAGTGGATGCGGGTCCTGCGCAAGCCTCGCTTCTTAAACATCTAAGATGGTTGATACTGTTACTGTGTGTATGTCTTTGCCCTATTTTGCCTAATCCAACGATCTCAAAGGATGTATTACTATGTGCTGATGTATGTTTTCACTATGTAACATAATTGCTCTCAAGAGCGGCTCTATCGAGAAAGCTATGTCAGGCATTTTTCCTCTTTCCTTCACGCCATTTAACCTCTTATGTTGGGAGGCACCATCAAGCTAATTAGTTAATTGACGAAACATCACGACGGAAAGAGGAAGGCTTTACATGGCTATCTCTAAAAAGTAGTTCTGCAGAGTAATTCTCATGTTCTATTATGTTATCTTATAATATGCTTATTTGTGTATTTATTATGCAATCTCATAGTATCTTTTTTTTCCATAAAAATAAACCGTTTCATATATATGTGTATATAAAGGCCTTGATTTGTGAGAGATTGCTTGACTGCATCAATTTACAAGGCGTCAGATTAAAGTTCAAAGCAGACAATTGTATTTTTAATTCATTTGTCGTTTATAGAATGTTATATTTTATGAAGCCAATGGTATTAAAATAAAAATTTTAAGCACAGCTTGCTCACATGCTTGGCCGGTATAAATACGGTCTATTACTCAGTGCCCTACAACTCCCATAAATAATTTACAATTCTTAATAATAGTGTATGTCTCTTTTCAGCGCAACAATGACTAAAATGCGATTTCCAAGTGCCATGTACAACGTCTGCTAAGGATGACACTGTAACAAAAAATAATAATACGCTTCTATAATCATCAGCATCTCTTTAATGCTAAGCATTTGTTTACTAGAGTCAAGCGAAATTCCCTTTTGGACACACGCACAATGAAACCCTGACAACTTGTTAATCTAACAATGGAGAGGGCAAATTGCTAAATCTGGTCTCGACAAAAGCACGCATGAGACAAACCTTGTGAACAGCGGTACCATGGCTCTGACACAAACCCAGCAAGCACGGTTATTTCCACGACTGTCCCTTAAGAACATTTTCAGACGGCTAATATTGCATTCCAAGACCATGAGCCACTAACCCAGAGTCAAGGGTGTAAAGCTGCCCCTGCTGTTAATATCATTTGGTAGCGCTGTGGCAGTGACACACTGTCCTTTGCCCTCTAACGATTTTGCCCAGAAAAAGCAATTGGGGTTGAGGTGTCGTCGTGGTAGACTTTTCTTGAGCTTGTCCCCATCAACACTGCTCAGCGGTTCAGCAGGTCAAGAGATTGGGATGAAAGACATTAACAAACAAGCGGGAGCTGTTTGCCTCCCAATTTGATTTTGGAGAAAAAGGAATACAAAACAGAGCCTTCAATTATACTTTACAAACGCGCAACTCCATGTGGAATGACGAACCGCCAAACTTTGTTCAGATGTGCACGGCCAACAAAACAAATATTTGGAATAATACGTTTAAAATCTATGACATACTCTATATCATATTAAAGTCCTTCGCTAAGCTTGTAAAAATGTCACCGTTAATATTTGCCTTACTGTTTGTAATGCTTCCTGTAGGTTTTAGCTTCCACCTGGTACTCCGTTTTCATCCCACAGCCCAAAGGCATGCTGGTGCTGCTGTTGCCTAGGTTAATGGACCTGCTGACTCAACCAACTCTAATTCCCTGCGATGGACTGCAGATAAAACCCTGCTTTGTTCCCTGTGTCTGCCAGGATAGGTTCCACCCCCCAACAGTTCAATATGGCATTAAGCAGATAGTGATAAAGAATAAAAATAACGTAGTTTAAGTTGTGTGTCCTCCAAATAACCGCGGGTGAGAAGATGACTGCTGTCCTACTATTTTTTAACTAAAAACGAAACCACGGCTCTTCACCTGGCTAAGGTTATTTGTGTTTCTTAATAACAACGTATGACCTCGAGATAAAAAAAATAATCGTTTCTTTTCCCCATTCGCTACCAATACACAAATAGAACACTCTGGCGCACAGCACAAGGAGTGTACCGCGTAAGCTTTAATAAAGCAACATGAAGCTGAGCGCGAAACGGTACTACATTTTATCATTTTCTACAAAGGCCCGCTGGGAGAGATTGTTGCAAAAGGCCCGTGCTGGGAGATTATTTACTGCTGCTTTAGTATGACTGACAGATTTCCAGACATTTAAAAACATTAATGCTGAGGCTTTAAAAGTTCTATCATAATTTTGTGTTGTTAAATTGGTGTCATTGTAATTGTGAAAAAAGGTCATTACAATTTATTTAACATTTTGGACAGCAGCTATAAAATATAGTGTAATCCAGGACCCATGTCTGTGGAAGGAAATTCCATTGCAAATAAACGCGCGCGTTTCATTAAATGTATACATGTAAACGCAATAGCAATTTAAAATATGAGCCGCGGCAGTTATTTTAAAAATCAAATTGAAACACCCAAAGGATAATCTTTCATAAGATCGCGTTCATGCAATAATATTAGTGGCCACACTTTGTATGCAACTATCAAACTCTTCATTAAAAATGAAAGCAACAGGATACTGCACTGTCCTTAAACACGTGAAAGCATGCTCACAGCAGGACAGTGAATTTACTTTTACACAGAATGACTGAATGAATGAAGCGTCCCACGGTCTCTGAAACCAGCTGATCGGTCAGCAATCTCATGCTACGCGTTCACGTTTCCCATTCAATTGTAATGCCATTTTTTTATGTCACTAATAATTCAATAAAACATTTGAACAAAAACAAGTAAAAGCACTTTGAAATGGCATTTCCCTTCACGAGGAAGACAGAGGGGCGAAATAATATCGAAAGACTGACATTTTCACTTTCTCAAAAAGCCACCACCATTGTGTATACGATAAATCATCAGCAGCAGCTGCAGCCATGATCACTTCACTGCTGAATTAAGGCCTCCTCAAGCTGTGAGCATCTCTCCAAATCTTGCAACACAACAACCCATCTGGTTCCCACGTAAGAGACGATTTCACCACTCAATATCCTTCGCTGACGACACAATTTAAACTCCTGCGCAACAACTGATTTTTAAGCGTCGAGTTTTAGGGAGTGCTGGTGAAACAATGCCAGATAAATATTTGAAATGACCTGTGACTTAAATGAAAGCACAAAACTGAAGCTAAATATGTAACAGAACTATAATAACTTACATTTTCTTTTGGCTTGGCAGTGACCAATGGCAATGTTTTTTAAACGTATGCTAAACCCATACCATATAAAGCTATAGGGATCAAAGCATCATCTACTATAACTAGGCCCAAGCCTATACTTCGGTTGGAAGACTTATCTGAACTCTTGTACTGACCTTTTCTCTAACCTCCTACATAAAATAGTTGCACGGTCATGTGATTGCTTAGGTGGAAACGTTTTAAACCCGTTTGCCAAATCAACAACAAAATAAAATGTTTAACCACAACAAAATGCGTGGTGTTATAGCGCGCCGCACACATTCATTCAATGACTAGGGTATTCAATCGAATATAGAACGACTCAGATGCGAGGTATCCTACAGCGGGGGGGGGGGGGGGAAAGATCGAGCCCATCAGTAAGCCGGCGCCAACTCACCAGGCACTGCGTACTGTATATCCTGATAATATCGGTCATTTGCCGTTCTAATGTCGTTGTTGTTGACTACAGTTCTGCGAGGAAACCGGGGAGGTAACCGGAAAACCTGAAGGAAACCTATGCAGAACAATGGGAAGAACACGCCAACTCCATGCAGAGATACCCGCAGTGGGGATTGAACTGCCTCGAGAAGAACTTGCGTTCTATAAGATGTAGATGTTACCAGTGCAACAGCATGCTACTCATGTTAGTTATTTTATGAGACATTTGCCCAAACGAGTCCCGTATGGCATATACAGTCACCTAAATAGAAGATTTGTCAATCAGAGAGCTTAGTCTAAATCAAAATCTGCACTTGGAATATCTTGTTCGCCTTTTGTTTTAGATACAAAAAACCTCACATTTTGTGAGAACACACTACCTATAAAAAGTGACAGGTGAAAGCTAGGTGATAACCATTATCTGGGATTGTGAGTAATCCAGCTTATGTCAGATTAACAAAATACAATGTGAGAATTATTAAAACACAGAGCGTACGTTTGTGTCATCTCCGCAGAACACTGCTGGCCTAATGTATGAACTCTGACCAGGGAGTAATTTCTCACTGAATATTTTCCAGGGTGGATGATAGACTGGAGCAGCCACGTGACTGCAGAATTAGTCAAAGCCATTAGAGAGAGGAATAAAGGATGTGGGGTGCTCGGTCCAGAAATCTATTCCAAAAGCGCAGGTTTTCGCAGTCAAGAATCACGATTCACAATTAATTTTCGGGTTCGGCCACGTAAAAATGTTGCCGCTAAGAGCTCTCCACCACCGTGCAGAGATAAACACATTCGTTCCATTTACTTTCATATCTTCTGTTTCACTGACCCAGACAGACCCGCGAAAATGAAGTCCTCTCCCTTATCACAAATATTATGAACTCAAATGAATCATAGTAATCACATTTCGATAATTCCAAATAAGTCAATGTGTCCAACATAGCTGAGGCTATAACCAAAGCGACTTCAAAATAACGTAAGTACTGGGGCATTACTAATTAATAGTGACCCTGTGGTGGAGATTCCACATTCACAAACATCTTGTCAGTGCAAGTTCCAATGTAGCCGCAATGGAAATGCTAGCGCACATTGGAGTTGATCGATCAACACTTTCGTGATATATCCGTGCATTGTGTTTTCTGCCAAGGACACTCCAAACGTCACAAGCACAACACGCCGCAGTTATGTCACATTTCCGTTCAAACTAAATCCAATATTGTAATCATATTATAACATTCACGAGCGCTTAATGCAATGACGTATATCAGTGTGCGGTGTGGCCTTCAGCACAGCTGGGTAACAGGAGCGTTAGGAGCGAGATTGCAATTTGCGTTGAGCCGACAAATAGCGTTCATCCGCCGGACGGACGTGGAGAATATCGCGACCGTGTGTACACGCACTGCTTTCCGCCTGACGCCTCTACCCTTGCCAACGACGATTTCAGAAGACCTTTTACATTTATTAATAATTATTATTTAGCAGATGCCCTAATCCAGGGCGACTTACATCATTACAGAGACGTAGCGAGGAAACCACAGAGGGGCGAGGGGGAAGGCAGCCCTGCAGTCGCCTGGCGTCAACACCTGCCACACACTGCGGTCAATATATTATGATATCGGCCAATTAATTAATGCCTATTTTTTTGGGTTATGGGAAGAAACAGGAGAACCCAGAGGAAACCCACCCAGAATACGGTCAATATATTATATCGGCCAAATAATAAATGCCTATTTTTTTTGAGTTATGGGAGGAAACCCACCCAGAACAAGGGAAGAACACACACACTCAGAGAGAAAAGCGCCTTAGGTAGGAATCGAACCACCTTGGGCAGGACAATCTCTCTGTGAGGAGCAGATGTTACCACTACGCCACCCAAATAAAGATCCCAATCGAGACTGAGAAATTGTACCTCCTGGGTCGGACATCCCTCAAAGACACTGCAAGCACCATCAACCGTTACAGAACTTTAACAGGCCGATGATGCGGCACCACTCCTCCACAAATGTTAATTTAAAGAGGATACACGGTGGTTTGACTGTCGCCATTCAGCCCAAATGGAGGACCGCATCGTGAGCTCACAGAAGAATCGTGGTGACTGCGCGGACTCACCCCTGAAACCCTCTCGTGGCTAGCAGACCTCGACATTGGCAGTCATCCCCTGGACAAATTGTCATCTGCAAGAAGAACCAGCGGTGTGCCAACCCACGCCAAGAACATTTCAACCGCGCGCGCATCGTCACCAGTTTTTATACGGCGTGGAAAAACGCACCTCTTGTGGTGAAGATGGAAGTTACGTGGTTTTTCAAATACATCAGCCTGATTTCTTAAGTCGTGGAGCAGTGATACATGACAAAAAGTTGGGGCCATGCAATAAGTCAGCACAAACGCTTCTTATTAACACAGTGATTTAAATAGAGTGGCTTCTTGTGGCTTAATCTTAGCCACAAATGTCGAGCAAAAATGAGCCACTTAGACTGCTCTCTGTAAAGAGAGAGAAATCGCCTCCCATAGAGAGCGTCGTGATTTATCCGAGAAATCTTAAAGGCGGAGATTGTGTGCGAGACGTGGGCTTGCTGAGATTACCGTTGTAACTTAACGTCATCTAAAGTGTAGGTGATTTAGGAGCAACTACATTCATATCTTGACCACAAATAAAATATCCAAGTAACTTCATTTAAATGTATGCCATGTAATTGCACAGTTCACTAACGTGCAAACTGTTTTTATTAATCCAATCTGCTAGCCGTTATTTAATACTGTTGAGTATAGCTTATTAATATGCACACGTGAATTATCTGCACTAGAGCAGGAGTTATCGCTCACCAATACACGTGGGGTTTTCTCTGAGCACTACAGATTTCTCCCCCGCTCGAACAAAAAATAATTGCACTTATACAGCGCTTTCACCCGAGGGTCACAAAGCGCTGCACAGAACTGTGGACAGAATGGCATGTCGGTAACAACAACAACGTAAGAACAGCAAACCAACAACAACTTAAATGACAATCCAACAAAATGTGACCCTTCTAAACAAAAAGGCCTTGAGATTTGGAGACAACTTTGTAACGTAAAACAATGGCTTATCACATCCATAAATGTGAGTAGAAATCAACAAAGAATTGCTCTTAAGGGCCGCTTTTTCGGGATAGCCGCGTCGAGCGTTCCTCCGATCTTTGTCGTGACGTGTCGCCTCCCCCATTGTCCACTGGAGGCATCGCACGCTGGAAGCATCGGGAGGCCATCGTGCAACAGCAGCTGTTGAGAGCGGGTCGCGTGCATCAAGCCGTGGAAAACCTCCATCAATTCAATGAAACCAATTAGTTTTCAAAATCCTACAATAGTCGTACGGCGCAATTCATTTGCGGCACCGTGCCAGTAGCCAGCCTCGGTGATATGTTTGTTTACGAGGTAAAAACAATATTTTGGTAGCACCATTAATGGAGTGCATCACATCATTGATTAACCTTGCAGAGCATCGATCCATCGGGTTAGCGCAATGAACTGGGTTCGCAAACCACACACTCGACACCGGCACTATCCCACGGATAGGAAAATAAAAAAAAAGGCTTAACAAACGTGACCTACAATTCCTTCGATATGAGCATGAAATCAAATTAACGCACGTATCCCCGGAGCATTTGCGCTTATTTTAATCTTTCTTTTTTTCTCGCTCTTTGCAATCGAGTCAAGCGGTTGCCGTGACTAATGTCACTCCACCCGCGACGGGAAGGTTCCGTGTTCATATCCCAGTTGAGAGTTGACGATGGCGGTCGTTTGTCCATCATCCCTCGTTGCATGAGAATCCACATCTTTAATATCAGTTGGCGTGGCACGTAACCGGATTGCGTACACCGCCATCGTGAAGTACTGCTCACAGGGCACTTCATAAACACTCTCGTACGTTAGAAACCGCTCTCCATATCTGTTCTCTCGGGATAGCCATGTCGAGCGTTCACTCTCTCGCCTTCGCGACGTTTCGCCTCCCGCTTTGGAGGCATCACCAGGGTTTTTTTTTTTAACGGGTATCTAGACAGAACGGCTACGGAGGGCAATTCTCGTACATCGAGCCGTGAAAACGTACATCAGCACTGTCCTTCATTATTATCAGCTCATGACGGTAAGCATGGCGACAGACCGCCCCCACCATGATAATGCGGAGTTGCCGCAAATTGACTCGAGGCACAGCAAAGGGAGATGAGTGCCGCCCGACAGCTTGCTGGCTGAGGATCCACTGAGTCATGTGCCTGCGTATCACGGCGCTTGCTTGCACGCGACAGCACGCGGCAGTGCGCACGGGACGCAAGCTGTATTTTCTGAACAACGGAACCGAGTGGAGCGCGTGTGCCTGCGCGGTGTCGGCTGGCTTTGCTTCACCTCTCCCGGGGGATTATGTGGACTAATGCGAAGGCCTCACATTAACACAGATATACACATTCACTCAGCTGGCGGGAACCGTTGAGATGCGCGGCTCTTTTTAACCATTGTCCAGCAGGGAGGGGTTGTCAAGTTACAACATCTCAAGGCACCGAAGGCAATTTAGTCGACACAATTAATATAAGCAGCATGTGTTAGGACTGTGGGATGAAACCGGAGTACCCTGGCAAAACCCATAGTGAAATTACCGAACGGTACGTGCACACGACTATCCACAGCAAAAGGAACCAACTAAGAATCGCGAAGTTGCTCATAACGCGAATGCACGTGTGTGTTCCAATAGATACATGAATGACGATTATTAATGTACGGGTGCGGAGATGTCGCAGTGCTTGGGCACACTGTGGTATGAACCCGGACAGCTGCACTTGAGTCCCAAGCCAGGCCAACATTAGCAGGAGAGTGATATCTGAACACAGAGGTGGTCCTGGGTCACGCTCCACACTTCAACAACCCGGACCGACCAGCACGGTGAAGTATGCTCAAACAAACTGCACGACTGGCATCGCGGGGGGGAAAGCCGACATCCAGCAGTGGATTGACTGAGGGTATTATCTCTATTGACGTATGTTTTCACAACTCAATGTATAATCATAATAATATAATAATTGCATTTAAAGAGCACTTTTCACCCGAGGGTCACAAAGCGCCACACAGAGCTGAGGAGAGAACGCACATCAACAACAATGACAGTGAACAGAAAATCAGCAACAATAACGTGCTTTTGGGGTTTTCTTCTTCTTTACAAATCCGAGCTGTGCAGAGAACGCCATGTCAACAACAACATCAGAACAGTTCAACTGAAAGTCAAACAGTAGCGATAAATTACAGGAGATAAAGTCAGCAGAAAAACAAAATAATTCTTCAACAAACAAGAAAGGAACAAATGTTCCCGAGCAGGTGCAGGAAGAGAGCCAACATCCCGGCACGACAACATTGAGCCACATCAACAGTGCAAGCCAGAGGAATGCGAATTGCTCTCAACAGCGTTATCTTTACGAATATTCCTGCAGCGCGGAAGCCTAATGA
>JAZEWT010000026.1:2175901-2211118 GCA_036362905.1 Mordacia mordax
CTGAGAGACCGAGAACTGGCCCCCTGTTTAAAAAGTTTGAGGACCCCTGGTGTATAGTGTCATTGGTGTTGGCTAAAGATCTCCAGGCAGGATTCTGCTGAAAAGGAGGCTTCACACTCAGTGCTGCCCTCCTGGGTAAGTAAATAATAATTACCATTAGGTTTTGGGTGGGTTGTTGCACCGCTTGATTGAGGGGGTGACGATGGGTTGAAGAAGGAGGCCTTCAGTCAATAGTGGATTGATTGCTCACGGCAGCTGCTGCTGGTGGTGAATATAAACTCAATACGCACAGAACTGCTCAATATATAACAGGTTGACTGTCAATGAGCAGACATGTTCGTTATGGGGCCCTGAGTTTGAGAATGATCCACACAGGCTCGCAAGACTGAGGGTCCATACGTATGGTCTAGGTTAATTGGCCTGCTTGGTAAATTGCCCCAAAAAGTGTGTCCTGCGATATACTGGCGTCACATCCTGCGTAAAGTCCGCCTTGTGTCCTCTGTCTACCGGGATAGGCTCCAGCCCCCCGAAACCCTGTACAGGATTGAGCGAGTATTAATAATGATGATTATGAGCACAGGACACGTTCCCACATGGCAACAGATTATCATTGACATCGGAAGCTTCAACTCTGCTGACCACAATTATTTGGTGTGCACAGTCACAGTCCAGTAATGTACATGCGTACCATGTGCATGGCTCTTAGAACACTTATCATTTAAACAAACTGGAATTAGGGTCGCTGAGTGGCTTAAGTGTCAGAGCACTGAGCTGCCACAACTGATTGCATGGGTTTTAGACTGGACAGGCACCGACGATTAAACTCTTCACAAGGAAGCTGACGTGGTCTAGCGGTAGTGCATTTACAACTCGGGTGACACGTTGGCGCAGCGGTAAATCTTGCACCACACAGCAAGAAGGAGCTGCGTTCGATACCCAGCGCGGGTGTCCATCTGTGTGGAGGTCGTGTGTTCTGACCGTGTCAATGTGTATTTTTGTCAGGTACTCCGGTTTTCTACCATAGTAAACAAAGCGCTCACCATTTGTCAGGTAACATCTTAATACATAGAGGATGCAGTGCCTGGTAAATGGTGGCGCCGGCTCATCACATGGCTGTCTCTCCCCCTCGCCCAGCTCTCTGTGGTTCCTCACACCTCCGAGTTGTTCTCTCTTCAGGAGTAAATGAACCTACGCACCTGCTGTAAGTGGTAACTATTATTATTATTGCCGGTTTGAACCCAGCGGCCACCCTGATTAATACTGTAGGTGCAGTAACCATAACACATGTTATGGACTCCATGGCATCGTTGCAAAGAGTCGGCCATCGTGTACCGGCATCAGGATCCACATCTGCCAAACTAATGACTCAAATGGGATTACAAATAGGCAAGTATCGCTCCCTACTGGTACACCAATGGCCCAGGTCACGGTCGCAAAGGAATATCCTGGTTTCTGGAGTTGATTAAGCAAAATAATCGCAAAGCTCAAGAGTGTTTTCAAGCGTAATGCATTAATATTCCCAGCCAGGACACCAATGACCATATATTTTTTTAAACTCATTAAAATATCTGTCTAACATGCCTCTGTGAGAGCGTGCATGGATATGTAATGGCCTCTGGTGTGTATAAAGGAGATCACTGACAGGATATACCGTAAGTAATATACATAAGTTCTGTGAAATCTGCATCCCCGGGCCATTCTATAACACATGCCTCGCGTGGAATTGTGCCAATAGCACAACTGTCATTAAGGTTAAAAAATATATACATTCCATTCATCAAATTATAAATATATAAATAGATAGTTGAAATGAAATATCTGGCATCTTGGAATGTCTCGATTTAGAGAGGGTTGAGAGTTCACTCAAAATAATATTCGTCTGAGGCTGCTAAGATGTAGATCATACTACTTTATGGCAAGTCAGGATGGACATGGCTGTTATGGGATAACACACTGGGGCAGCGCACATACAACCTAGTCAGTAACTGGCTGCAGGTCCAGACAGTGGCAGTCACTGCTATCCATGGCTGGGAAGGGAGCACCGGTGGCAAGTATGGTAGCGAGTGCACGAACCCCCATGCTGCCCACGAACACACAGCTTGCGCCAAACGCCTGCACACGGTGCCGGTGCGAGTGCTGTCAGTAAGCACCAACGAAGGGCACGGCGGCACCGGAGGGGGTGGGTGGCCAGCACGATGCTTCGTCACCTTTGTCTTCCAAGTGCTGATACTGTGTTTACGATCTGCACCACGTACGCATGTGAGGCTAAGTCGACCACGGGGAGGCCCAGGACTGGTTGAGGAAACCGAAGTCGGTTCGCCGGTTTCGTGGCGCGGCAGGCTGGCCGCCGTACTGCTGGTTCCAGCAACCGCCCGCAAGCGCACGCGTACGTGCGCTTTACAGACAGACGCACAAGGCAAGCACACGTACATGTGAGCAATCATGTAAGTCGTCCTCTCCCGAGGCAGAGTAACAATGAAAAGCACCGAGCTAGGCGGCTAATGGGCTCAGGTCCAGACCTCCGAGGTACACTTAATCACTTCCGAGCATTTGATGACAAAAGGGGGATTCGTCGAAAGGAACGGGCAGAAGAAAACAGTGATATCTGGGGAAGACCTCTGCGGATCGGGGTGCACAGCACAGCCACGGGCTGGCTGCCTGTGCACAGGCGTGGATGCAGCTGGAGTTCTTGGGGTGCAACAGCAAAGGCAGATGTGGGATCTGCGCTGGAAGGATTCCAATTACTCCGCGTTCATTTAACCGATCCTTTGAAGTGCCGTGCATATCTCTCCCACGTTCTCTGTGTTGAGTCATTTACATTATTTTAAAGACGAGTGACTTGCTTAAGGAATGCGAATTTAATCTGTTTTCTTGAAAGGATTAATGTACAGTACCCACAGAATCAGAATGGAAAAATTCAAATTTGAACAAAACGGTTATTTGCATTGAATTATTTTACAACTAAGCATTGTGTCACGTTTTTGTTTATAATCCCGTAAATCTGGCCTAAACAAGGATTCTTAGCTATAACAAGAGCGAGCCAGACAATAATTCCGCCTGCATAGCCTTAACAGACCGTAGGATCAAATACTCCTGGCAAATAAGGCCCATAGAGGCCAGCACGGCACACGAGGGCATGGGTGGCCGGCATGACGCCCGGCCACCTTTGTCTCCCTAATGGCGATATTTACGCATTGCACCACATTGCCATTTGAGGCTGAGTCGGGCCCAAGGGAAACCAAGCACCGGTTCAGATTTTCGTCATCGGTGTTAGCGGCCACGAGCGAGAATCGAACTCGGGTCGCCGGGCTCACAGTGCGGCACCGCTAACCGCTGCACCTCCGCTCCGCATGCAGGGGTGCAGGCGAGCTCGGCGTCTCCGCGATTGCGTCGCGGAATCATCCGGACGATCTCGATGCGCGCGGCGCTTTGAAGTTGCCGATGAAGCGCGTGGGTCGGGCCGTCTCATTCTTCCCCCTCCCGTCGCATTTCGCCGCTACTGCCTCGCCGCTTCCGAACCATAATCTGGGAAAGGGGGGGGGGTTCCTCCAACAGCGGCTGAAGATTCTGCTGAAACGCCGATTCCTGCGTGGTCAGCGAGCGCCGCGAGACTGCAGCGCAGCCGGTTTGCAGCGCTGGGTAAACGCGAGCCGGATCGATGAGCGTGCGACACGGTCGAACGACTGGTCTCTGGTCGTGCGTGCGTTCCGTGCGTAATGTTAATGGCGTTGAGTCGTAGCAGAATAGAAATCTACACCCAGCACAATTCGCACAAGCGACAACTACCGACGGATATATGCGCAATGGGTTCCTTGAGTATAGACAAATATGAATATTTTTTTTTATGTTTACAGTGCATTTATACAAAGGGTGGATAAATGTATATGCCACTCACTGGTGACTTGATGAAAATGGCATTTCTGGGTCGCAATTTTATTAAATAGTTATTTCTTATGTAAACATAACGGTGGTAGTGCCTCTAGTGGCTGCAGGGGTGACAGTCACTCAGAACATCAACGCAAGGGACTCGATGGGTACACCTGAGCTTGAGACACAGGGCTCAAGACAAGGCTATGCCCAGGATCAGATGCCAGTCCATTACTGGGCACCAGGGACAATTTAGTCAGCAGGCCTGCATCTCTGGGCTTTGGGAGGAAACTGGGTACCCGGCAAAAACGCCGCGCAGATAACTTACACGAGATTTGGTTCATTGCTGAAAAAAAGCGATTAGAAATAAATGGAAATGTGTTGTGAGTTGAGGATTGCATGCCTGACAGCCCTCAATCGCAACCTGTAATTCCATAACCTGCACATATAATTTAAGTTGTGCTATCTCTAGACATATTACCCTGTGCATTGGAAGTAATAAAATTAACTCCCACATAGTCTTAACAGTTGTAGGGTAGAAAGCTATTAGCAAGAGCCTATTATAGCCAGCATGTCATGCCAAGCAGTGGGTGGTCACACCCGACCATTTTTGTCTCACAAGTGGTGACGTTTTCAAGCGCGCCAGGTACTCGTTTCAAGCTGAGTAGACCGAGTGGAAGCTCAGGACCGGTTCATAAAATCGTCGGTGGTGTTGGCCGTGAGCGGCAACAAAACTCGTCAGCGAGTCCGAGCACAATGGACGAACCTCTCCACCAGTGGCTTTACATGTTCATGCCCGTGACCCAACAAAATCTTTTGACAACAGCTTTCCCTATTGTAAATCGTAATGCATTTAAATTCGAACCGGAACGGTGATCCCAGGACTTGACGTTTAGCGACCTGGGTCGCCATCCGTAGTTTGAAATCCACTGCCCTACACTCCGGCTAAATGTTCTCAAGACGCTGCACTATGCTGACCCCTGTTCCGTACGCTACACGCACACCGCACGGGTACGTGTCGCTCACACCCGATATGGAGAATCCGCGCAGGCTAGCGGAGTCATCCCAACAGCGTCAAACGGAACCACATTTTCGCGGTGCCAATATTCCGAGGCCGAGCCAAATACGGTCGCCAAAGGCGATGGTGAATGCGCGAACACGAGCAAGGTGGCAAAAATTTGACCGGAGCGTCATTGAGATGGATTAATTAATTAATTAATGCCGCACGGGCAGTCGGGTACTTGGGCTTACACGGGGAGGGGAAGGCAATAGCAGGAGAGAATGGGGGACAGAGCTGATGAGAAAAATCGGCGGAGCATGCTGACGCGACCATTACGCCACGCGACTCTGCAAATGACATGGAGTACAGTACCAGCCATTATGTCGTTAATGTGTGGGGATTACATCATCACCGCGAGCAGACGCACAGATTGACAGCAACACAACCGGAGGGGAACATACGCTCGCGTGTGCTGGACCGAACGCACCGCGGCGTGTGCAACGCAGCGGTATTTAGCGGCGGAGCAGCGGTTAGCGCGTGGGCGGCTATGGACTCGGCAACACGAATTCGAATTCTGGCTGTGGCCAACGTGTGTGTGGGGCGTTAACTTCCTGCACCTCGACTGTGCATCCAACCCTTCGCCAGCCAGCAATGACCAGCGTGGTGAAGTATGGTCAAAAACCCCCCACAACTGGCAGTGCAGGGAGGCATGCATCCAATAGCTACGGCAGTGATGACACTACGGCAATTGTGCCGGGCTTGGTGCGCCTTGAGGCCACGTGGAGTGTCACAGGTTCGCTGGCAGAATGTCATGGGACAGATGCAGGTGCCATGGGCGCACTGGCTAAGATTACTAGAGGCTTCACCTGCGCCAACTCGCTGAGGTTTAGCCACCGCACGCGGAGTTCGTTGTTGTGGACGTCGCTCCTCTGCCCTCTGTTGCTTAGGGGACGACTGCCCCGTAGCATTCATCACAAACCTCCTCTACAAGAAGTCGATCATCCACCATCGGACTGACAAACGGAAGTAAATCAATAACGCAATATTAACATTGATAACACACGTCGTAACCACGTTTGAAGTTATCATTACCCTGCCATAGGAATGTAGAAATTCTATCTCTGGCTCAGGTCGACCAGCAAGAAGAACAAAGCTCAAAGTTTATTTGAGCAAGAAGGCACTTTGACTCGACTCTAGAATATGAGGTGTATTGTTATACTTAGTGCATACATTATCTCATCTCATCTCATTGTCAGAAACCGCTTAGTCCTGTACAGGGTCGTGGTGAGTCGGAGCTTATCCTGGCAGACACAGGGCGCAAGACAGGGATATCCCCACGATGGGACGCCAGTCCGTCACCGGGCACTGAGGGCAATTTAGTCTGCAAGCCAATTGACCTATGCAGCAGCGTGTTTTTGGACTGTGGGAGGAAACCAAAGTGCCTGGCGAAAACTCACGCGGACACGGGGAGAACATGCAAATGCCACACAGAAAGGCACCCGAGCCGAGATTCGAACCCGGGACCTTCTTGCTATGAGGCGACAGCGCTACCCACGAGGCCACCGTGCCGCCCATGCACACATTAGATTTTGTGTCAAATGTTGCTGACAAACGGCCACTGCCCGTGTTTACCCAGGTGGACCGCTTGCCCCTCTCAACGGTGGAGATGAATTATTTGGTCGCATGCCCTTCCTGCCATTAACCTCCTTTAGTTTGTACAGGTATCCGATTCAGTCCAAAAAACATGCTGCTGCATAGGTTAATTGGCTTGCAGACTAAATTGTCCGATGCCCAGTGATGGACTGGCGTCCCATTGTGGGTATATCCCTGCCGTGCACCCTGTGTCTGCCGGGATAGGCTCAAACTCACTGCGACCCTGTACAGGACGAAGCGGTTTCTGACAATGAGATGAGATGAGGCATCCGATCGATATGCGTGACTAGGCGGGAAATTTGCGTGAGTTACAAACTGCATTATTATTATTAATGTACAGGTATACCACGTATATGCAAAGTCCGTAGTCAATGTGCTCTTGAATAAAGACCTCCCTGCTGCGTGCGGGTCGTGGGAATGATCTGCTTAACCACGCTTGTCAGTGTGCGTGTCTGTGAAAATACGGAGCACTGTCACGGGGGACGTACAAGTGCAGTACAGCAACTGCCCTGCGCTGCCCACCGTGCAGCTCTGCAAGCCCGATGGCAACCTGCGTGTGAGCGACGATCTCCCTTCCGGGAGAGCGTTGCCACCTCGGAGGCACACAAAAAAAAAACGGGACATTTGGGGCATCGGATAAATGGGATTGGAGAGAGTGCGCGAGGTCTGTAGGTGTAACAAAGATCCAGACTCTGGATAAACAACTTATTCCGTAAAAACAGAGAGATTTCCCAGAACAGCTCACTCCTCAAAGAGGAGGATGATCCTGGAAAAAAAAAAAACAGGACAGGTGGCTACCCTAATCCAAGCCCTATCGAGGCTCAACGCTTGCTGAACTTCTGACAACCGACAAGATCGGGGGCATTCCGGGTGAATCGGTCAGAGACTCGCACCGCGTATTGTGTACGTGCACAATGCACGCACGCGTACGTGTGCAAAGCATATATCTCCATACACTGTATTATACGGGCACTTCACGTACACATATATCAAAGAGGCTCTGCTGCTGCAAGCCGCTCGGATTGTTATTTGGGGGCCGGATGATAGATCAGCTCTGTATACAGATGGTACCCTGCAGATATTTTTGCCTAGGGCACAAATGACTTATGGGAGAGCCCTGTGCGACATGTGGTGTAAAAAATCAGCATCGGGGTTCCTGCGCATTCCCCACCGAGGGCTCAAGACCAATATTAAATGTATAATAGTGGGTGGCACGGTGGCGCAGTGTGTAGCGCTGCAGCCTCACAGCAAATAGGACATGGATTCGATTTCCGCTTCAAGTGGCTTTCTGTGTGGAATTTGCAAGTTCTCCCTATGTCTGTGTGGAAATTCGCTGGGTACTCCCGTTTCGTCCCATAATCCAAAGATATGCTGCTTAGGTTAATTGTCCTGACTAATTGGCCATCAATGCCCTGAGATGATGTTACTTACTTACCTTTCTCAGCTGAACAACTCTTTTTTTTCAAAGCTACATTGCACAACAGTTCTTTCCAGATGATGAAATTGACGAACCGTTGTTGTTGCCAACATTAAAAGCAGACTCAAAACCACAAGATGCTATTTTAACATTAAAGACAATTAAAAATATATTTTTCAATTTACATAGCGCCTTTCAGCCATAAGTTCCAAGGTGCTGCAGGAAAATTGAGGGAGAGGGTCAAACGGCACCAACCCACCGGCCATGGTTTTCGATATATCACGATGTTATCGGGCAATTAATGAGGGTTTCTTAGTTACGGGTGGAAATCGGAGAAGCCGGAAGAAACGCGCGCATCACGACGGGAGGACACACAAACTCTGCACTGGGAGGCGCCGGAGTCGGGAATGGAACTGCCCCGGGCAGGACCATTGTTTCTGCGAGCTGCAGATGTCACCGCCGCGCTGCCGCCGCCGCGCTTGCACAGGTCAAGCCGTTCAAACGTATCATTAATTGAAAATCATTTAAATCGCTCAAGCGCCACCCATTGTAGCGCACAACCACTTACTGTATGCGACCGCAATTCCAGATTTTGGGCAGTAACTGGCAAAACCCGTAAGAAATATGGAGCATCCCTGCATACAGCGGTTTATAAGTCAAATTCGTTTTTGAGCTGTCTCAAGATTTGGCCCTTACACAGCAGCAAATATAAAAAATGCATGCGGAATGTTATGTAATGAGAAAAGGCCTTTCAGAGAACCAAGCTAGCGCCACTGTACATCAGCAGACAGAATTGCTCTCATCGAAATCCCCTGCCAATGTAGAACTATTTCAATAACAGCTACGAGCGCCATATCGTGAGATTTCACCGCATCAAATCTTGACAAAGCCCTTTTGTGGCTGGACACTCCATCTAAATGAGCCACTGAGAACTGCATGTCCTTAGGTAAATTCACAAGCACCGAGAAAAGGATTGCTTATGCTCTGGGGGGATTTGTACACTTATTGGGCTCTCTTATCCCAGCTATGGTTATAACACAGCAAACATACTTCCGTATAATTCCTAGAGCACAGCTACTGATCTTGAATATGGGTAAAAAAAACCCAGCGGCTTCTGCATATGCAATGACTTAAAGGGTGCTGAGCCTAAAATTCTAGCCTGGCAATTGGTTCGCCGTACCAGGTGCCAGGTTCATTTCCTCATGCACTCACAAGACACGGAGAGAGGTTCTTTCCAGGCTATTTTCACGTGAACTCCATGGTCGGCTAGTTAATCAACTGAAGTCGGAGATGCGTTATCACCAACCGCTTACAAACCGTCTGGCCAGCAGGAAAAGTTATGATAAATCACCTTCGAAAGCAGCCCATTGCGTTCAGCTGCATTGGCACAGCAGGCAGGGACAGTGCCTAGATAAACACGGTTGTCTGAATACAGCAATAGCGTACTTTAGTCCGTTATGCAGGATCGTAACATTATCGTGGTGGAGGAGTTTCCGTGTTCCAATCAACCCCAGAGCTATGTCACCTGAAGTCTGGCACTCGTGCTTGGGTTTCCTTGATAAACAGGTCTGGAATCCAGTGCTTCTGGTGGGGTCTCCCTTGGTAAACAGGTCTGGAGTCTGACATGCCTGCTGGAGTCTCCCTTGGTGCACAGGTATTAAGTGAGACTACAGACAAACAGCGACCCGAAGACTCTCCACGAGATGAGGTTGGCATCAGGAAGGGCATCCGACCATAACATTTCTGATCCAATCGTCCCACCACTGGTCGTCAAGTGGTACATGGATAGCGTCCGTGTAAACCAGCAACACAGGAAAGCTTGACATAGTCAAGTCAAGTTGAGAACGTCTGTAGACTGTGATGTGTGTTTGACTCCTGACTGAGTACTTTGGTTTCATGCGTTCACGTTTAAGAAACTGGAGTTCCTGGAGAAACCCTACACAAAAGAGGAGGTTCCACTCAAAACTGCATATATATGTAACAGAGATGGGATGATGCATTGATTAATTAATTAATTTTTTACATTTAATATTTTCTCAGCCAATTCCCCAATTCACTCTGACCGTGTTACAGAATTCACATCGTGAGATGTCGAACTGAGCTGGTTTTCTAACAGGGCCCTGCCATCACTCGTGCTCGGGAATGGCTTGCGGAAGCAGATATCACAGAAGCAGCTCCGAGATTCCTCGCCCGGACCTCGACACAGGAGCGGGCAACGCGTTCCCTTCCACTCCACTACCGAAAGTGATGTTCATAGCATGACAAAAATCTGACAGGAGAGGGGAAGAACGCTCAACATGGCTATCCCAAAACAGCAGTTCTAGAGCAATTTTCATTCATCGAGTTGAGACAAACCTACATTACTGCAATGAAGCATTGTTATTTACATTCTTCACAGGATAAATATTTTGAGATATAGTTTAACTGTGCGTGGTTGGAATCCGGATCGGAAGCTGGTTCTCAACATTTCCATGTCATTGCCCCAACCACCGGGCCAATTGGGCAACTCAAAGCACGCTCTGTCATTGCATTGCATCTCTCAGCTGTGAGATCCCCCAGCAATGCACCGAGAAATCTCAAACGCACACAGTCGCTCCGGAGCACGGCGGCGATAAAGGGTTTCGCGCAGTCCTCGGTCAAGCCGGCAGTCAGCGTCTCGGCTGAGACTCACAGCGGTGACGGGACGTGTCACAACCGGAGGTGGTCTGGTGAGACAGTGGCCAAAGCATTAGTCAGCACACCCCGGTGAGTCGATCGGCAGGTCCAGATGTAAAAGTAAGCCGGTGAGACGGCACACAATGTACTGGTGAAACAGTGGCGGAAGCGTTCGGTACAAATGGGTTGGAAGGAAGGTTGCGTTAGGACCGAAGCAGTAAGATATTTATAGTTACTCTCACCACTGGTCACACTGACAGATTGAGAATGGCTGTGACAAAACCACGTGGTTGAGACAATAGGATGCAGGGCCTGACTTCCTGCCTTAATAAGTGAGGGTAGTGCTCATCCATGTTGGAAATTCCACATTTATATAGCGAGGTCCAGAGTGCTCGTAGCCAGTGTTAACCCTCTTAGACTGAATGCAGTTCCCTGACATTGCTACTTAACAGTGGTAATAATAATAATAATACATTTTATTTAAAGGCGCCTTTCTGGGCACTCAAGGACACCGTAATGAAGTGATAAGTGTAATGTACTCGGAACCAGGACATCTGAGTTTGATTCCTAGGCGCAGCTACTGTCAGTGATAAGATCTAAACCTCCCACCCCACTTTCACTAATCCAAAATGACCAGCGTGGTGAGATATGGTCAAAAAATCCTCGCAAACCATCACAGTGCGGGAAGCTACTCAGCCATCAGTGAACTAACAAAGGTCTCAGAATTGCTCGTAAGAGCTGCGCTTTCGCGATGGTCATGTCAAGCGTTCCACATCTCTCCATTGCTAAGTTTAACCTCCCACGTTGGTGGAACCTCACGAAGGAGAGAGGAGGAACACTCGACACGGCTATTCCGAAAGAACGTTGGTGGAATGTCACGAAGGAGAGAGGAGGAGAAGTGACGAAGGAGAGAGGAGGAACACTCGACACGGCTATTCCGAAAGAACAGGCATGGAGAGCGATTCTCTAAACATCGAGGGATGAACGCCTACACCAATACAAAGCAAACGATTATGTTAATCAAAACAAATGTTCACGTTTCTGAACACGCAGAGCTTATCTGTGCGTGACGCTTGCAGGAAACACATTTATCTCGAAAGAATAACAAATAAGTTCGTCGTGTTACGTAACTGTAAATAAATATATATTTGCACACGTAATGCAAAAGGTGTCATTCAAATGCGGTCATGATTAAACCTCAAAGGCTGCGCACTTCTTACATTACTAAGTATATTAGAACACTGAGGAAAATATGTACCAATCTTGAACAAGATTGCATTAATGTAATGTACGCTTGTGCTGTACGCACAGCAACGAGTAACATGGTTATATTTATACACGGGTGTTTAAGAGTCAAATATACGTGGTTTGTAAATCAAGCGAATGAACGCACGCCCACGTGCATGCTCTGCTCTTCAGCAGGAGCCGCCGTGAACGCGATCATGGACCAGGGTGCGGGTGCGCGGGGTTGAGTTCTGTTGGAACGCGATTCCACGCGATGATTCCACGCGATGATTCCACGCGTGGAATCTCTCATCTCGTTGTCAGAAACCGCTTAGTCCTGTACAGGGTCGCGGTGAGCCGGATCCTATCCCCGTAGACACAGGGCACAAGGCAGGGATACACCCGCGATGGAACGCCAGTCCATCACCGGGCACCGTGGGCAATCTGGTCTGCATGAGGAATCTGTACCATGCTTTGCCTTTAAAATTGCTCTCAATAGGCGTTCTTTCAGGATAGCCGTGTCTCCTTCGCAACGTTTCGCCTCGCACATTGGATAAATCATCGGGCATGTCGGACTGGTTTTGGCTGAAACGTGCCGATGGTGTCTCCAACGTGCGAGACGAAACGAAGAGCGACGGAGCTCTCGGTGCTCCACATCCCGAAAGACCAGCTTTTGAGAGCAATTCTCATACATCGAGCCGTGAAGACGTGCATCATTGCAATCTGAGCCCTGGCCGTGAATGAAACTCAGACGTGCGGAGCTCTCAGCCCCCGGCTGCGTCGCCCACCCTCGTCGTGATGTTCTCGGGGACTGCGGGGGCACCCGCTCAACCAACATGAGCAGCAGTCGTAATTTACGCCTCCATGTTAGCGCAGGCACAGCCGCCACACAGGTGCTTGAGCCCTTGGTGATATTCCGAGCGCAGGTTTAGTCATTAAGGTCACAGACAACCTGTACAGCTTCTTGAGGCGTATGTTCACAAGTGGAAATGTACCATGCGTTGGAAAAACATTAAATAAAAAAATGTTATATAAATACAGAAGCACAGCGGTCGGGTGGGGGATAATATAGGATCTGTCATAGCACGTTCCGTGACTGTCACAGAACGAGCGATCCCGGATCTTTAATCAACGTGAGTTTGTCACGGATCGAGCTATGAGAACTGCTCTCAAGAGCCGCTCTCTCCGCATAGCCGTGTCGAGCGTTCCTCCTGCGTCCTTCGCCACGTTTTGCCTCCCGCGTTGGAGGCATCGTGGGGCGTCCATCAGATTCAAGTGGCATTCGGGACAGTTGGTCGCCCCTGGGCACGCGGGGATTGATTCTCAAAGGCTACGGCAGACGCCTAAAGATACCGCCAACGCGAGAGGCAACTCGTCGTAAAGGGGCAGAGGAGGAACGCTCGGCATGGCTCGAGAGAGCAATTCTCACACCTCCAATCGCCAATTCTCTGGTGGACTGGCCAGGAATCTACTGGAGTGGCCATCAATCTCCCGGTGGCGACTGAAACACAATAGCTAAATAAATAATACCTCCCACAATAGCTCGAGTGTGCGTTGGCAAACCTGTAATGTGCGTCTCGTTGCCACCTGTCGTTTTTTTTTATCTCAGCATCGTCTTCTTTTTTAAAGCAGCCATCCTGGGAAATCTTTAAGTTTTGACCAAATATTTATTCAAAGCGTAAGGTTTCTGCCAGTTACACGTACAGTCCTCTCTGTTATTGTGTTCACACTATACGTCCCGGATTGTTGTGCTTCCAAGGTGGCAACCCTGGATCCCTGCTGCACCGTGCGAGCTTGCAAAGTCTCCGGTAAGCAGGCGCGTCGGGCATGACCACGTGTTCATAACGAGCCGGGACATAACAATAACAACCGCCGCTCGCCAACAACTGGCAGTGAGGTTAAAACTGTGCGTGTGCCAGGCTCGGTGCACTTCGAGGATTCCTGCTGGCGGGATGTTACGTGCGGGATGGAACCATGTGACAGAGTTTAACGGAGACGACAGGTGCTCTGCTCGCTGTTGTGAGCGTTGCTCCTCACCGCACCCGAGGCAGGTAGTCCAACGATGATGTCAGGTGTGGCAGTGATTCCACCGCCTGCCGAATCGGATAGTCGGCGATATAACAATACGTTGAGTTGCTTATTAAAGTTTGCTCCAATGCTCGCAAAGCACCGAATCGTTCATACAGATAAATATTTGTAAGTTCCCATGACCCCTGCAGCCACAGGAAGTGACAAGAGATGCACGACATTGATTTATAAAAGCACACATTCTTAATTTGAAGCAAGACAATGAATAATGACAATTCACCTGATTGCAAAAAAAGCAAAATGTGACTGACATATCAGAGAAGTGAACTCGCGATATGGAAGTTGAAAGTTCAAATCCTTGTAAGGGGTCAATCCTCCAGGGTCGATAGGCCTATAAAAATAATTGCATTTCCAGAGCGCTTTTCACCCGAGGGTCACAAAACACTGCACAAAGCTGCGGAGAGAACGGCACGTCAACAACAACGACTACAGAAAGGCAAACTTGCAAGTTGATTCAAATTTAGTGGACGGGTCGTTATCATAAGAATTCGGAATTTTCACCACTTGCTTCGAGACTGCTGGCGGAGTTCCTGGGTCGCGCCATCACTTGTCACTGGACTGGGCACGCTTTGAACCTCACTCGCCGTGATTGAACCCGGTTATTACTTGTTTCCCACTTTGCATAAATCGCGTCGCCTTCTCACCAAGGCCGCAAACGAAGATGACAAACGAAGGTGCTTGGCAAGGCGCAACTTGCACGCCGCCTACGACGAACGAGAAACGCACCTGAAGTTTGGCGCTATAAATTATAAATCTGCCCTATTCTTCGCGGACACGTCAACCGTTCCTGTGCCAGGTAATGCACCGAAATTAAATTTATAGCACTGTACGTGGAAATGAAGAAAAAATCCGCAACTATTCTCAACCTACGCAAAACCACCCACTCCATAACAGTGTTACCTTTTATTACATACTCTGTCTCAATCCGGATGTGCGTTTTGGATAGGTTGTATGCATTCCCAACCGAGTAAGAGTAATAATAATAATATAACAACCGACCAGCGCGCACAACACGTAACAACGAAGCGGGTTTCTCTGACAACCACACGGCCAGGGTTTTTTTTTCTAACAGCTTAACGAGCCAATCTTTGTAAGAGGGTTTCTACTCAGACGCTGCTTTAATTTCGCCGATAGCGTACTTTGCATTGTGTAAATGACACTGGGACAACAATGACTAAATTGGGATCGGACTTGATCACTTACCGTAATTGCCACTTTGTCCTCACTTAAGTAAAGTCATGGGGATGTAAAGTGAACGCGAGGCTCTGACGATTACTCTTAAGAGCTGCTCTTTCGGGATAGCCGAGCGTTCCTCCTTCTCTTCTTCGTGACATTTTTCCTCCAACACCGGAAAAACCCGCCTGGTTGCAATGTATGGCATGTACCGGTACGTTTTAGTTTCATCACACCGTTATTACGCAGTGAGATTGCGTACAACCTCCAACGTCGCAAGCGTTGGAGCTAAAACATCGTGAAGGACAGAGGAGGTGAAACTCGATACGGCTAACTCGAAAGAGCAGTTCTTAGGAACAATTCTCAGATGTTGAGTCGCGGAAACTCGAGAACACTGAGTGAACGTTAAAGAGAAGCGGCTGTCAATCGGGGTCTGGGCTGAGGACTGGGCGGCAGTAGCGCCGAGAGGGGAGGGAGGTAGCGCCGAGAGGGGAGGGAGGTAGCGCCGAGAGGAGAGGCAGTAGCGCCGAGAGGGGAGGAAGTAGCGCCGAGAGGGGAGGCAGTAGCGCCGAGAGGGACGGCAGTAGCGCCGAGAGGGACGGCAGTAGCGCCGAGAGGGGAGGCAGTAGCGCCGAGAGGGGAGGAAGTAGCGCCGAGAGGGGAGGCAGTAGCGCCGAGAGGGGAGGTAGCGCCGAGAGGGGAGGGAGGTAGCGCCGAGAGGGAGGGCAGTAGCGCAGAGAGGGGCGCCGCGTTCTTCGAGCAGTGACACCGTGACGACCGAACGATCATCGTCACGATGCGCCGACTCGAACCGTCTCCACGGTGTGAACTCGCGATCGAGTAACGACGAGGAGGAGGAGGAGGAGTGTGACGCTCGTCGTGATGAAGAACCGACTCCGAACGACGGGAAGAGCGCGACGCTCGCAAACGCGAGAGACATCCGCCAAGGAACCTGCTGAAACCGATTGCGATCATCAGCGAGTCATCGCACTCGGTTGTAAATGTTGTAGGTTTTAATTTCTGGGACACCGGTGAGCAGCTCAAGCAGTAAAAACCTTACTGACTGACCGTGGCAGATGGAGGCACATTTATCGTAGTTTTACGTGACACAACCCAAAAGTATTTCATTATGTAAACTACGTGGTCACAAAAGCCTTTGTGTTAAACTAAGCGCAAGTCACAACTGCGATGCACAGCCGTCCAAACAGGTCTACTTTTTAAATGAATGTTTTAGATAAACAATTACGTTTTCAAGTTATAGTGGGAAGGTTGACGTACATCACTGTAATTCCATAGGATACTGTGTGGGGCAGCGTACTTCCATGGGTCTTGCGAGGATAGATTGAGACCCATTACCTCTGTTGTAAATGAGACATTGGCAACCAAAGCAAACACGGTTAATATGTTTGTATCTTCAGCGAACTTTTGTTGTTGTTTGCTGTCATTAAGGAAAACAAACCAATGTGGTGAAAATGCACTGGCTTATGAAATGTACTTTTCATTGGTGCATCAGATAGTGGTGTCACGTTTTACGGTTGAGATGTTTGGAATATGCAGTCAATATAGCGACAATGTGTTCTGATTGGTGTCATTTTAATGTTGTTAAATTCCAAACATCACTACAAAAACGTCCTTTGGTGCTATTTATACTAAGCCGTGCACTACATTTTTCTGTTTGCTGCATCTGATAACATTAACTAGTCTCTATTTCATTTTATTATATACAAAAAAAGGAAAGTTTCATAACTTGGGAGTGTTCATCTAGCATCCAACACTTTCTAATGAAAATAAAATGCAGGTCTGCTGGCAGTCACAAACATATGGAAATCATTCTACAATGGGGCGCCATGACGACGCAGTTAGTAGCGCTACCACCTCACGACAAGAGGTCCCGGGGTTTGATTCCCGGCTCGGGGGCCTTTCTGCGTGGAGTTTCCTTACTCTCTCCGTGTCCACGTTAGTTTTCGCCAGGCACTTCAATTTCCTACCACCGTCGAAAGACACGCTGCTGTTTGGATTAGTTTACCTGTTGACTATATTTCCCTCAAGATGACTGCTATCGCATTTTAGGTACAGCACTGCCATTTGCCCTGTGTCTGTTGAGATAGACCCTAAAAATTAAAAACGCTGGAACACAAAGCTGCAAGGACGAGCGGGAAAAAAGAGTGAAAGCAAATGACAATTCCACGAGAGACATTAACACAACGGGGCGGCACGGTGGCCCAATGGGTAGCGCTGTCGCCTCACAGCAAGAAGGTCCCCGGTTCGAATCTCGGCTCGGGTGCTTTTCTGTGTGGAGTTTGCATGTTCTCCCCGTGTTCGCGTGGGTTTTCGCCGGGCACTCCGGTTTCCTCCCGCAGTCCAAAAAACATGCTGCTGCACAGGTTAATTGGCTTGCAGACTAAATTGCCTGCAGTGCTCCGTGATGGACTGGCGGCCCATCGTGGGTATATCCCTGCCTTGCGCCCTGTGCCTGGGGGAATCGGCTCCGGCTCACAGGACTAAGTGGTTTCTGACAATGAGATGAGACATTAACACAACGAGCACACGCACGGTGCGAGCGCAGCTTACACGGTTTTGCACCGGGAAACGGAAGTAAAATCATTGTGACAGCAGGAGCTCCGACAATAAACCAAACGCACGCGACAAGGGCGGAATCAATTTACAATTCGTCGGTTGAAAAAAAGGATTAGACAGGAACGTTTGAAATTAAAGTTTGGATTTCAAGGAAAGCCTAACTTTACAAGCGGAGTTCTGGTGAAAATGTTTTCTTTATCCAAGTCACAAAACACGATGATTTACCACTTATGAAAGTACTGTGTTGCATCAATTTTCTCGTGTCATCCAAGTTTACGGATTTTAGATGGTTTTTTTTAATATTTTAGTTTTGTACACGAACATGGAAGATTTGCAAATAAGCCAAACACATAAGCGGTATTTAAATACGTAGCAGTAGGGTTGGATCGACTCATAAGATTCCTAAGCTTGTGACAATCCCAATGAATCGCGTGTGCATAAAATCGATGCGTTGAAATGTTTGTTGTATGTAATAGCCAGGATTCAACGTGTCGACGTAGGTTTTCACTGCCCGAAATACGAGATTCGCTCTCAAGAACGTTAGTTTCAGGATAGTCGTGTCGAACGTTTCCCCTCCCACGTGGGAGAACCTTGCCCCATCGCCGTGTGTTTTACGTTCCAGTGCGTTGTTATTTTATTCCTACTAATTACCGGGTAATCGTTCTAAGCATCATCAACGCGAGGAGGCTGAACGTCACGACGGCGAGGGGGGAGGGGAGGGGGGAACGTTCGACACGGACAGCCCGAAAGATCAGCAATTCTCGTGCGCAATTGGTTCGCATCGCCGCCACAGCCCGTGTGGGCGCTACAATTCACCAACGTCCTCTCCACCGCGCACACTGCGAGCGGGGCACGACCGCACGCACGCACGTACGTACGTTCCGCACGGCGTCGGCGCTACATTTGCGCGCACACAGAGACACAAAAAAGCGCGCACGGCGCGCTAATGCACAGCAGACACCACCTCGCCCAAATCAATAGCCATCAGGCTTGATGGCGTGGGGATGCTAAGGGCTAATGTATAAAGCGTTAACATTCCCGAGGCTTAGGCTGTAGCGCACAACGTCCCTATCTCCATTCCTCATTGTTTCGCAGGCCATTATCGTCGGCACACCGGGCCATTGCCCGCACGGCCGTGTCGCCGTTTCGTGACCAACAGGGGTCATCGGTCACGAATCCCACCCCCNNNCCCCCCCCATTCGGTTCGTTTGGATGGCCCTGAAAATGCGCTCCTTAATGGGTCATCGGTGTTTAAATTAAAGGAGGAATAAAATAGCGCAACTGTCCAAACTAAATGCAATACAATAGCGTATAAAGGCTTTACGTGATAACGACAAACCGGTAAAATGGAATATAAAACATTTGTTAGAGGGCGTTGCTTTACCACGGCACGTATATAACTCACGCGTTGACTCGAGTGTTCAGGGATGGGAATGCTGCGGTACATTATGATTGTGCTGCGTGTTATGTGCTCGCATGACCTCTCCAGGCAACAAGGACCTCTGCATTCTATTTGTTTTTAACGTTAAAGCAAATGGTAACGCCTTAAGTGGTTTTGTCACGACACCAAGAATCACCAACTCTAATGCCCAAAAATGGTTTGAACAAAGTAAGGGTGCAGCCGTGCAATGGCTCAGCCACGTCACTGCTGGCAGAGGAGGGCGTCAGATCGTGAGAGTCAAAGACGCTCCCGATAAAAACGAACGTTGGCCTACTCTTCCAAGCTGGTCAAACCTTTTGGAAGAGGTGGGAGTACGCGTACTTTATCCCACCACAAGCGAATTGCCGATCGAATATTTGTGGTGGGGTGAGTTGGTTCCGGTATTCAATGGGGGAGATAATCAAGCAAGGGACTCTCTGGATCGCAAGCTAATCCCATGTATGTAAACGTACATGCACACATTGTGTTCATGTAGGTATTCACGGTCTGATGTACGAGCATTGCTCCGCAGAGCTGATCTTTCGCGATTGCCGTGTCGAGCATCTCTCCTGTCAACCTTGCGACGTTTCACTTCCCACGTTGATGGCTTCATCATCAGCGACGGTTCGCCTCCCACATTGCGGGCATCATCATAAGCCTCATCATTAGCCTCTTGAGAGAAATTCTCATACCCGCATACACACATTAACGCATACATACACGTAAAAAAAAAATCTGTGGGTCTTCAATGGCATTGGCACGGTGATGTCTTGATATAAACTGCCAGGATGCAGTGTCCCCAGATTTGGCAGCTTGTGCCTCCCGGATATATTGAAACAAAATGGGACACAGTGAAAGAAAGGGCGTTCTATTAAACACCAACAAAATCCATGCCTGTGGCACAGGGACTCCATTACAGAAGTCGCGCGTGTTCCACTCCAACGCTGACAGTTTTGATCGAAGAGGCACAGTATGTTTCAACACCTAAGAAATTACTAATAAAGGGCTCAGTGGCCTCCTGTAGGCTAATGGTGTGTCACTACACTCCAGTGTACACTCGATCAAGATTGAGCTGCATATGGAGTTTATCGGAGGGGCATCCCAAACACTTGTAGTTCCATGTGCGACCCGAGTAGCTATTGTATGCGGCCACTGCAGCTATATAATTTCGAGGCTTTCCAATAACGCCTCCAGCAGCTGCCACCGATTTA
The DNA here is from genome assembly GCA_036362905.1 of Mordacia mordax. NCBI lineage: Eukaryota > Metazoa > Chordata > Hyperoartia > Petromyzontiformes > Petromyzontidae > Mordacia > Mordacia mordax. Next base: position 2,196,187 of record JAZEWT010000026.1, read on the forward strand.
AGTTGTAACCTATGATGGTTGGCCCTTTGCCAAAAACTACCTCTAGGAAGTAATTGGCACAGAGAAGTGCTACCATCCAAAACCTCAGAGCAATTTTTCAAGCAGGATATGGGAATTTTTTTAGTTATTTAAGCGAGGCCAGTCAACAGTATTGAACAACAGGACATGTCACTGGAGAGGATGATGTCCAGTGGAATTCCACATTATCATGGTGGTGGCCATCATCGATTTCAGGCGAAGTGGTGCCATTTTAGTGCAGTAAGGCATGGCTTTCAACTTCAGTGCAGAGAACACACATCTTGTGAATATGTACCTGCGTTTGCCTTTGCTTTACAGTGCACACATTATGGATGTACGGATGCGTCACCATCGATTAAGCATTGAATCGCCCGTTCACGGAGCTCTCGACTCCGTCCATCATACATACCTCTTGCGTAAACGTTTACGACTTTCAATTTGTGTCGTAATGTGTCCACATCACCCTGCAGCCACTGGAGGCACCACAATGTGCCAGTGTTTAAATAATAATAATCGACTCGTCAATTACTGCCCTGAATCGTGACAATTTATCAAATCACTCACTAATCAAACGTCCATCGCCTTGAATGCTTGGTTTCGTTGTTACAAAATAAATGATTGACACTACAGTTAATAATGCATCAATTTCGCCGTCATAAGATACATTCGCAGTTAACACCTTGAAGGCATTTACCAAATCTGCGCCAATGTTTTGCACGGCGGCGCAGTGGGTGTAGCGCTGCTGTCTCAAAGCAATAAGTTCGAGTCCCAGCTCGGGTGCCTTTCTATGTGGAGTTTGGGTCTTCTCTCTCCCCGTGTCCGCGTGCGTAGGTTTTCGCTGGGTACTCCGGTTTCCTACCACAGTACAAAGACACGCTGCTGCCAAGGTTAATTGGCCCTGCTAAGTAAATTGTCCCCAGTGCCCTGCGATGTACTCGCATCATATCCTGGATACAGCCCCGCCTTACACTCTCTGTCTGCCGGGATAGGCTCCGGTGGCCCACGACCCAGTACAGGATTAGACGGGTATTGATAATGAATGAATGACTGTGTGCTCTGTGTCTGCCGCGAGAGGCTCTGGCTCACCGCGACCCAATACCGTACAGTAATATATTGTAAAGAAAACATAAACGCGAGGTTCGGCAAACATATACTTAAGAGGGCGTCACGTTCCATGACCCGGTTTACTCCATGGGCCACATGGACGGTGGCACTGGCTGTACCTGTAATATCAGGTGCCAATCGGCATCAGAGGTTTACTCAAACAGTGGCCATGTTTAAAACCTAAATAGCATTGCCACCAATTAAAATAGTAAAACAATAAACGCGTTTCTGGGAGGGCAACCCTCCCCCCCTTGCATACATCTCATTCCAAATGTTATGCCTAATGTGCTTTCCCATTTAGCGGGGAAAAAAACTGAACCCAAAGAACAGCCTCATTAATTCTAATTGGAAGGACTAAAATAGAGTTTATTTATTTATTTACATATTTCTTGCATACTGTATCTCGGTGCTGCGCAGGGTCATTAAGCTGCGGGTGGATTCCCCGCGTGCGTCCGTTTACAAGGACTCAGCAACTGTGTTTTTGTTTGTGTTCTACGGCTAATTGTTATCCCCGGTGGGCAACTACGCCAGGCCACGGTCACCAAATAACCGACTCGCACCCGGCGAGGAGAGAGGCGAGAGAGGGGAGAGAGATGGACCGGGGTGAGATTTGTCCGGACTCATGACCCCAAGTGCCTCTTTTTGTCTCTCTTGGTTACGTATGCGGTTGATTCTGCCCCGCACTTGACCAAGCCGGCACGGTGGCAATGCGGTAACACTCGTGCCTAACAGCAAAAAGGACTTCGCTTAGATTCGCGACTCGGGTGCCTTTGTGTGTGAGGGTTTGTGTGTTTTGTCCGTGCCCCGGTGAATTTTTGCCAGGTACGCCAGTTTCCTCCTATACTAAAATAATTAAACAAACAAACTCACTATTTTTAACGTATACAAGATGCAGCGTTTGGCAAATCTTGACACCGGCTTGTGGCATGATTGCCTCCCCCCTGCGCCACCTCGCTGCAGTTCCTCATGCCTCTGAATCATGATTCTCTCGTCGCGAATGAACAACATTGCGCGCGATACAAGTTGTAATTCTCAACCACAATGCTTGCCAAAACAATTTTCTTGCGGTTGTGCTGTACAACTCTTAAAATTCGTTTAGGGGGATCGTACCCAAAGGTTGCTTCCTCAGAAACTTAATTCAGTTGCTGAAAACACTGCCAGCAATGGACCAAAATGTCAGCGTTGCACCCAAAACAAACAAAAAACATCGGATGGCTGCAATTCTGTCCTCGCTGCCAACAATTGTGGAGGCAGCGAGGGTTGGTGGATCCACACAACTATGAAACTCACTTCCCATGGGCAGAGGTGCCGTAGCCTGGCTTACCAGAAGGCAGTACAGCAAGTGGACTATTTGCCATCCATTTCCATCCATATGGTGATTGAGCATTGCGATTGTCACACGTGGGGTTTCTCTGGTGCCGAGTTTCCTCCCACTTATATGAAAACACCTATCACTGCTAGACAATATATTAAAATAAAAACGCAACTTGGGATTATCCTAAAAAATAATTGTACAACCCAGTGTGGCTTTCTTTGATGAATAAATAAATTTGTTACCATTTACAATCCCATTATTTATCTACAGTTGACAAAATACATACCTTTATTGCAAGTCAAGAACAGTTTCCCACTGAATGTACTGGTTAATAGCATGAGAATTTGGAATTTCCATTAGTGACTTAAGGAAATGCCAATTGCAGGCACCACAACATTGAGAATGGAGACAGCTGTACTGTACTCTTTGGCGATCAACGTCTCTTGTTAAACTCCTGTTGATTACAAAATAAAAATCCATAAAACCTTTAACGTGAAGTTATGCTAATGCGAGCACGATATGTAAATGTGCAAACTGCATATGGAAATATTTAAAGGAGAATAAAATAAAATAAATCCAAGATATGTTGATTTTAAAATGCATTACGTGCACTATTAAAGTAGTCAGGACATGTCAATAAAGTTCAACATTCTGGAAAATTAAAGCAGTTAAAAAAGTGAGGCTATTTTAATGTTTCTCATCAATTTCCAGCGCACATTCAGTAAAACACTAATACACCGCAGGATGAATTTCTTACAACGACCTGAGAGGCACTTATACTGTACTTAGGTGCCAAATAAGATGCTATTCATAATCCTAACATAGTAGCTTTAACAGACACAACATATTTACTGTATTGTAATATATTAATATTAATCTACATATAATGGGGCCATTGTATTATGAATGTCTTCATCACAGACCCTGATTGGCCGGCCATCTGGCAGCCTCCGCCCAAATCGACTATCATTGGTCGGGGTAAATACACTCCTAAATATGCAATGTGTAGGTTTGTCACGGCTCGATGTGAGCTGTTCTTTTGGGATAGCCTTAAAGAGCAGCTATCTCAAAAGACTGCCTATGGAAAGGAGCTCTCAAACCCTGATTATGTAGTCTACGCTGGGGGTACCGGTTGCAAATCCTTCATAAGTGCTCATTTAACCTTTAAACCACTAAGTCTTTATATCTTATTTCAGCTTTACTTACCACTTCTTACTCTAATGAAACGTTAATATTATTTCAGCTTTAAATTCCCATATTTTCACTGCCATCAATCCTTTCAAGCAGTCTTCCACCGTTACCATGACAGAACAACGATTACACGTTTGCAACAAGATCGCCCACACGGTGAGCAATTCGCCAGTAATCAGAATCGGTTTTGTCGATCCACTGCTGCCTGAAGGCCTTTTCCCACCACGTTCATTTTATGGAGGTCCTCCATATGTAGTCTTTCACTATGATGGTCGGTGTGGTTTGGTGGCATTAACACAATCAAGCATACGTGTTAAAGTCGGTCCACCGTTGTTTAAATGATATCAGCATTAGATGGCGCTCACTTAAAAGTATAAGTGAAAACACAAGAGATGATATAAATTAAACAAAAAATGAAAAGAATTTTTGACGTAAAATTATGGCTGTTGAGTTGAGACCTTCAAACTTCAAACGTGTCTATCTTCAGAGCAGAGGATAGCGCTCATTCCCACCGGCAGTTCAGAGCAAGTGGTGGAAATTCCACATTCCCATCCCATCAAAGAGCCACTGTCGCCTTCCTTGAAGTTTAAAATTCACTCAATCATTCCACATTACCGTGCATTCATCAGCATAGCCTTCCTTTTTAAAATAAGCTCGCAATGTGGTTATTCAATATGCAAATACATGCTTTAGAAAAAAAAAACCCCACCCAGTAATCTGTAATCTAAGCGTTAAAGGCCAAGAGTGAATGCAGCGAAATGCATAAAATGTCACAATTGCTTACGGGCACGCGAGCTGAAAGCGAGTGGACTGTGCGACCGTGGACACTGTGCAGCATTAACTTATATCATTCCGGCGATTTCACATCTGTGGAGAGCGTGTGTGCGCTCGACTTGGCTACGCCGGTTTCCACGGAGCCAAGGATGTGATCACGTTACAAATGCCCTTTAAAAGAACAGCATGCCATAATATGCATCTCCAGCGGGGGTTCAAAACTGTAATTCATACCCCCTGAACCACCGGCGGGGATTTTCAGCCGGCGGTGCAAAACGGCACACGGATACCGCCGAAAACAAACGCGTGCTGCTTTCCAGTGACATTTAGAGAGGAAGGAAAAACACACATTTTGAAAAAAAAATTCCGCCACCCTTCAGAATAAAAATACGGCAAAAGGTATGAAGTAGTTTAACGAAATGGTCGCGTTCAAATGGAAAGCAAAACATCTCTTGCCGGTTTGCATTTTGTACGGAAATATGAACGGTGAATAACAACACAGACGCGGGAAAGCAAATGCTTGCCATAGAAGATGACCATCTTGTACGGGATATGGTAACTGTTCACGATATTGAGAGCCGCAGACGCACATTACTATATAATAGAGAGGACCTTCAATTTGCGATAATGGCAGCTCGTTAGACTGCACGGTGGCCCAAGACCACACGTGCTCCGAACAGAACAAACGGCGACTGCCTCGGCAAGAGGAAGATTAATTCGCCTTGCAAGTTAAATAATGCTGACGCTCGTGATAATTTAATTAATTGATACAATAATGACTCGAGATTTAAAAAGATACCGTGTCTCCGTGACACTTTAATTAATGACATCCAGAATGTATTATTATTATTATTTTCGGCGAGACGGTGCTATAGACAAGCAACGCCGGAGAGATTTACACCAGCTCCTGACACTTGGCAGCTGCATTGTATCATGGAATGTCTGTGTGCGTGCGTGTGTGTCTACATCTCTGTGTTGGGAGCAAATTGTGCCACCACAAAAGCGTGGAGCCAGGGAAACAATTGCGACCTTTATCACCGCATTACGCTCGTTAGGCCTTTGCCGGCCATCAGCAAATCCTGTGCCAACATCTGCCATTTCTTGTTTGAGGTTTGCTGCACAAGGTCAGGCTGAAACAAATCACTCGTCCCCCATAATAAGTGCTATTCAGTCACACTGTTTGCCCACTGTGCTTGAGCGTTACATCCGGTGTGCCAGACGCAACATGACCTTGTAAATGTCCCCTCCGTTTGGTGATACAAGTAAACCGCTTACCCAAACAAAGCTGTTTTCGCGTAATTGTTCTGCTTGAAATACAGGTGCAGCCGTGCAACAGCCTGTTCACGCCACTCGCTGGCGAGACGGATTGCTCTACAGAGGGCGCTCTGGACAGGCCTCTCCAGAGGAGGGTTCTATCTGCAGCAGATGCCTGGACGTATCATGGGATAGATGGGAGTACTCACACTTTACAACACCCGACGTGACCCACCCAGTGGTGAAAGGAACTTCAATTTACTATCGCAACACCTCTTCCCAACACCTCTTTGTACTGAAAGCTTCGGCCATAACCTTACCAGTATGCCGCACTGGTTCGTACCGGCTTACTTTCACCTCCGGACTTGCCGATCGACTTAACGAGGTGCGCCTATTTACAATGCTGGATGGCCAAAGGCAGGGGGGCAATTAAGAAACGGGGACCCACACTTTAACTGCAAGACAAAGGAAATCCAATAATACTGAAAACGTATTGCATTACATTTATATAGTAGCGCCTCTCACCCAGAGGCCCCATTGTGCTGCAGGAAAGAGAGGTGGCAGGGAGGCGGAGGCTCTGACAGCGGGCGCCAAACCGTCAGACACTGCATCCCTCCTGTGTATTATGATGGTATCAGCCAATCAATTAATGAGCGGGTTCTTTTTACTTGTGCGTGGAAACCGGAGCGCCCAGAGGAAACCCATGCCCACCAGGGTGAGAACACACAAACTCCACGTATAAAGGTGCCTGAGGTGGAAATCAAATTGCCTCGGGGGAGAACTTTCTGTGCAATAATTAAATGGCTGATAATATCATTATATATAGGACGCAGGGTCTGGCCAAGTGTTGGCGCCGGCTGACTGCGTGGCTGCCTCCCCCCTCCCCTCTCCCCCCGCCCCCCTCCTCCCCCCTCCGTGCCTCTACAATTTCCTTGCGTCTCTGTATCTCGTCCATGACGACCAGGCGTGGAATTTGCGCGCGTAATGAATTATATAATTGTTGTAATTCTTTATTATAAGATTAACCGTTGCATTGATGTCCCTGTTATTTGTCCACAATAAACTGTTAAACCAACAGAATGATTAATAACGGGAATGATCGAATTAAGTATGAATTTACATTTTTTTAAAATGACAAACACAATTATACAAATTGGTTTCCGACACATAAACAATCGCTCTTGGGAAATAATAAAGCAGAGCGTGTAACAATGCACTGCGTTTCATTACGGCAAAGTACAATGACACTTTAAGTTACAGTTCATAACAAGCTTTAAAAGTGATGCTAAGCAACCCATCAGCCTGTGTCTTTGAATTACAAAACAACCATAAGCTTCAACTCAGCCAAGAAGTCTTTAGATCCTTTAATCACTCCTGCCAACGACTGTACGGTACAGCCACTACTCATAAAAGAGTCCAGATATCTGCGGGAAAATTCCATTCAATCGACGGATAAAAATGTACTATTGGCCCCACCACGGCTGTGAAACAAAAGGCAGTAGATCATGGTGGCTTCAGCTATGCACCTACTGCACAGACGCATTGACTTTGAAGTCGCTTGAAATAAACGCCGATACAGATATAGCTCCGAGTTGCATTTGCTCCATAGAGGTCACTTCTGACTCTTAATGGTGTTGACCTTTTGCGGGTTCTGCGGTATGGATACATGATCTTTTTGGAATGAAGGACTTTCAGGGTCATCTCACGGTGGCCCTCCGACCAGGTGGCTTCAAGGAATAGATGCCAATGGCGGAACATTTGTAGCGGCGCAACTTTTTAATTTCACGTGACAATTTACAATGCGTGTCAGAGTATTCGTTTCATTTATGAGATGCTCGCTCGAAGAGAGACCGACTCAAAGGCGCGACGAAACCGCAGAAAGATTAGCCGGCGCCAACATTTGCCAGACACTACGTCCTATATATATATATAATACTGTTACCAGAAAAATCAATGAGTGTGTGTTTTTTTAACTTACAGTAGGAAATCAGAGAAGCTGAGGAAAACCCAAGCACAACAAAGGGAATACACACAAACTTGGCACAGAAAGATGCCGGAGGTAGTAATTGAACTGCCTTGGGAAGGATCTTATTTCTGTGCGATGTGGATATCAGTGTAGATTTTTGTTTGTCGTGGTCACTGGTGGTAAAAGAATAATTCCCATGTGTAGCACGTTTGTGACCCCACTTTTTCATCAGATCACTGTTTGAAAATAAAAAGCCAGGACAAATCTGACAATGGCACTTCATTTGGTCGGTTTAGCAATGGTTATGCATGGATATATACTGGCTCAGCCATACAGATGTGACGTTTCGTAGTGGCTGCATATCTTCACGGTCGCAACGATGAGCCAGCACCTCTGAGACCCTGGGTTTGAATCCAGGCTGCTCCCCTTATTACATCTTAGTTATCAGACAAAGCGAAGTTGATAATCTCAGTCCGCACACACGTACCTGCATGGAAACAATAACAAAACTTTAATTCCAGTTTTTGGTAAAAATAATTAATTGAATGCCATGAAGTGTGCAGTGATTAGAGCATGTCACCTTCCACGTTGGAGGCGACACATCATGAAGTAGAGGAGGAACACTTGACACGGTTATCCCCAAAGAGCAGTTTTTGAAAGCAATCAGAATGCATACATTATCAAAGGATATCTTTTGCAAATTTAACACTTCATGAAGGTTGCAATTTCGTGTTTTTAGACCTCAACACTTGTATTATTGCCAGAAATGGGGAAAAAACCCTTTTCTCATGTTAAAATCTTCATGAGTAATTGCGTTTATTAATATTTTGCCCGTCATGGGATAAACATTTCTCTCCATATCAGGGAAGGTGGGAAAAGTGCTGCCTTAGTGTAGATAAGTAGTCCATCGAAGGGATTTTAGAAAGAGTTCTTTGAAATATCTTTCTGCAGAATGTCTACCCAACAAACCGATCCACAGCCGTGAGGGCACCGAACAGAGTCTTTGTTTCGTTAAATTATAACAAGGGGTGCCATCGCAATACGAATGTTGTTGAAAAATGGGAAAAAAGGCAAAACCGCCACCACTGGGCTCTCGACAGGGTACATCATTGCTCACGTGAGCAGGACACAAAGGAGCGTTGGGCGCTTAACATAATAACAACCACAACAACAACTAAGACTTGTGTTCTGTAACGTGCCCATTACGTAACAAACGTCTTGCGACGTGGGCCACTCGATACAACAAAAAGCGAGGTGGTCCATCATTTGCGTGACCGAAATCGCTCACTAGCTGGTAAAGCCGGACTTTTATAATTACAAAGGCTGCTCAAACCTATCCCGGGGTAATGTCGCTCCCCACAGTAATACAGGAAATGGAAAATGCATTTCTGCGCCTTGGCGGGCAACACGCGCAACCAGGATATAATTAGTGCAGATAAAAGAGAAAATCAACAAAACACCCGCGGTGGTCTCCGCAAAGGTCCTTGGGAAGTCCACGGGCACGTTTACTGGCGTCAGCGCGCAGCATTCGCTCCCACCCGCGAGAACGCGAGGAGCTTCTGCTCTCGTACACGTGGCACTAACGAGCTTGGGCGAAATCGTCTGGCGCCTGACGACGCGCCGGGCCAAATAACAAAAAAAGCGTTTGATAATTTGCCGCGTCGCACTAATCGTTATTTCCGTCACTTGGCTACCCGCGCAGAGCCGAATGTAAATTCTGATCGGGTGAACGATGACGTCGACCCGACGACGCTCCTCCCTCCAACGTTGGAGGTGAAACGTCGCGAAGGAGAGAGGAGGAACGCTCGACACGGCTATGGCAAAAGAGCAGCTGCAGCCCTTGAGAACAATTCTCAAACATCACACCGTGAGAAATCTGTATCATTAAGCTGAAGTTAGGCTACAACGTCCAGTGGCTGTGTTGGGAGTTCTGTGCTTTTGATGTTTGTGCAGCGCTCCATTCCGGTGGGAAAAGTCAAAACATTCTTCTAAGAACGAATTTGTCAGAACACATCCATCTCACCTCATTTTGGCCTCAGGACACCACAGTGTTGTAGGATTATATGGTACAATACTGGGATATAGGATTGCTGTGGAGAGTCGTGTGGTATACTCTAGTTGTAGTACCTTACATCGATAATTCCGACTGCAAGTCAGCCTGTCGGCGTTCTCCACAATATCGAGTGAGAAAATAAGTCATGCATACATCCAAAGTGAAAAATTAATGATTAAAGTAAATTATTTTCACTATTATAATCATTGCAAATTATGGCATGGTGGCACTGAGAGCTGCACTGCCTCCTCAAAGAAAGCAGGTCCTCGGTTCGATTCCTGGCTTGGGTGCCTTTCCGTGTAGAGTTTGCATGATCCCCCCCAGTGCCTGCATGGCTTATATCGGTGCGTTCTGGTTTCCTCCCACAATCCAAAGACACTCTGCCTAGGTTAATTGGTGTCACTAAATTGCCCACAGTGCCCTGCAATAGACTGCTCTCCCATCGTGGGCATAGCCTTACCTTGCACCATTTGTCTGCAGGGATAGGCTCCTGCCCTCCCGTGACCTTGTACAGGATCAAACAGGTACTAATAATGATAAAGATTATATAACTACATATTTGCAAAATATATCGCATCTCTACAAACGCACTGTCTTATATTCCTCTCTTGCCAAAAAAACGTGTGTCAATGGGCTCTCAGCTGGATAAATTAATCGCATGACACTCGATCCACAATTAACAGAATCACCGCACAGCTCGACAGGGTCAGCAGAGGTGTCCTGATCCAGGTTGATATTTTGCTATTTTGATTATGCAAAGAGTCATGAATTGTAACCTTATCGCAGTGGATGGGTTTTTAGGTTCCAATGAACATGAGAGCGATGTTACCTGCAGTCTAGCACACCTGCTCAGGTCTCCCTTGGTCACCAAGTCTGGGGTAAGGTTCCAGACAAATAACGATCTGCTCCAATATGCCCAGCACTGGGGAAAACTGGCCAATCCGGTCCACATGGATAGCGGCAGTTTAAACCGGCAATAACAATGTCAATGGGCCCCTTTGCTCAGGACAATAGTAAGCGGTGCTTAAAATAACCCTAAACCAGTGGTAGGAATTCCATATTACTCTTGCTCCTCTCTCCACTGTTTGTATCCCACAAAGGAGCACAGAGGCAGAGTTTGAACTCGATCTTGACCTTGCAATCATCCATTTGAGTAACACACTCTAACCAATGCCACGCCGTCAGTATGCAATGTCATCATCAACAACCGTGACCGGTAGACAGCGAGATGAAGGCCCTCGCGGTCTCTCAAGGTTCTGTGACCTAACAATGAATCTAGTGCGTGCACGTGAGCCAATTTCAGCGCTCAATCTCCGCAGTCAACGTCAGTTACGTTCTCTCCCTTGGCTGCCACTCTGGCATTAGCCTTGACCACCGGCCATCATTCTCACAACTTGTACTGCCAGCACGTTGCTTGGGTAATAGGTTGGTAGAGTGGTAACATTTGCGCCTCACAGAAAGTCCTGCCCGCGGCAGTTCGATTACCGGTTGGGGTAGCTTTGTGTGGAGTTTCAATGTTCGTCTCCTATTCTGGGTGGGATTCATCCGGTTCCTAACGTGATAATATTTAGGAAGCAGTGCCTGGCGGGTTTGTTCCAGCTGACCGCCGAGCTGACATCACACACACCCCTCCCCCGACACTATCCTGGCTACGCCTCCCTATCGGTGTCTCCACCTTGACGAAGGCATGTAATGTGCCCGTGTTATAAACTCATCTCATTGTCAGAAACCGCTTAATCCTGTACAGGGTCGCGGTGAGCCGGAGCCTATCCCGGCAGACACAGGGCGCAAGGTAGGGACATACCCCCGATGGGACGCCAGTCCATCACCGGGCACTACGGGAAATTTAGTCTGCAAGCCAATTAATCTATGCAGCAGCGTGTTTTTTGGAATGTGGGAGGAAACCGGAGTGCCCGGCGAAAACCCACGTGGACACGGGGAGAACATGCAAACTCCATGCAGAGAGGCACCCGAGCTGAGAATCGAACCCGGGACTTTCTTGCTGTGAGGCGACAGCGCTACCCACTTGGCCACCGTGCCGCCCGCGTTATAAACTGTATTGTTCTTATTTAATACGGCATCTCTAACTTTCAGATTTACCTCTAATTCATGTGCTCTTTATATTGAGTCTCTCGACGCAATGTAAGTCCACCATGAAAATCTGCACATTTCGTTGAACACCTTTCAGATCTGTTTTACCTTTACAAATTTTTTCATGCCAGCCACATCATCAATGTGCTGAAATAAGTTATTAATTAGTGCATAGTACCTGCCAAGACACGGATTAGAAACACTGAAATTGACAATGACCTACATTTATGAAATACATCAGTATTTAATGTGTACATTGCAGATGGCACACTAGTAAAATGAATATTAATATATATAATAAAGTCAAGCAACTACCCTTTCCAATGAAAGCCAATGGAGAGAAAATTCCATAATTCCTATGATGGGGGAAAGTCAATCTCTCGGAGAACCAACGTTGAATTTCCGACAGTGGAATGCACTTTATTGACCTTGGTGGGATATTTGGCCGAATCAACCCCCGTCCAGGAGTTAAACTCAAGAACCTTTCGAATGCAAGCCACTTGGCTCTTCCATTAAGCCACCTGGCTGGTTACTGATATAACGCTGGCAGCATTGCAGTGCTCTGCTGTAGCGGTGGGATTTAAGCTACGAAAAGGAGGCCAGATTCCACTTCTGTGCCAAGGACACAATCCACTGGGCTTATATAAATGTTAAAACACACACACAACACAAATTATATCAGTTTGTAAAAAATAATCCCATGGGGAGAGAAATATATTGTAATAACAGAAAGGAAAAATACACTTTTCATAGTGCATGATTTAAATAACACTGAATAAAAAATACAATCGGAGGTTTTTAGATTTTACATTTCGGCTTTATTTTTAGATCGGCAATGATTTAGCTCAGCATCAGTCAAATCCCAGTGGGATGCTTCTGAATAATCCTCCACACGCAAAGCACTCATGGACACAGACCTAAAAGCAGGAAACCTCCATCCAATGTTATAAGTTCCACGTTTCATTAGGCGTCTCAAACATCAAATATTCATTTATAAACGTACAGTGTGGCGTGGGCACGTAGCTGGAAAAGCTGAGTGGAACGACAGTGGGTACACTCACCCTCTAACATGCTTCTACACGCTCGGCAATACGAATCTCAGAGCAAGTACGGACCCCGAATGTGATTTTGGACAAGTACCCGTGCAAAATGTCTCTACCGTATGTGAACAAAAGGTAAAGGTACGACCCCACAATGTTACTAGCTCACGTCACTACTGGCGTAAGGGTCTTCAACTCGGGGGAGCTTTAAGAAGCCTCTCTTGAAGTCTTTTGGCTGACTTTTGCATGTTTTGTGACCCTCGAGTGAAAATGCTCTATAAATGTTATTATTATAGATGCAGGTAGGCGTAGCTGCACTTTTACCTAGCACGCGTGACCTGCCAATCGACTCGTGGATTAGCCGTTGCTACTGCAAGCGGAACAGAGGCAGCGGTGATCCAAGAGACAAGTTCATATTGAATATAGTTTTAACTGTCACGTCGGGAGACTGAATGCAACCGGCACATTCGGGATAGCAAATCCCTTGTGCTGACCACCAGACCCAGGAAGCATCCCGAGCATACATTTAAGAGTAAAAATGTCCGTAGATGATTCCCATCTTTTGTCTGGGGCGAACCAGTCTCTGCACAGGCAGCATTGAGATGCCACGGAGTAGCGCAGGCTCCACAGATATAGCTCATGGTGGTGATGATAATGACTGTGATGATGGTGACGTTTGGCCGAATGAACCACCAGTGTTAACATTATCTCTTCCTGTGCCGAGAGATGAAATTGGTGACCTCCAGATTCTCAAAGTGAAGTGTGCCACCCATTTTTTTCACGGCGGCAGGGTGGCCATGCATTTGGTGCATCGCTGCGAATCAAAATCTCAATGACGCGGCGCGCAATCGCAGCGAAGCAATTAGTTTCATCGCACTGCCCGTCAATCGGGAACGAACGTAACGAGACGCCGCGCGCCGAACGTGCACGCCGACCGACCGGAGGCGCGGGCGGGCGTGAGCGCAAAACAACCGACGGGAAATCCGCATCGCGGGCGCCTACGAAATGGCCACGCGGTCATTTTATTCGAGCGCCGATGCAATGAACCTAAATTTCAATTAGCGCCGACTTGCCGAGGCGCTCGCGCAAGCGGCCCCGTGCGATGATTCAGTGCAGTGTCGCTCGTTACCGCAGCGGGGCCGCGCGCGGACAGTGGGCACGCGTGGCTCGCAAAACATGCAATGCACATGGCCCGGCGCTGTACGGCGCGGGCCAATGATTAATGCATACAAATTAAAAATGTATTAGTACCTGGCTTTCAGCAAACTGCATCAGACCTTATCTTGCCCTTGTTATCGTATGTCCTTTATCAAACCTCACCTTACTCAGGCAAGCTTATCTTTAATTCACCCTGCAGCCAGCCCATGAAAATGTATCAGAGCGAGCCACTTGTAACACAATGCATTGGCAGTCAAGCAGGCGTGTATAAATCTGCCCCGAAACACAAATCTGTGCGCCACACGCATGGGATATATTTTCGTACACAGTTTTATTTCGAACACATCGATACAGCGGGTTATGGAAAATGTTAACTCTACATTTATATAAATCCGAAATTAATATATTAAGGTAATGAGCACACGAGTACACTACAGTGATGAGCATGACATAGAATACGTTACATTGTAATATTTCAGAAACGCAAACACGAATACTTAAATCGCTGAATAATTCAGGGCCCTTTAAACAGCCACTGCTTGGTGAAGAGCCCCCCTAATTTACTCCATTCCTGCAGGTTGTTGGATCATACTTCACCACACACGTCCGTTCAATTGGGTCGTGTTGCATAACAGGAAAGGGTCAAATACTGCTTCTGATATCCCTGGCCACTTGTTATCCAGTCAGAAATTGATCTCGGGCTTCCTGGTTCATAGCCCACAACACCAACAACCATTAGTAAAGTGATATTTAAAATACTATAAAAACAGACTACAAATTAAGACAATTACTAAACTTTAAACATGCAAAAGCGAACATTACAAATAAGTCCATTGCATTTGCTGTATATACTTCATTAACTACTATAGTTGTGGGTATAGAAACAGCTTTTCTAATTACAGAGGACACTAATTTGATGATCTTACATGGTAAGTATGTTTGGGATTTAGATCAGGCATTAACAAACC
>JAZEWT010000026.1:2211702-2226893 GCA_036362905.1 Mordacia mordax
GGGTTTCCTCCGGGTTCTTTGGTTTTGGCCCATAACAAAAAACAACAACACTTATTAAACGGCCAAAAACAACACAATATATAGGACATAGTGTCTGGTGAATATTGGCACCGGCTATCTCCAAGTCTGTCTACTCCCCACCTCCCTGCAGTTTTCTCCCACCCCTGAGTTATTCTCTTTGCCAACAAATGCCTTCAACACTCAATGAGCACCGTGCTCGTTACGAGACGTGAATTTAATACAGTTTAAATATATACAGGTTCATACAACATGTACGCGTGCAACAGGAGAGACACCAGACACGACAAGTTTCTGGGAATGTGATGACAGAGAGGCGGAGTAAAAGGAGTTGGGGCTTCTTACAAAGCCACATCCTTTATGGATTAAACAAATCACGAGACCCACTGATTTTAAAGGGGGTCACGACAACATTGCCAAGTTTTTGATGGCACTGTGTGCATAAGTGAACTTTACACACGGTATCCGACATCACAAATCACAACGCAATTCCAATGTCACTTATTTTATTTTTCCTCTCCCAGAGTCTGAAGATGATACGACATAACTGCAAAGTGCAAACTGGGCAAGCGAGGCAGAATTGTACTTCTTTCATTTAACATTTCTATCATCCATTACGGTAAGGACGACAATATTTTTACGGCAATTCTCGCGTTATTTACGCTTGTGAAAAGTATAAATGAAAGCCATCTGCTTTTTGGAGTGACACCGCAGGAAGCCAGAATACATAAATAAAAATATGAGGCCGTGTGCTCATTAAGCACATGTTGGCATCATGACAACCATATGTCATTGCAACTCTATACATACACAAGGGCAGACAGTTTAAAATATATAAAGAGCATTTCAACAGAATGATCAAATACTATACAACGACCTTAATCTACAATACTCAATGTGAAAAATCATCCCAGTCTAAGTATCCAGCTGTGTTCATTGTACTGTAACCAAAAAAATGCACAATCTGTATGCACGACACAATTACATAATGCAGTGTTATGTCCTATGCAAGTACAACATTGCATTATTTAAACAAAGTTCAGCACTGGGAGTGTGAAGCTTGCAATCAAATTCTACTCTTGACAGTAATAGTGTTAAACAATGTAGTATCAAGCCTCGCCCAGGAAAACCTCGCCAAGTCTAAAGACTCTTTATCAAGTGGTTCCTGCATCACGATGGTTGGCCGATTCCATTGATGAATACTTGTAGTTGGTCAGTTTTTACGTTAGCTGGAAGAAACTGTTAAGTTATATAGTTCTTGTTAACAGTTGTCCACTGTGGGGGGGGGGGAGTAGACAGACATATGCCGCAAGGTAGAGCTACACCCAGGATGGGACGCTCATCCATCGCGGTGCAGCAGGGGCAATTTACTTAGCAGGCCAATTAACCTAGGCAACAGCAGAATGTCTTTTAACGATGGAAGGAAACTGCAGTGTCTGGCGAAATCCCACGCAGATCCAGGGAGAACAAGCAAAGACTACACAGAGAGTTACTCAAACGGGGAGTCGAACCTGGGTTTCTTACTTTGAGGCAGCAGCGCTAGACACGGAGCCACCGTGGTTTGTTTCATGTGAGAGGAATTCACTGAACGCGGAGAAAACGGACGAAGCGGTGATAACGCTCACCACGGTGATAACGCTCACCACGGTGATAACGCTCACCACCACCTCACAACCACAAGCTCTGGTGGTCACAAGAACAGCGACAAATCTTCCCCGTATAATCCGAATCGATTTATGGAGCAAGTGCTGTTCGGGAGCACCTATTAAGGTCGGTCATGCACACAGAGAGGAGTGGGGTTCCGCAACATACCCGGCCGCCTTTGTCTCCCCAGTGGCAATGTTAACCCAGTACACTAGTTACTCTTTGTAGGCAGAGTCGCCCTAGAGGAGGGCCAGAAGTGGGTCAGATAACCAGGCTCAAAACTGCTTCGCTTGAAAGTTTCATAAAAATATGGCTATTAGTGATGAAAACATTTGATTAAAATAAACATATTAATAATCCTTGAATAATAACATGGAGAGTTTGAAATGCATTGCCATTATATAGTTAATGTAGGAACAATGTATGTACTCGGCAAAAATTGTGTTTTTTCCCAAGAAAAATCCTGAATGCTGAAAATTATTCCGTTTGTGCTTATATGCAAATAAATTGAGAAAAAAAACATATCTTATCTCAACTCATTGTCAGAAACTGCTTAGTCCTGTACAGGGTCACGGTGAGCCGAAGCCTATCCCGGCAGACACAGGGCGCAAGGCAGGGATACACCCACGATGGGACGCCAGTCCATCACCGGGCACTGCGGGCAATTTAGTCTGCAAGCCAATTAACCTCTGCAGCAGCATATTTTTGGACTGTGGGAGGAAACCGGAGTGCCCGGCGAAAAAAATATAACATCCAAAAATATTTCAGCACCAAAACAGTAGTTTATTTTTAAATGTTCCAAGCAACAGATGATAATAATTGCACATATTTATAAATAAAGGCTAAATAAATGCCGCGAGAATGCAGAAACCATGAAAATTGTACAAAAGACAATTTTGGCCCAAATGGGATAATAATAATTAAAAAAAGCCCACTTTGGAATCGTGTCACTTAACCAGCCTGGACAGCTTACAGACCAAGCTAATTACAGACTTTTTTGCGCAATTTTATCTTGAGCCATTATTGAGTTATTCAACATCCAATTTGCCAATTTTATAAGGGCTGCCTCCCCCATCCAGCTTTTTATATGCGTGGCCAGTCCCGTGTCCGTGGAAGCCGATGTGATGAATCTCAAATACGTTTATTTAGTCGATACTTTGAGCTTTTCTTATTTTAATCACACGTTGCAGCATGAACTAAGCCGTGCGTAAAACGGGGAACACAAAAACGCATTTTTTTTTTAACCACCATAACCACCACCGTTGACAACACATTTTTCCACGCATAAAGAACCCCCAAAAAATATCTCCACCGAGGAAGATGAATGTATTTTCTCGCCCGTTTGCATTGATTACAATTGACCTCTGTAGTCTCCCACTGCTGAACCACAAATCTGCTAGCACATTCGCAGCTCTGCCAGATGCCTCGAGTGCCATGGGCTTGGACATCTCCAATTCCAATGCCACGTGCTGCTCGTGCTCCAGATTTCATATTGGCCAGATTAATGGTCAAGCCAGTTCTTACCGGCTCTGTGTGAAGACCAAGGGAGTATGTCACTGTTACTGACAGTTTCCTTATGGTCCCAAGTTCTATAAAAGCAACTGTGTGCAAGTCAAGTGATTGCATCATCCCACACAGCATTCAGCATATATATCTCATCTCGTTGTCAGAAACCGCTTAGTCCTGGAAAGGATTGCGGTGAGCCGGAGCCTATCTCGGCAGACACAAGGCGCAAGGCAGGGATATACCCACGATAGGACGCCAGTCCATCACCCGGCACTGAGGGCAATTTGGTCTGCAAGCCAATTAACCTATGCAGTAGCATGTTTTTTGGACTGTGGGAGGTAACCAGAGTGCCCGGCAAAAACCCTCGTGGTCACGGGGAGAGAACATGCAAACTGCACACAGAAAGGCACGCGAGCCGAGATTCGAACCTGGGACCTTTTTGCTGTGAGGAGACAACGCTACCCACTGGGCCACCGTGCCGCCCAGCATATATATATATATACCCTACTTTATATGAACTATTATACGATGTTAAATGTACAAACTTGTAAACAGTAAGTGCTAATATTGTCCGTATAAATTAATTTTAAAAAACAGCACCTTTAATCTATAATTATAATCCAATTATTAAAATGGTAGTCAAACATTGTGTACGTGAATCAATATTGCCTTCAAACTGGGAAAAAAGTTTTAAATTGTGCCATGTACTAGCCCTGCCATAATTACACTGGTGATATATAATAATAACTGCGTATGTATATGTCTGAAATTCGACAACAAATCTATTTAGCTGACACTAAATACCATATTGATGCTGGAGGATAAAACATAACAAACTAGATGTCACTAACAGTGTGGACACGTGCAGTTTTTGCCCCTGGATTAGACACAACAAGAAAAGATCACTGCTCTAGTCCTCGTTTCTTCCTGTGAGCATGCAAATAACAAGTGGTACAGCTACGACAGTGTACAATGTGTTGTTCGGCATGATGTCAGACGCAACACGTGCCGACAGCTTCTTCAGCAACTGAAGCGCTGCACAAGCAGAAGGTCCCCGTACGTGCAGCCAAACATCCGAGATCCCCACCAGACCCACACACACAAACGTGCTTCAAACTCAAGAACGCATCGGAGGCTCGACACAGTGCAGTTGAAAAACGAAAACATATTCACAGCGGTAACGCAGAGTCGGCCCCTCTGTCGCTGCGACACGCACGCAACACGTTCGATAGGACACCGGCAAGCGGTGGGAACAATAAATTATAGCCATGATATGACTGCCAATTAAATTGCTCTATTGTTGTTGTTGCTCACAAGCCGTTCTCTCAACGGCTTAGATTTGTAACAATTTTTGTTATTCTTGTTGATTTGCCGCTCATGTCGTTGTTATTGGTGTTTCTGACATGCTGCCTTCTCTACAGCTCTGTGCAGCGGTTTGTGACCCCCGGGTGAAAAGCGCTTTAGAAGTACAATTATTATTTATTATTAAAGAGTTGGGGAACGGCTCTCCAGCGTGCGAATTGTGACCACTGCCACCCGTCCGTTCAAGCGGGATTCGTTGAGTTTCCGCATAGAAGGATGGGTTTTCCATTGCGTTAAATCGTGATTCTTTTTTTAATAATGAAAAAATAAATAAATCCTATAGACTTAAAAAAAAGCGTGGCGGGCAAGCGCACGTGTGGGCGACGTGAGAGCAGTCGCTTTCGGAAGAACGCAGAGCGGCGGAGCAAATCGCACGCAACTCGGCTCCGATCCCTGAACATCGCCGGTGGCACCGGGGACGGGGGGTGGCACGGGGGACCGGGGGTGGCATGGGGGACGAGGGGTGGCACCGGGGGAGGGGGGTGGCACGCGCAAACCACGTGGTGCGGACGACAATTAAGACTAGAATGTATATAATGAATAAATCATAATAATAATAATGGCCGAACCTCCTAAAACCATGCACATCGACGCACCCAGAGCACGTGCTCTGGGTACGCCGAAGGTCTCTCCATGCGCTGTCTAATTCGAGTTGCGTCTGTTCACTCTGACTCATCCCTATTTTAGGTGTTGTGTTTTATTTACATGTTAATTCATCGATGTCATTGGCAGATCATTGTAAAAGCAGCGACCATTTGAACAGAGAGAACTAAATGCTTATTTCACCACATTATAATTTAGCTGACACCATCTCAGAAGCAAAGCAGGTATGAACCTGCTTAATATTTGTACAGAAGACAAAGAATAACTGGTAATGTGGGTTTTACCTATGCAGCGGCCATCAGATGGAAGAACAGCAATGGATAATTCAATCTATACGTGCGTAGCTTTGAATATGCAGACAACGTACATGTACTTTGATTCCTCAATTCACCTAAATATCCCAAATACACGATCCTGCTATACAAGTGTCTTCAGACTTGGTGAAGCGTCAACGAATGAATAAGCTTGGCGTTAGGACTGTGGTGTTTGGGCCTACAGCCCAACAACGAATGCGGGTATTCGGACTACATATTTACTTAATGTGAGCAAAATATCAAAAGCAAAATCCATCATAATCAACATTCAGCATTGTTCAATAACATTTCGGTAAGACAAAATATGTTCTTGAGAAAGATTGTTTCTATAGATGATGCCGACTGGGGCATCGTTCACCAGAGGGCAGCATTCACATTTCAGATAGACGAAGATTCACGAGTATATAGATTTGGGGTTCTCAACCTTTTAGACCTCAAGGCCCACTTGGCTCACTTGGGTTTGGTCTCCAGCGACCACTAGGTGGCCCACGCTGCCCACCGATAGATCGTGACCAAACAGTTGAGAATGGCGGATACAGATTGCTGACATGCCGTTCTGTCCATAACTCTGTGCAGCGCTTTGTGACCCTCGGGTGAAAAGGGCTCGAGAAGTCCAATTATTATTATTGTTGTTGAATTCAGCCCAGGCCGAAAAGAGCTCAGCAGTCGCTCTCCACGTGACTTTTCCCAGGCTCCCATCCCATGAAAGTGTCTTTCATTCCCTGCACAAGGCACTGATGTGAAAGTCCCTCCACTGTGTGTCTCATCACATGACGGAGCATGAAAGGTGTTGCCTATTGGTGCTCGCCTGTTTGCTGTCACAGGAATCTCGTAAAGAGCTTGCAAGCTCACTGGGTATAGTTCTGCCGTAATAATAAACATCCATGTGTATTTTTACGTGAAGATCAATTCCAAACTAGTTAGCATGGGCATTGATTCACAATTGGGAATACAGTATGGTGTAGTTTGACACATCAAGTGCAGCTTCTATTAGGGTTTGTCGAGTTTAAAAAAAATACAGATGTCATGGCGATGTATCACTTTTTATTTTCATGTCACTTTTTATTATCACACAACTCTCGGCTCTACAAAACACATCATTCTATCTAAGGCAATAATCTGTTTATGGCTACATCAAGTTCATGGTCATCCGATAGGGAGGTCTGTCCGGCTCAACTCACAAACGTGGAATTTCCACCACGGATTTGTGACCAACAACACAACAGAGTGTTTCCTCAAGGTCAATTGAGACCTTTTGGGCTTCTGACCAAAGCCACGGATTATTCTTTGTGCAACAAATCAGCAGCTCAACTGAGACCAAAGAAACTGAAAATTAAGAAAGTGTGTGCCTCACCCCACTGGGAGGAAATTTGAACTTGGGAGGTACAAGGTTAGTAAACTGGCCGAGTACCCATACACAGACATTAGCCCTCTGAGCCAAACCGGCACAGCATAATCATTTGTCCATGAAGATGACCCTCCATAACAATGGAACGCTTGAGTTATTGCACGGCACAGCAGTGTGTCCTTCATCTCTGAATCTCATTGACAACACAAGTATTTACGTGTGGGTCATGGGGTTTTGTATGCGTGACCATACCTTACCACATCGGTCACAGTGTAGACTGGTAAACTGGGGCGGGGAGGGAGCAGGTGGGGTGTCCAGCAGAGGTTCATGCATGACTCGCAACTGAGCGTTAGCCGTGACCACCAATGAAACTCAGTGCCCTAACCACTGCACCCACCGCTCCCGCATGACATTTTTCGTTCAAATGCAGCACACATAATGAATGCTAAGAGCGCAGTTGTTTTAATACACGCTGAATATAAAGGGTCGGAAGAATTGTTTAGGTATAAGTACGATATGGCTGAACACCTTCAAACTGTATTTCTGCGCTCAATTTCATAAAAAAATATGTTGTCTTGATAGCAGGATTTTCAATAACACATGTACTTTCTTTGTTACGTACACCTTGAAAGAAGACAAACTACTCTCTAACGTGTTGTCCGTGATTAATTATACAATAATTGTAATTTACAGCCATATGTCAATGTATCGATGTGGGTTTTAATGGCTCTATGCATTAAAATTGCTCTCAAGAGCTGTTTTTTTCTTCTTCTGGATATCCATGTAGAGCGTGCCTCCTCTCTCATTCACAACATTTTGCCTCCCAACACGAGAGGCATCATCATAAAGCCTGGTGATGCGTGGGAGGCGAAAAACCACAAAGGGGAGCGGAGGAAAGCTCAGCACTACTCTTCCAGATAAGCAACTGTTTGTCGAAGCCACTGCTGGTTGAAAAGATACACCTCCCCTTGCCATGTGAGCAAGGGGCACTGTGTATCCGTACGACGCCACCACTCCAGGCGAGTCAGCTTCCGTTGGTGAATATGGGCAGAGAATCTCGGCACAGTTCAGATCTCACTCGCCACTAACGTTAGCCGTAGCGTGAAATCAAACTGGGAGACTAGGGCTCGGAGCACAGCGATCTAACCATCGCACCACTCCATAAAATCCATTTTTGGGTTAGGTCACGCAAAAAAAAGTCTTCCCAGCGAACTACTGCTCTCTCCCCACCCCAAAATATTGAGTGCACTGTGCTGAATAAAGATATTGTTTTTAGTATGCAGTTTTTGTGATCAGTTGTCATTATAATGGTAATTGTAATGCTTTATGCACCGTAAAGACCGTTTAAAAGGTTAATACTGCTTCATAATGCCAGCGATAGGGAGACTCATTTGCATCGAATCCAGTGCATCTGCATAAAGGGAGGTCACTTGCTCTCCTCTGCTGTTCCTCCTGTCTGGCACAGCCTTTTACTTTTCTCTCTTTACATCTGACATGACCTCTGTACATTGATTTTAAACTGTGCTCTCCCAGGATGCTATATTTAAGTACTGTACCGTGCTCTGACTCAAACACAGGGCGCATCAAAGCTGAATATTTTTGTGTTAATATCTGCCTTATCCTCACTGCACCCTTGTTGATGTATAGCCCTGTCACGATTGTGCATAGTCTTGAGATACTTTAACATTCTTATGCTACGGGAAAAGCAAGACGAATTGCATCGTAGAGTACTGTACGCGAGGAATTTGGTATTTTCAGCTCTTGCTGATAATGTCGGGACACATTCCCAACGGAAATATAATTCGGCACCGTGCCATTTATTGACTTCTCCAACAAATATGGCCCAAAATAGGGCCACGTCATCTGATTTTTTTACGGCTTTCCACCAAACTTTTGGAGGATTTCAAATGTAAGGTGTGGTCCAATAAAAACCTTGGGCTACTGAAATGGGGTTGTTTTTTCAACGTCTGCTCCGTGTGCTCGCTTTTGTTACCGATCTTTCACAGTAAACATCAGATGCCAATATGCTTGCATCGTAACAATATGCTGCAATGCTTTGGTTTATATTTTGGGACGGTAATTTTAAGACACTGCTACTATCCTATGGCTAAAATATCAATGTGATGTGTATTGTTTTTATGTTTAGTTTTCACACTTTGATTTTCATACTAAAATAAATCAGAAAATGCAAAGGGGTGACTGGGTGGCTCGGAGGTCACGGCGTTGAGCTGACACCACTGAGAACCTGAGTTCGACTCCAGGCAGCAACCTGTGCTTAAATATGGTCCTTAGGTGTAGATTGCAGATGGTCCCAAAATGGTGAGATATTGCTGCAGGAAGTAAACCGTGACTTAAAATACAATCGTTGTGTTTAGATGGGCCAAATGTATCCCTCCATAATCATGGTGGAAGGGTTATGTGTTCCAATGAACCTCAAAGCTATTTCACCTGAAGTTGGGCCCTTCTGCTCCGGTCTCCCTTGATGAACAGATATGGGAGGTTGTTCCTGACAAATAACGATCCGAAGACCCTCCGACTAAAAGGGATTGGCGCAGGGAAGAGCATCCGGCTGTATATTTCTGCAAAGGGGCAACTGACCGACATCGGGAGAACCTGGATGATGGCCGTGTATACAGAAAATTAACAGGACATTGGCCAAATTTCAGCTTAGATTTAAATAAAATGGGTTTTACCGGCCATGTGACGAACCTTGCTCTCGGTGGCAGGGTGTGACAGTGCTGCCCCCTATTGCATGGACCAGAGGCCACTTACAGATCGATTTCTAACATTAAGATCTGCTGCACACTGCTCTTTGCGAGACATCACATTGAAGTTGTATCCAGTGGTGTGACATCTAAAGCACAATCGTAATAGAAGTGGAAAAAAGAAATAGCACACGCGTTAGAAAATGTAGCCCGTGTCTATTTTAACACCTGACCAAATTCGTGGGTTTGTGCAGATAGTTGATGTGAGCAGAAACGCAGAATGCTTCAAGCAAAATTGTTCACCGGTTTGCTGGATGACACCCACAGGTGCGTACCCGAGTCGTCATCCATACAGCTCGTGCTCAGAAGGCATAGCGGTATTCAATACCCTACAGCTGGAAACAATGAACATTTGTAAAATGTGTACGTTCACATTTAACAGCATCGCAGTCTGAAAATGAGACTGGGTTTGGTAGCAGCGCTCTTACACAACAAGCCAAGAGTGCAATAAAAATGTCACCACAGTCGCACTTCACAAAGCAAAATACAGTATAGCCGAGCAACGCAAAAAAAAAACCTTTTTTCTCAACAGCTCGTGAAGGGTGCGGTACTGTGAAGAAATCAACAGGGCTTGAAGCTTCGAGATTTTACTGCATTACCCGGTAGCGAAGAACGAAATTTGCCCGAGATGACGTCCGCCAAAGACACGGAGCGATGAAATCAGCTTGTGCACAGGCACTACGGTGAGCTGTTGCATCCCGGGATCATGGGAGATTGCTTGGGGAAGGCTGTCATCCAGCAGTGGATTGACCTAAAGGCGACGATAATGATAGCGGCAGGAAGAAGCCTTGCTATCGGTGGTGCTGAGGAATCGTGGAGCTTCTCGCAGTGATAAAAAAAAAACTGAGCCATCGTTATTTTTCATGGTAATTTAGATGCCTCGAGTTTTACACGATTGAAACGCCTGCTCACCATCTGCAAGGTGTGAAAGAAATCAATTTGGCTGCGATCTCTCCATTGGCTTCATCAAGAGAACAATAACGACCATACTTTCATGATTGGCATGAACATATTTGTACAGTTGGCATGAGTAAGGGTGCACATTATGAATTCACAACCTTCAATTATATACAGCTGAGTTGTGTCATAATTGTAAAAAATATTAACCCATGCACCGAGATGTGCGCCACCACCGGTGCATGGTTTAGGACCAAAATACCAGACGTTCTTTTCATGGTGCGGTGAACGTCAGCAACATATTTAATGACCTCATTAGGCCAAAACCAGTACTTTTCATTTTTTTAATGAGGCAAATAAAGGAAAACCTAATATTTCATTTGAAAATGGTCATTATGCAAAGTGCAACCGAACTCCTCATA
Source organism: Mordacia mordax (assembly GCA_036362905.1). Lineage (NCBI taxonomy): Eukaryota > Metazoa > Chordata > Hyperoartia > Petromyzontiformes > Petromyzontidae > Mordacia > Mordacia mordax. The sequence continues at coordinate 2,222,582 of JAZEWT010000026.1, forward strand.
GAAAAAAAGCCATTTCAAAGGTGACGGTAATATTCCGTTAGTAATCTGCAAATTAAATGTAGGAAAGGTTTTTTTTTTAAAGATAAGCGAGACATCCCCCAAAGGTGAACCGGTGTCCTTAGAGAGAAAGGTTATTCATGCAGACACAAGACAATATGCCCAGTAGCTAGAGGTTAAAGGGATAAAGAGGTCAGGCCCTCTTTGTGCTTTAAATCAATAATTCAGTGTCAACAGGGAAAAGTACAGCATTTTAAAGCCGAAGTTTCAAGTCCTCTTGACAGAAGCAAATTAACATACGGTTTGGACATTACCTGTCAGTCAAAGGCTCACTCAAACGCTGCTTTGTATGCAACGATGGCGTCAAAACAACGAGCCGAATCGCGACAACGAGAAACTACCTTAATAGATATGTGCGCACGAGCAAGCCTGGCAATAGAAATCCAATACAGATCCTTCAGCATTATTGCAACATAATTGTCCGAACGAATATAATTAGCCAACCACTCTCAATTAACCGGAATGTTTGTGGTATGGGAGGCTGTGAGGTGGGGGGGGGAGGCGGCAGAAACAACTGTCGACGAGGCTTTAAGATCAAAATTATTGCCAGCTGCGGAAAATGCGGTGACCTTAAACAGCAGGAGGACGCTGCACGAGCGGGGGAAGGAATCTTCCAATCGCGAGCGGGGGCTCGGCGCGGAGCAAGGATGCACGGACAAGGCTGCAGGGACAAGGCTGCAGGGACAAGGCTGCTCGGACAAGCGAGCGTAACTTACGAGCGCGTGGCCGTTTGCAAAACAGCGCAAGCCGTCACCAGAAAGGGCACGGGCGGCGGATGTGCGAGATCGTTCGCACGAGGCCAGCGAACAACGGCAATACCTGTGCACGGCACGAGCAGCTTTGCGCGAGGAGGTGGCTCTGTGTCATACGCGGGTTTAAGCGCAGCAGGATTGCCGGTGAAAGGAGCCGGCTTTTTTTAAGTTAAATGGGTGAAGATGCCCACTCGAGCTGTATCGCCAAATAGACTTGGCTGTCTCAAAGGTTTAACGTACAGGAATATAAAAAAATCTCACAACCAATTTCTTCAAGTTCTGTTCAGCTTAATAATATAATACTGTCGCTCCCTTTAAATTTAAGTCCTGCAATTGCACAATGCAGTGTGGTACCTGGAAAATTGTTAAAGAAAATGGAATTACATTACGCATGGAAATCACTTGGGGGCAGATGTCAAACAATGGCATGTAATAAGTATTACACCACTACACTCGTACATATTTATATCAAGTTATTTTACTTGCAGTTTTACGTTATGAAAGTAACAGTAATGTCTGTATTACAGCAATGATTTAACCTCATGAATAATGTACTGTAATACTAAATTGCTTTGTGTTTAAGCCAGTCAATGAATCTGCACGTACGCAATTAAATCACCGCATTGCATGCTGCAATATTAAAGAATTGCACTCGATTTGAACAATAAAATATATTCTCACGTAACTTCAGTACTTCAGTAAATGGCATATTACAGTTTATTGCACGGCAGCAATTTGAAAGCCGCTAATTAAATCGGACTGCATTACATAAACACAATAATGCCAACACCGCCGCTAATAATATAACGTGTGCTACGTTGATAAACACACTAACCAACGTAATTTCAATGCATGCCCTGGACATTAACAATAGCCAAAAGGCGCATGTCTCAGCCTCCCATAAATTATACCTAGAAAACTCTGTCCAACAAGGAAATCAGCTTTCAAAAGCCGACATTTACAGCCAAACGGTGTGCTTGTGCAGCCCACAGTTGTAAATCAGGCAACACACAAGGCACGGCACTAAAACATGTTTGAAACATACCACAGCGGTGGTACGTATATGAAAAACAAATAGCTACCGTACCATGCGCGCACGTGTGTGCGTGTGCACGCAGACTGTACACTCTGCAAGCAGTACACTCGCTGATAGTCACACGCATTATACGTGGGGCTTTAAATCAGATTGGAGCTGTTAGGGGCTGAGCTCAGAAAAAAATGTTGATACCCGCTGGCCCCAACCCACCCTGCCTGCTTGCTTGCAGGAGGCTGGAGGAGGCATATTGGGGCAATGCAAAGTTTTACATACGAACTTAACCCCTATTATCTGTATAACGAATAATACACATTGTACCTTAGAATGACTTGTTTTGCATTATAGTGTAACGTATCAGCTTCTCGTCCTTGTCCAGCAGTGGAATCTGTGCGTGCCTTTCCCACTGTATTATTATTATTAATTGCAGTAGTAAGCATATTTCATACAGTATGTATAACCAACGTAATGTATAACTTCTCATCCATTATTCCTATGACCAAAGCACCCGGAATGCACCGAAGGATATCAGAAGCGAAGCATGTTTGAGCCTGGATATTGCTGCGTTGTGGCCAATATTGCCAGATCGGTGCTACAGAGCCCCTGTTCTTACCAGATAAGTCGCGACCCATCAGTGGACCGCGAGCGCCACCTCGTGGTCAGTGGAGACATCACATTCAGGTGGAATACGTGAGCATTGGGGTGGGAAAGGTGGCGAACTCCTGCTAAAGAGTATAGATTGGTGGGGCTGAGATGGACAGCAGAGGGCATTACAGAAGCAAGCTCTGCCCCTGCATCTCTGATGCCACCTTCACCTACCCGTGGTGTACTAGCGTAGTACAATACGGTTAAATAACCCCCACGCCCCACAATGCCGTCGGGAGGATTTCATCCAGCTGTGGATTGCCTNNNNAGCCACCACGGGATTTCTGCCCCCAGAGAAACGTGAAATAGCTTTGTTTTTCACCTGCACAGCAGACAAAGCTTACGAATACCTAAGCTCTTGGATGCTACCGCACAGCACGGCGTGTGTGAGTGTAAACATCGCACAAGCCACGTTCGGACAACTGTCAATCGTGCACGGCACGCGCTGTCACACGGGTCAACCAGCGCGTGGGAGCATTGGAAACATTGCAGTTATTTGGGGGGCAATGGACATTATTGGGTTGACGAGCTGTGTAACGAAGATGACCTCCATGAAGGCGCTATGAACAAAAGCGCTATTATTGTTGTTGAAAAGTGTGCGGTTACGGAGAATAGGAAGCATTGGAGAATTAATAATAGCCATAACATAGTGGAAAGACAGTCGTTAAATGCATTACGGTTAGGTATAGAGTGACAAGCAGAGCAGGCAAGGCATCCTCTTAAACTCTAATGTTCAGAGCAATAGCATTAACAACACAGTAGTCATTTAGGACAATAATATATAGCATTAACGGCAATAGCATTGGGGTGTGTATTAATAACAACACAGTAAAGACAATGCTATTGCATAGGGTGACAAGCTCTGCTACGGGAAGGCTCTATTAAACAATGCACCGATAACAGCGGCAACACCGATGTTTAACCGAAGCCAATATATGTTTTATATTTAATCATGGCTCGTATCTCTAACATTACACACTTGGCAACGGAGCAAGTCTTAAAAGCTATATAATTAACAATTCTATCAATAATCATAAATATAATAAGGCAGGTATTATGGTAAAATGGTACACGGGGCTGTTGAGAAAACCCTCGTGTTCGGTTCACTTGCTCCGAGACAGCAGCCCACACTCTCTGTAATGAAACTCGCCTCTTGCAGACTCTCGACAATAATAATAGTGCAGACTACATTCATAACTAATCACAATACAGCGTTACTGATAAGAGCGACACGACATTAACAATGTAGTGGGCACTGACTAACGGTATGAGCTGTACATCGGAACCACCCTCTTCAAAACGTAAATACTTTACAGTTATTGTGGACACGGATCATTGATTCTATAAGTACAATTATCATTATATTGACAACGGCGTGCTGTGTTCTTCCTCGTGCAAATGACAGCTGCGCATCCCCGTGACAGCCCGGCTACGCGAGAGTATTTACAATAAAAAAAGCACTTGATATGCTGTCAAAACAGTATACGCAGAAAGCAATAATTTAGAGTATGCACAATTATGTACAACTGTTAAGGTCAACGCCGATACTAATACTAGTCAGGACCCGCTACATCAATCGGCGCCACACGCAGCCCCGATGTTTAAAGTCCACGTGAAAGCACTGTTATCATCGGCTGTCAAACAGCACGCAGACACAAACCAATGGAATTAACAGCGCGCACAATCAGCACAGCTACACGTTAATGGGAATAAGAGAAGGGCGCTGTTGTCTGCACGCGTGTGCGCGCACACACGGCCGCGATGTTTAAAGTCCCGTTTAAATGACCGCCCCCAGCAGCGCCAGCAGCAGCGGCGGCGGCGGCGG
>JAZEWT010000026.1:2228540-2240314 GCA_036362905.1 Mordacia mordax
CCCCCAACGACCGAGCCGCTGGCAGCCCCCAGATGACTGATCAATCGATTGTGGAGATGATTGCTTTACAAGAGCTGCTCTCTCGGGGTGGCCGTGTCGAGCGCTCCTCCTCTCTCCTTCGTGACGTTTCACCTCCCACGTTCGAGGCGTGCTGAGACAGCGTGACAAGCTGGCTTAGCAATACAGGCATGCTCTTAGTGTTCAAAGCAATGGCATTAACAACTCAACGACAATAGGATTACGGTAAGTGTAAAATAACAACAGTCAAGACAACATTATTGTATAAGTTGATAAGCTTTAGAATGTAGAGGCTTTATTAAACAATGTAACAATAATAGCGACAATATCAGTGTTTCAGTATTAATAATAATAATAATTGGATTTTGAGAGCGCCTTTCACCCGAGGGTCACAGAGCGCTGCACAGAGCTCTGGAGAGAATAATAGGTTAAATAATTCGAAAGCTCTCTAGTGCGAATGAGAGAGGAGGAGCGGTCGACACGGCTATGACGAAAGAAAAGCTTTGGAAAGTGAGCATCTTACATTGATTACTTTGAGTCTTTAAAACATATCAGTTTCAATTATTTAATTGGATCCATAAAACTCCACGAATTCATCAACCTCACGGTAAGAAGGTCCCCGGGTTCGGCTCCTGGCCCGCGTGTCTTTCTGTGTGGAGTTTGCGAGTTCTCTCTCTCGCCGTGCCCGCATGGGTTTTCGCCGCGTACTCCGGTTTCCTCCCACCGTCCAAAGACACGCTGTTGTCGAGGTTAATTGGTCTGCTGAGTAAATTACCCATACCCCTCCTGCCCGTAAAAAAAAGTGCCCTGTGACGTATTGGCGTCACATCCTAGATAAAGCCTCGCCTTGCGACCTGTGTCTGCTGGGATAGGCTCTGCCCCCCCCCCTCCCGCGACCTTGTGCAGGATTAAACTGGTACTGAACATTCATCTACCGCATTACTTTAGAATTAAAATAAATACAAAGTGTCGTTCTGGGTTAATGACCCTTCTTCAGACGACATACGGGGGCTATTGCTCAAAACATTGGCCAATACGTATTCATCCTCACAAAGCCACAAGTGTTATTGGCGAATATAACGAGTATTTCAAATGCGTGCTCCTGCACAACTGACAACGCAGCTTAATCAACATCGTTCATTTTTGTTTGTTTCATGTGCATACGAGTTTATTGTCATTGTTCAAACATCGGCACCTCACGTTCAATTCGCACACATTCAACCCTCGTGCGCATTTCCTCCAGCTTAATCCAACTTCGCACAGTTGTGTCAACAAGCGTGCAGCGATGACCCCAGATTCTGAGACGGGTAGAAGAAAGAAGGATGAAAGGCGTTCACCCTGATGTTGTCGATGCCAGAAGAACTGACTGATGTTTAACAATTAACGGACATGTTTTATTATATCTTAACCAAAATAATAATAATAATATTTGCACTTCAGAGCGTTTTTCACCCGAAGATCACAAAGCGCTGTACAGAGCTGTGGAGAGAACGGCATGTCAGAAACAACAATAACATCAGAGTAGATCAAGTAAAGTCAAATAATGGCTATAAATCAATGAAAGACATAAAATAACAGATAAAATAATTGTTCCTGCAGGCGCAGGTCAACAGCGAGCCATCATAGAAGCAGAACAACAGTGAGCCGCATCAACAGTCCCAGCCAGAGGACTTGAAAGCCTAACGGAACAAGTGAGTCTTGAGACGAGATTAGAATATGCGCAGGGACTCAGCTGACCGAATTTCCAATGGAAGGGATGGAGTTCCAGAGTCTGGGAGCAGCGCGCAAGAAGGCTCTGTCACCCATCGAAAAGGAGGTGCGATCTGGGCACACGCAGCAAGCTCCGTATCGAAGAATCGAAGTTGTGTTGAGGAAGGTCTCTGAAGTATTGATTTGTTTTAAGTATATTGTCAATTCTTGCTCATTCATTAATTCATTAACAGTACCCGCTTATTCCTGCGCAGGATTGCTGTGAGCGGAAGCTTATCCCGGCAGACACAGGGCTGTACCGAGGATGGGACGCCAGGCCATCGCCAGGGCATTGTGAACAATTAGCCATGCTGACTCCACACGACTTCAATGAATATCACATTTTCAGGTGAGCTATGAAGAAGGGCCATGTCCCCAAACGTCGCTCATTGCATTCGTATCCTTGTACGATCACGGTGGTGTTGACAAGGTGTTGAGTTTCTTGGTTGTGGTCGTGCACCACTGCCAGCGCACTGTCACCAAATTGTGCGATTTGGAAAGAGGCCGCCTCTTCTCTGCCTCGGTTAAGTGTCGTGCCTTCATTTACCCCGCTGTCTTGAGATGTTTAACTTGCTTACCCTTCCCCGCTGGACAACTGTTAAAAAGAGCTGCACAGCTCTACGGTTGAATGGATGCAGACTGCTCCTTCCATAAGCGTGACGTCACGCGCAAACAAAGCTGAGATGTTATTTGGCATTGGTTTACGTGGTCACATCTTGCTGAAAGATAGCGGGATCAATAGGCCACGTAATAGTTTCTCTACCACCGTGCAAAGACACGCTGCTACCTAGTTTGGCTTGCTGACTTCAATTGGTCCTGGTGTCCTGCGATAGACTAACGTTATAGCCTCGGCATGAGTCAGCTTTTTAATTTAAGCTGCAAGAAATCGTTGACCTATGGAGCTGTTTTTAATAGTTGTCCAGGGAGGGTGTAAGCAAATTATAACATCTTATGACACGGGAGGCAATTTAGTCAGGACACCAAACATAGGCAGCATGTGTTGCCTTTCTGTATGGCGTTTGCAACATGCAAACGCCATACAGAAAGGCACCAGAACCGGCAATCGAACCCAGGTCCTTTTTTTGCTGTGAGCCAACAGCGCTACTCACCGCACCACCATGCCAGTAGAGTGGCTAATGATTTCATTTCTCTACTTAAAATATATCAATTTCAATATCAAAAGCATTTGGCAGAATTTATAGTAAACTGATGTTGATTTTAATATTTCTCGACGAGATTCAAACGTCAGCAATTCAATAACAACGCAATTCGTTGACTTGATATGGAGTAATTGCCGTCATCACAGTATTTTAGTTAACGTTAGGTGTCCATTGCAAAGGGATAGTTGTCTCCGTAATGCAACTAGGATTTCAATTAAACGTTAAAGTGTATGCTATTAAAGTGGCTATAAACTTTGGTCAGTTACACGGAGCATCTCTGGTTGTCCATACAAGGGCAAGGTTTTGCCATAAAATAACCGATCAAGCATAGATTTCAGACACGTCTGTAAACCATGAGCACATAAACATCTGTTTGGGCATCTGGCTCTGTGTAAGTATATGCTTGACCACCAAAATGACCTTTGCTCCTAAATAATGATTGACAACATCGTCAATAGACACCACTGCTAATATATCCTTTCCATTTAGAGAATGGCATGGCTTTGCAAGTGAGCTGGCCAATAAACATAATTAAGGACGATGAATCAGTTCGTCCAGCGCATCACGTGGTTCGTCTATTGGCATCAAACGATTACCGCACCAGTCAGATCCATCAATACGGAGTGAAATCATTAGGCCTCTTCAAGTGGCAATTGCATATTTATATCCATGAAGGGTTGCCAAGCGTCCTGTTTTCCCGCGGGTCCGTTCTCTTTTAGAGGTGGCTGTCCTGAGGAAAGCTCGCTTAAGTTTTCCTGGAACATTAAACATTGGAAACACCAGTTGTGCGTCATGATTGCTTCCAAAAGCTGCTCTTTAGGGATAGCCGCGTTGGCGGCACACTCGGGATGGGTATCATAATGCATGGAGCCGTGGAAACCTGCATCTGGACATATTCCGGGTGTTTTGCGTCTTATGAGCGGTAAACCCGCATGCATACAATCAGTCATGATACGAAGAACGTGACACAGCCTCTTATTAACGTGCCAACAATAAACAAAAACTGACCGATAATGGTGTGAACCGCCTTGGATTTACTCGCCAAGGTACGGAGTCGGCCACTGTGGTCTGCCAGCAGCCCAACATCGTGACATTTCCAATTCTCTTACACGGGAGACACCTAGTGGCTTGACGCGTCGTTGTATAAATACAGCGTTTATGATGGAAAATCCACGCTATATCTAACACTCGTCTCCAGCTCCCAATTAGTAAAACCCCAATTACTGTTGGGCGGCACGGTGGCCCAGTGGGTAGGGCTGTCGCCTCACAGCAAGAAGGTTCTGGGTTCGAATCTCGGCTCGGGTGCTGCTTTCTGTGTGGAGTTTGCATGTTCTCCCCGTGTCCGCATGGGTTTTCGCCGGGCACTCCGGTTTCCTCCCACGGTCCAAAAACATGCTGCCGCATAGGTTAATTGGCGTGCAGACTAAATTGCCCGCAGTGCCCGGTGATGGACTGGCGTCCCATCGTGGGTGCATCCCTGCCTTGCGCCCTGTGTCTGCCGGGATAGGCTCCGGCTCACCGCAACTCTGTACAGGACTAAGCAGTTTCTGACAATGAGATGAGGCTTGGTGGTTAAGATTATAAATTCTCGTGTCAGGATACCATACCAACACCTGACACCACACGTTTTATTGATTTAATATTTAATCTGATATTTCATTTGGTAATCGTATATTCAGTACCCATGTCCATTAACTCATCTCAGCTGGCTCTCAGTGATTACTAAGTTTAAGGGTGTTGTTTTAAGTTGCGAAATCACCTCAGGTATTAAATTGGATAATTTTTTCTAACTTGATTAGGTCATTCATTTTATATATTTATATCTTTGTTTGCCAATGATTGTATAGAAGCAAAAACGATAAGTTATCTATCTCTGATTTCATTTTTGCGTAATAACTGCGATGATATACGATTCATAAACTGCGATGACATACGATTCATAAACCCGGTCAATATGGAAATGTATAATACAAACGGAACGGTGCACAAAGAATTGGGAAGTGCATGTTTTAAATTACAGTGAAGCCGGAGATTAGAGACGATAGGCAGGTTAATGGCATCATTCAAACTGTGAGCAAGAGTGGCCTGCAGCAGGAAACGTCATGGCTGGAAGGGATGATGACTAGGCTGGGGAACCAGAGCGGAATTTTATGGCTCCATACCCTTTTCGATGCCAACCTCCTTTAGTAGAAGGGTCTTCGGTTTGTTATTCGTCTGGGACCTCCCCCAGATCTTTTCAGCAAGCGACTCCCTAGGATGAGTGACGGACCCCAGAACTGTTAACCAAGAAATACCAAAGCCGGAATAATGAACCCTGGGCCACATTGCCCCGGGCTGCGTTAGAACATGCAAACTCCTCCACTACGAAATTGTCACGCTACGTGGGAGTCTTGATGTTAAAGAATGATGGTAACCGATGGTCAAGCCTAATAACGAAGTGGAACGCGTCCAAGGGGTCCGTCCACCGAGGAGATGGAGCGATGTATAGCGGTCGTGCATGGGAAGAGTGTTAATTAATACACGCGAAAACCGTGCGAGAGGTGGTGGCGATTTGTTCAGAGGGTCATCTACATCCAGCAGCGGATTGACAATGGCTGTTGATGATATCCACACATCTCCAGCTGCTATGGGAGGACAAAGTCATTCGTTAAGTGGTCATATTGGCGTGGTTTCCTGTCGTACTGAGTTTTTCTTTATCAGCAGGTAAGCTTCTATTTATAGAGAGGAGCTCAGTTTATTTATAAAAATAATATTCCACAACTGGTATATTTCACAACTGGAATATGGAAATTGAAGCAGAAATATTGAAATTACTTTGTATGTTCTCATCTCATCTCATTATCTGAACCCGCTTAATCCTATATAGGGTCACGGTGAGCCGGAGCCTATCCCGGAAACACAGGGCGTAAGGCAGGAATACACCCGACGATGGGACGCCGGTCCATCGCCAATGTTCTCATCTCAAAGTCAGAAACCACTTAGTCCTGTAGAGGGTCGCGGTGAGCCCGAGCCTATCCCAGCAGATACAGGACGCAAGGCAGAGATATACCCAAAGTGGGACGCCAGTCCATCACCGGACACTGAGGGCAATTTAGTCTGCAAGCCAATTAACCTCGACAGCAGCATGTTTTTTGGACTGTGAGAGGAAACCGGAGTGCCCAGCAAAAACCCACGCGGACACGGGAAGAGAACATGCAAACTCCACACAGAAAGGCACCCGAGCTGAGATTCGAACCCGGGACCTTCTTGCTGTGAGGCGACAGCGCTAACCACTGCTCCACCGTGCCGCCCCCTCTAAATATTAGTTTTTGCAATGAGTTTGAACGTCAGTGTTAAGTGTAGAGGCTGACGCACAAGGGATCTTGTGTTGTGAGAGGACAGAGTGTTGGCTCTCAACACACCAAAGGTGTCCATTCAGTGTTTAAAGACCGTAACATTTGTATATTTGCCAGAAATGGAAAACATCTTTTCTCTTTTTTATGTCTCTGTACTGGGAAAAAAAGGTACAGAGAGATGCAGCAGCTCGACTTGAGCTAATAATGCATTGATGTTTGCGTTGTCCTGAGCTGATGGATTTTTGGCAAAACACCTGATTAACACTAAGACTAAGTTATGAAGACAGCCGTCTCCAATATGGGCCACTTTCAAGGACAGATATGCTTCTCAAAGCATTTTGTTCGCACGTTTTGCCAAAAGCATATTTGGTTTATTGTTGTTGAAATATAACACTTTATTAAAGGTGTCTATTTTGGTGCTTTAAAAACCTTCACACATATAATTGCCACAAATGGAAAATTTTTATTCTCATTTTTACGTTTTGTTGGCTGCTTACGAACCCATTTACTTCTAAATAACGTACAGATATGTATGCCATCTGTACACAGTACATCATCTATATTAACATTTTAGTATGCACATTAAAAATAAGGAGAAAAAAATCAATATTTCCCTCACCCTAAGACTGAATATTGTAAATCAGAAAAAAAACACATTATCCCCCTCATGCAATGAGAGTCAATTCCAACCTAAGATATACAGGTTTATGGTGATGCATCTAATTCTCTCGGAGTACAAATTAATCTAGGAAGATGAACATCCTGTACGCGGTTCGTAAGTAACTGCAGGCAAATGTCCTCTTCTTTCACAAGAAGCTTTGGATCAGGGGTGGGCAACTTATTTTCAATAAGGAACAGTTCCAGATGAGATAACCAAAGGGCCACAAACTGTTATGTGCGCCTTGCAGGCACATATAACATTGACAGTAGACTATATCGGTATAAGCCTATGTCAAAGTACGATTGTATATGAACGTAGGAAGAAATTGATGTGTTAATGGATATTATTTTTACTGTTCTTTACGCGTTAGAAATTGTATATTTCCAGGCCCGACTTGGCCCACGAGCCATGTTGTGCACCATAGCTATAACTCATTGTCAACCGGTGGGTCGTGACCAATCAGTGGGCCGTGAGCGCCACTTAGTAGTCTGTGGAGACCAGGCCGAAGTGAGCCAAGTGGGCCTTGAGTTGCAAAAGGTTAAGAATCGCTGTTTTAGGCTGACTTTGTGCCGCTAGCTCAATGTGCTGAAAGCACCGGTACACACCTCCAGCCTGACCGACTCTGACCCACTCAGCGAGTTGCCCATAGAGGTCCCACCCCACTGCTGTGAGGACAAAAGCAAGAGTAACTGAAAAACGTTGGCAAGGTCTCATCCACCTTGAGATGGATCAGAGAAACTCGGCATGTTAAAATGGACTGCCACTCAACGTGTCGCAATAGAATTCCAATTATCTGAGCAAATTGGACATTTCTTTTTTAGATCATCAGCTCAAATCTGGAGTAGAGCAATCCCGAGCAACTGCCAGTGCTTTGGATTAGAAGGGGTACAATGACCTGATTTTCGAGCGTACATTTTTCCACAGGTAAAAAAAACAAGATCCCCCTCAAAAAAGCCTTAATGGACTGTAGGGTCATGTGCCTGTAGCGAGCACCTGTAAAGGCCAGCATGGCACACGAGAAGATGTATGACCAGCACCATACCTGATGATATTTCAGACCGCACCAGGTACTCGTTTTAGGCTGAGTCGACCTAGAGGAGGCCCAGGACAAGTTTTAGGAAATCATCACCGGTGTTTAACGTGAGTCGCTGGGTTTGTAGTGCAGTGCGCTAACCGCTGCACTACCGCTCCCATATGTAACACACACACGCATATATGCACTTATTACCTGTGCAATGCATACCCGACAAAAGTGAATTTTTAAGCTAGGGACTGTTTTAAACTAGCTCTGCTAAAATCGCTTCTATCCACATACAGCATGTTGCTGGGTGTATGTTTACCAGCAGCGTGGTGTGCCAAAATGCTTTATGTGTCACCAGGCCTTACCCAGATCAATCTTAACACCCCTGGTGGAAATACATCTCCAAAAGTGCTGGCAACAGCAGTTTAGGTGCAGCTTCATCACTTTCTCCATAACACTTCGGGCTTTTGAGTTGTTCATACTTTGTTGAATAAAAACGAGTGTCCTGATGTAGGTTTTCAATGCTCAATGCATGAGAATTGCTTTCCAGAGATGGTGCTTCAGGACGGCCATGTCGAGTGCGCCTCTCTCATTCGTCATGTTTCGCCTCCCAGCTCTGAGTTTCAGAGAACGCCTAGGGTTGCCTCCAACGTGTAAGGCGAAACGTCGTGAAGGGCGGAGGGGAAGCGTTGGACAGGGCTATCACGAAAAATTGTGTGGTCAAGATTTGAAATCCAAAACACCCAAGCATTCAAACGTCACTACTTGCAATAACGATTCGGAGGCATCTTTAATTAATTCGGAAGCGCTTAGTCATATATACTTTGTTGAGTGCAAGAGATCAATGCATATACACTGAAAACTGACAAATCGCAGTTATTTTATTTTAGGACTTGTCAAGACAGTAGGAAGCGATACATAGTACTCTTGCTGATAAACATGCGAGCATTCGCACATGGCAGCAACGCGATGTGTTAACGCAACCCAGCGTTATTGAGCGCGGGGCAGTTTTAACCGTGAAACTCAAACTGGCAGAGCGTCCTCCGGCTGAGTGGTCATTGTTGCTGACCGCTCGATTATACGGCTGCATTAGGAGGGCGATCCATATTGCAGGATGCAGGGCCGCCAGCGAGTGAGGAATGCAAAATGCAAGAGTGCCAAAGACATTTTAGTCGCGAAAAATGTCACAAGGTACAAGCAAACACACAGAGCGCGCGGGAGAACAATTTCATCGTGGATTTTTTTTATTTCCAAATCTGGAATGGTTGCACGTGCTTCAAGTCACACCGTTAAAAAAAATATATAATCATGTTTACTCACATGTTGTCATGCCACTACTGATTAACATTCTGGTACTGTGAAAAAGCAGCCAGCTCACAGGCTAAAATTAAACTGTTGATTGGAATTGTTGCATACCGTGGGGTGGGGGGGAGATGCAGTCTTCGCCATAACATTCCAAAATTCAGCCAAGCATTGATATATATTTAAATAGTGTCACACATTATCGCTTAAGTATTTAGATAAAGTCCACGTAAAAAAAACGTATTAGCGCATATATAATTCAAACGACTCTTGAGATATTTTATGCGAATGTTAAGCAAGTGAATTGTGATGTTAACTGAAAAGAAGTTTCGACCATGCTGCCAGAAAAGGTCAAGTCAGTTTCTCGGATATGCATGAGCTTTATGATCTGCAGTTAGTCAATTTAAAAACATATACACTGCAGACAGCAAAGACCAGAGAGTACTAACTTAATAGCAGTTATATTTTAACAATGGCCATTATGAGGGCGGTACTAAAAAAACTTCCACTCAAATATCAACCGTGCCAGAAATAATCGTTGTGTATACATGGCTACTTACAATTATTCAGAATAATTTATGCTCTAGTGAAGATTTGCGTAATAAAACTACAAGGTGGACGTAAAGTCACGTATTCTGATAGTTTGAAACTAATCAAATGATGACAACGGCATTTAAGCACGGAGTTCATTGCCGTATAATGGCCCTCTGGATAAAACTGTTTCGTGCTTTCATGAGCAAGTGAATGTTTAGTGACTGTTTATTTATTGATTTAGTAACTTCATCCATACACCTACCTTGACAGTTGTGGCCCATTTTGACCGGAATTAAATTCTAACTTTTACCATCAGTTACTCCCGAAAAATTCAGGGAGGGATGAGTCACATCCTTGACCAATTCAATCTACCAGTGAGAGTTTTAACCTTGTTATGACAAGCATACCACATTTAAATGTAAGTGCATTTAAGACATTCAGCCTAAAATGCAAGCAGATCCAAGTAGCTAATTGGAGGTGCTGCTGAAAGGGTTTTAAAGCTGAGGTCGTGAGCAATCGAGTGATGGTACCAAAACACCGATATATTTTAAAAAGTCCAGAAGTGACGACAAAATGTCTCCGATAATTATTTTATTATTGACACTTTAAACCTGTGTTGGACAATCCATAACACAAAGCCGAGGTAAGTAGTTATAACATGTGTTTACGATGGCGTCTTAATTAAAGTCTCATCTCATTGTCAGAAACCGCTTCGTCCTGTACAGGGTCGCCGTGAGCCGGAGCCTATCCCGGCAAACACAGGGCGCAAGGCAGGGATATATCCTCGATGGGATGCCAGTCCATCACTGGGCACTGCGGGCAATTTCGTCTGCGAGCCAATTAACCTATGCAGCAGCATGTTTTTGGACTGTGGGAGGAAACCGGAGTGCCTGGCGAAAACCCACGCAGACACGGGGAGAGAGCATACAAACATCACACAGAAAGGCACCCGAGCCGAGATTCGAACCCGGGACCTTCTTGCTGTGAGGCGACAGCGCTACCCACTGGGCCACCGTGCCGCGCTCTTAATTAAAGTGACCATCTGTTTAGAATGTTAATGAAATACTATGTCAAACTGAATTGTACTATAACAAGCCAGATTAGTGGTAAAGGTATGTACGATTTTGATACGTGATCAACTGTACGCAATTCCTACTACGGACAACATATGCAACTCAAGCCAATAAAGACATACAATGTTGTGACAGCATAAATCTAGCATTGAACAAATCTCAAAACAAACCCACAAATGAATCGGCTCCGAGCATCCAGTAAATATAGGTGAGCATGACAGCAGGAACATTGTTTGATTTCACAGGTAATTATGTCATCGCGGGACATGTGAATACATCTATGCACAGAGAGGAAAAATAAAAAACACGCAAAATAGATGAATCACTTTCGATGGCCACTTACAAAATCCACACCCCCCCCTACTTTGTCGCGATGCTTCCAGATAACGGCGGCACGGTGAACCACCCTAAACGGCACAGCAGGGAAGCGCCGTGGCTCTCGGGTTCAGTTAGCAGCGCGCTCCGGGGTTTAGCGACGTGAGCGGGGCGCCGGAAGACAGTAACGCCGCTGTCGCCGTCCCGGTTTGCAGGGGAGGTTGCGCGGATTTAACCCGGGGGCGGATTGTGCTGCCCGCGTGAACGAGCGCCGCCGCGCGTCACACGTCCACCGCCGTGCGGCGGCGGCGGCGGCAGCGTGCTCAGCGGTGCTTGCCGTAACGGTTGAACTGCTTGTAGAGGTAGCGGATGCGCTTCTTCAGGTTGTGCCTGTCTTCCTCGAACATGCGGTTACCGACCCATCTCATCTTGCGGATGCAGCGCTGCAGCTCGTTGCCCCTCCAGCCGCGCAGCCACGCGGGGCCACGGATCAGCTCCTTGGGGTGCATCTTGAAGTCGCCTGCATGCGGCGCACAGCGTACGGTGCGCGGCGCGCGACAAGTTAGCGCCTGCACACGGCACGCAGCGAGTTAACCCCCCCCCCCC
>JAZEWT010000026.1:2249013-2306692 GCA_036362905.1 Mordacia mordax
AAACCGGAATCCCGCCGACGCAGGCTTCCAGACGCTGGGCGAGGAGTACGTGACTGCGGTGCAGGTGGACGGGAGCGGCCGGCGCGTGCCCTCATCGTCGCGGCGCGTACTGTACGTGCTCCTGCACGCCGCCGTCCCGTACCTGTTGGAGCGAGCGCTGGTGCGGCTGGAGCACGCCATCCAGCAAGCCGAGGTGCTCCCCCCACCAGCGCACCGGCCACCTTGCTCATAGGAGGGAAGCTATTTTGGCAGTGGAGTCCCGAGTTCTGATTCCGAGCCATCCAGCAAGCCGAGATGCTGCCGACTGCCGCACCGCACCAACCTCCTTGCTGATAATAATTAATAACAATTTCATTTATATAGCGCCTTTCACCCGAGGGTCACAAAGCGCTGCACAGAGCTGCGGAGAGAACGGCACATGAACAACTAATTTGGAAGTGAAGACCTAACAAGATTTATAACCATGGACAGGATTAGGTTTCCACGGCACGATATATGAGAATCTCTCAAAAGCTGCTCCTTTGAGATAGCCTTGTCGAGTGGTCCTCCTCATCTTTCCTTAGGGACATTCATCAAATTTAATGATGTTGGTTTTCGTGACTCGATGCATGATGATTGCTTCGAAAAGCTGCTCTCTCGGGACAGCTGCGTCGATCGCTCCCTCTCCGATCGACGCGGCTGTCCCGAGAGAGCAGCTTTTCGAAGCAATCATCATTCCTCAAATTGGCCAAATATCCCAATACATGACCCTCCTGTCATGTCTTAAGATTGGTGAGGCTGTCTGGATGTCGGTGTTCACCGCTCGATGAATGGGAAAATGCCCTGATTAGCCTGATGCCTCTAACGTGCCACTGTGCGTCCCAGCCAGTTGCGCATTGTCTCCGATCGTCTTTGCAGAGCAACGCACACCTCCGGCAGCGGGGCGAGCGCCGGCTCTCCCAAGCATCCTCAACCTTCTCCCTCGACGACGAGAGCCACCTTCACGCCGCCAGCGATAACGGATCGCCGTCGGGGGCGGCCAGACGCACGCTGCGTTGGCTGTGGAGCGCGCTGGTCGACACCAGGCATCGCCTGCAGGAGCTGCTCGCGGAAGCGTCGTCGCAGCTGCACAGGAGGCTGGGAGAAGTGCAGGACAAGCAGAGGCTGCTGGGCTTCGTGCAGACCACGAGGCAGACGCTCGCGTTCCTGCACCGCCTGCACGTGTCCCTGTTCTACATCCACGGCGTCTTCTATGACCTGGCGAAGAGAGTCGCGGGAATCCGATATGTGAGTGCCCCTGTGCGGTTGTTTGACACTGGGCCACATTCGGAACGAAGGAACTTCCTGCGGGAAAACTGCGCTAAGTCGCGGCGTGCTTATTTAAAAACGTCTTGCGCCAGGTGGCATGATCTGTCATAAGTGCAGGGTGGCTGCGTAGATTCAGACCGGTATCCTCTGTGTGTGGGCTTAGTGCTGTGACCCCTAGGTTAGCAAGTCACCTCACTCACCTGTGTTGACTGCAGTGACGCAGTGCCTCGTTACATTCCTTATTCAGGTGCCTTTCTGTGCGGCGTTTGTGCTATCTCTGTGTCTGCATAGGTTTTCGCCAGGTTCTCTGCTCTTCTCCCATAGCTTAAAAATAGCTCACTATTTGAGAGATAACATCTTGCGTTATTATGTAGCTTTTCACTGCTCCATGTTTGAGAATTACACTCCAGAGTTGTTCCTCCAGGATAATCACTGCACTTTTGCGAAGGTGGGACACTCAGCACAGCTTTCCCGAAAAAAACAGCTGTTTAGAGCCATAACATTAAATATTTGGAGGGTGCATTGTCTGGCTTTTGTTGTCACCGGTTTACAGCGTCGCTGCCTTTCCCCTTGCACATCTCTCTGCGATTCATCGTGCCTCCGAGTCATTCACTCTTTCTCTTCGAGAGTAACCGAATGCCGCTCAGCGCATTACAAGTGGTAGATTATTATAAAGAGGAGAACGTGATTTTTATTTTGCTTTATCCGGATTTGTGGCAGGTGCTGGTGCGTGGCTTCCCGCAGGAGGACGCGGCCATGCACAGGGCCTACCGCCTCCTGGGCGCGCTCTCGCTCGTGCAGCTGGCCGGCACGCTCGCGCTGTGCGTGCGCCGCGCCGCCGCCGCCGCCGCGCACGCCGCCCGGCCGCGGCGCGACGGAGAGCTCCCGCGCATGGCGCCGTACTCCCCGTACGGCGCCGCTCACAGGTGCGATGCCCGGCTCTCGCGACCCGCAGGGGACACCCGCACATGGCACGCGACAGTGGAAATGCTGCGAGCTTAGCGTTGATCGAATTGTTGGTGCAATCTGACAGTTGTTGGTGGAATCTCACCGAGTTGTTGGTGGAATCTCACCGAGTTGTTGGTGGAACCTCACCGAGTTGTTGGTGGAATCCCACCGAGTTGTTGGTGCAATCTGACCGAGTTATAGTGGAATCTTACAGAGTTGTTGGTGGAATCTGCTCTAGTTGATGGTGGAATATGACCGACATATTGGTGGAATGTGATCGAGGTATAGATGGAATCTGCCCTAGTTGTTTGTCGAGTACGAAGCTTTGTGAGGCTTCAAGTTACTAAAGCTTCTAATCCAGGTTTATAGTACAGGGAAAGAATCACTCTTTCAAAATGACGAGCTGGTACCAGCTTGGTGCATAGCTTTTACTCATTGGTTGAATGTGAGCCTTACGGTGCGTAAAGACACTCGTGCAGCGCATGTTCATTCAGCATTGCAGTATTATAAATAATTGCCGACAACTGGCAAATCGGTTGGTTCCGGCTTGTGTACTACTTGTATATCCAGCAGTTATTGAGCGGCGCTGTTGTTAGATCTGTACGGCAGAAAGCGTTGGCGAGGTGTCGTTGCATCAATGACTTTGACCACGATGACATCTCGAAATTCATCTTTGTGCCCCTCTGACGAAGACAATGACGATTGTCATTGCTGTGCTCTCAAAAGCACTTGCTGGCGCATTCTGGTGGCTGTCGGCTCGAGCATCCTCTCGTTTGCGGCAGAGACGGAGCGAAGGGGAGCGGCAGCCGGTGCTCCTTGTGCCTGGAGCCGCGCCGGCACGCCACCGCCACGCCGTGCGGACACCTCTTCTGCTGGGCCTGCATCACCGAGTGGGCCGGCACCAAGGCACGGCTCGGCACGGCCACAGACAAAGATCCCCCGTGTAGCCTTTACAGACTGCGGGGGCAAGGGCCCTTAGTTATTAGCGCCTGTAAATTGTTAAGTGGTTTTGAAGGGTTGTATATATTCTTTCTTTTATTAAGATAAAAGCCTTTTCGATTTATTACCAACGCACTGTTACTCTTTGCTGTCTCTTATTATTTTACTGGAACGATTGGTAAATTTTGTGCTGGGCAGTTTTGCGTGCTATTGGTTAGTTTATAAGTATGGTTTGGGTTTCGTCTTTAGATAAATTGCTACCGTGAGTTTGTTTATTTACTTTTTGATTTTATGCGATGCAATGGTCATTTCAAAGGTTTACTGTGTCCCAGGAATCCTGCAACTAGTAGTAGGTACTTTCTGCTATACTAATGAACATCTCTCCATTTGTCTATGGAGGGCAGCACAGCACACCAGGCAGGTGGGTGGCCAGCACCACGCCGAGCCGTCTTTGTCTCCCCAGTGCCGATGTTTACATGTCACTGCGGGTATTCATTTGAGGCTGAGTTCACAATTAGCTCGTCATTTGTTTACGAAATATCTATTTTTTTCACGTGCAGAGATGGATATGGATTTTTTTAAAGAGGACATTGCTTATTTATCTTCTTTTTGTTAGCCGGGGGGGGGGAGGACAATGTCAGAGGGGCGCGATATATTCCCGGCATACGTGTAATTAATTTTCTTGTCGAAGTGACCCCCATACATACCCGCTGGGTGGCGCTGTGATACAACACTTGACAAGGCTGTGTCTTCAAGCAACAGTTTGGCGTGCGACACAGCCTCTTCTGCTGCTGTGTTTGCACAATGAGAACCACATATTGAGCAGTCGTGACTTTTCAGCGGTGAACGTTTGTGACTATACTAAAGAGGATGGAACCGGCCCACGGTTGTCTGTCACTGCTATTGCACTTTTAGAGCGCTTTTCACCCGAGGGTCACAAAGCGCTGCACAGAGCTGTGGCGATAACTCTTCTGAAACTTAAGCGAGCCAGAAATATTCCAAAAAGGACATCAAAATAAAGCCAGGTCAAAGCAGTCATATAGCATAAAACGTCATGAACAAATGACGTCAGAGGAACGTATTGCGCGATTCGAGCAATGTTTCAGTAGGGTGGGTACGCTGCTCGTCCGGACGAACGCCCAACACATTCGTCAGTAACACAAATGGCCTCAGAAGGAAAATGCATAGTAGACGTTTCAGGTAATCGACCTTCTTCAGAGCATATTGTTTCTGATGTTTACCAAAAGAGGTTGTGTAATATATTATTGTGGATCAGGCTTGTGACACGGCTACAGTAAATTTTGTGACCTGTTGCTGTATTTTGTTTTTTTTAGGCGGAGTGCCCCCTGTGCCGTGAGAAGTTTCAACCTCACCGCCTCATTTACTTGCTGAACTACAGATAGAGTTTAGTCATTTCGATGTTCACGCGTATTATTTCTCTGTTCTATGTGTCTGCCGGGATGGGCTCCGCCTCACCGCGAACCTGTACAGGATTAAGCGGTTCTGACAATGAGATGAGACGAGGCCAGGACCGGTTCAGAAAATCGGCACTGGTGTTCACCATGATCTGCGTACGCTGCATTTGTAGCCAAGCACGCTAACCGCTACACCACCGCTCCCCACGCATACTGGGTATATGTGGAGACACGCAGAAGAGACTTTGAGATTAAAATATGGCTGGCGTACTCAAATCATGTTTTTTAAATCACATGTTAATGTGCAGTAATAGTCGCCGCCTCGAAGGCACAAAGAACTGGGACATATCGTGGGGTTGGACAGAACGAGAGAGTATGCCTCCCCCCCCCCCAGATGTTTAGCGACTTGATCCGGAAAACCTTGACTGATTAAACCACCGCGACTGCCTCCTCTGAAATCAGGAATGTCTTGGGACGAAAAAACAACGTGACAGGTGGCCACTCTAGTCGTTAAATAGGTAATGGCTTGTATAGTAATATGTATGAATTTGTAAAAAAAAGACCTGGTTTTAAGCTCAAAAGAATCGTTTTATTGTTACTAGACGTAATTAAAAGAGAAAAGGAATGTGTTATACTCACGCGATGTCACCAAATTGCACTGATTGTCTCAACGTTTGGCTTGAAAACGGCCTGAAGGTGTTCACGTGTTTCTCGAGTGCAGCTCAAGAGTTTGCTGTTGAACAGAATTGTTTATTTCAAAGCGAAATTGTGCGGTAATATACAGTGTATGGCGGTTGTAAGGGGCTTTACAACCGCCACAGGGAAATGTAAACAACACTCATGTACGTATTACCAATTTAACCGAAGAGTAAATATATGCTTAAATATTTAAAAACAGAAAGATACGAACTGCAACCCACGCAGAACCAGGGGGGAGGGAGAAACAAACTTCGCAGAGAGGAGGCACCGAGGTGGGGGGACTCGAACTGTCTGGCAGGACCTTCTATATGTCTGAAGTCAAAAGGAACTGAAATAATACGTACCTTTGACCTCAACTTCATTGTTTATCTCGAGAAGCCACTAAGAGTCTGTTCTGTATAGAGTAGGGTTGGCCGCATGCCTCGGTGCAACGAGGCGTGCACTGGAGAGTCCAGGAACTGACGTCTGTACACAGATGAGAGCGATCTCACAGGAGATTAGTTGCTGCGCCATTGCGCTGATCTACCTACACGGAAACTGCACCAGCTTGATAACACTACAAATATATAACACGAGGCTGAATGAGAAATCGGTGTGGGTTTTGTCCGTGTAAAAGTTGCTGAATGGTGCAAAGGAGATTACGCAGTGTATAAATCAAACCCGAGGATGTATGATACCAGATGGAGGGTTTTCACTCAAACACTGTAAATAGGTTTTATTCTGAAAGGCGCCGAAACTGCTGCCGTTTCGTTTCACGGAGGTGTCTGAGTCGATGAACCTCCACCAACAGCCGTCCCTTATTGGTGAGCGACATCGTATCCTGCCTCTTGGTATTGTTCATTCATTACCAGTACCCACGTACTGAAATCATTACGTGTCTTGAATGATGCGGCGACACAAAGAATATAATTGATCCCCTCGTCTTAAATGGTGGTTGTGTTCTCTCTCACACACACAGGCCCGTCCTCAGCATTCTCATGATTGTGTGATGCGACGAATGATGTGTTTTTGTTTTAGACGAACGCTTGGGTTCCCAGGTTAGGCTTTCTATTGCAGGGGCGGGACCATTCCACTGAGGCTCACGTGGTGTGATGATGGTTGCCAAAAACAGAGTAATTTCATGTACTATGTGTACTCAAACAGCCGTGATATCGCTGCGGTGACATCTTAATCGACGCGCATAATTACTTTTGTAACGTCAACTGCCACGCGCACTGACTCAGCTGCTGTATTGTCTGTGAGTGGAATCGCTATGTGCTGTGATGGCCTGTCAGATATAGACTGTCGCCAAGGGTACAGTGAGAAGCACTTGAATAATAATAATTGCGCTTCTAGAGCGCTTTTCAACCGAGGGTTACAAAGTGCTGCAGAAAGCTGTAGAAAGAACATAATTTCAGCGACAACATCAGAGTAGATCAATTAAAGTAAAACAATGGCTATTAATCAGTGAATGACATAACACAAAACGATATTATTGTTAAACAAATAACGGAAGGAAGAAGTGTTCCTGAGCAGGTGCAGGTCAACAGCGAGTAAAGCACAAAAATAGCGAGAGACATCAACAGTCCCAGCCAGAGGACTTGAAAGCCTTACGGAACAAGTGAGTCTTGAAACGAGATTTGAAGATGCCTAGGGACTCAGCTGAAGAATCTCCAATGGAAGGGGGTTCCAGAGTCTGGGAGCAGCGCGAGAGAAGGCTCTGTCACCTTTCGAATGGAGGTGCGATCTGGGCACATGCAGCAAGTCCGTATTGGAGGATCGAAGTTGTATTGAAGAGGGTGCCTGATGTGTGTTGGAACAGCGTCAGTGAGAGCTTTGTAGGTCAGGAGGATCTTGAATTCGATCCTGTATTTAACCAGTAATCAGTGGAGAGACATTAGTACTGGGGATATGTGATCATGGATGGGTGTGCGAGTGAGGACTCCAGTAGCCGCATTTTGCACACGCTTGAGACGATTGATCAGGTAGGCAGGGGTGCCAGGGAGCAAGGCATTGCAGTAATCGATTCGTGAGAAGATGATGTGCATTAGCTTCTCAGCATCAGTGGGTGACAGGATGTTGCGCAGTCTGGCTATATTTCTGAGATGGAAATAGGCTACCTTCGTCACCTTGTTGATGTTTGTCTCAAAGCCGAATGTGGAATCAAGAATCAGTCGTACAACTCCGGTCTGCCTTAGTGACTTCAGTTATATAGATGCTGAAGAGGAATGGGCCGAGGACTGAACCCTGAGGAACTCCAGATAGAACAGGATGGATGTCTGAGTTACCATCCGAGGCTGATGAACTGCTTCCGGTCAGAGAGGTTGGAGCTCAGCCAGTGCAGGGCACAACCAGAGGCCCGTATGTCCAGTTGCTCCAGTATGGTAGGGTGGTCAACGGTATTAAAGACAGCGCTCAGGTCCACGAGGACAAGAATACTTGGCAAGCCTTCATCAGCAGTGACAAGTTGGTCATTTATTACTTTGATCAGAGCAATTTCAGTACTATGGCCGAATCTGAACCCATATTAGAAGGTATCGAGAAGGACATTGTTGAGGACGTGTTTCTGGAGTTGCAGAGCTACTGCATGCTCAAGGACCTCAGAGAGGACTGGTAAATTTGAGATGGGGCGATAAGTTTCAGGGATGTTGCAATAGGGGCCAGGTTTTTTGGAGTAGATGGGTAACTGCGGCACATTTGAATAGTGGGGGAACGATGCCGGAGCGAAGTGAGTTTTTGAAGAGATTGGTAACGAAGTTGACAAGTTTCACTCTGCTACAATATCTGTGCTATCCCTGTTGAGCTCGTGTGCAGTGAGGGAAGTCCGTCTGCGGGGTCCACCTGTCCCGCATTGAGTGGTCAGGAACTTGCGAACATTGCAGATAACCCAGTTAATAGATGTCATTGGTTTGGGATTATTTTCTGGGATGCGTTGTCGGCTGCAGTTAATTGCCCAGGTGTGGAAGTAAGCGGCAATTGTTAGGTTACCTTTTCTAGACCCTGCCGCATTAAGGGGTGAGCAGTGCGGAGCCTAAGCAGGGCTGCATAGTCACGCGGGAAGCTGCAAAAGGAGGATGCTGTTCCCCTTCTCCATCTTACCCCGACCATCGCACCCACGCCGCCTCTGTGCAGGCCTCAAGCTAGGAGCTCCCAGTCACATCCATGGCCTGCCCCCGTCACTCCTGTCGCCAGAGGGCTTGTACAGGGCAAGCAAAAGCCTGCGCTACGAGTGGATTTAATCTGAAGGAAGTCGCGCGTAGCTTCTTCATCAACATGTGTGGCGACACGCACCGTGCTCCAGTGGCAAGAGGAAAGACTCGAGCCGACTCTCAGGTGAGTTCAGGTTGTAGCGGGCCGCCGGAATCTCGGCGAGAACGGACCTTGTGTGTGCCCCAACACGACGTTGGGATGGTACTTAATCTGGGACCTCCCACTCGACCTCGGCCACGGGTGACCCTAACAGAGGCTGATGCTCCGGACGGCATCGCTCCCGGGCTCATTAGAACGCACAGCGCCTTTCTACCACCGCAAGGTGACGATCCTTGCAAAGGAGTAACTCGTGAATGGTAAAGCACTACTGCCCGCACAGCGGAGTAGAACAACTTCTGTGACGGTGAATTTCTCTCCATTGAATAGCACGAGGCTTATAATATAGACAACACTGTTTCGAATCCTCCAAAATATCACAACACGTCCTTTGTACCGTTGGTCAGTTAGGACGTTTGTTGTGTCGCAGGAATCCCGCATCCCGAGCTTGCAAGCTCACTGGGTACTTTCTGCTGTAACAATGAAAAATTTTCTATCTTTTGACGTTCCCCATTATCTGCCAGGATAGCTAAACCGAAATGACATCGGGTCTTTTCAAACGACAAGGGAATGCTTGTTACGTGTGGATACAGACTTTGTTTTTTGGTTTCGTGTCCAGTTAATTATCGTGCCTAATTGTTTTAATCCAACTTTTGTTGGGTAAATGTTTGTCCGATCCGATCAATCTGATGGTGTGTATAAAATGCTTATTAATGGCCTAACCCAACAATGAATTCCTTTCAGATGCAAGTTTTTAGTGCTAACGCAGCACGGGTGCAGCAAGAGACAATGAGACTTTCAAATAGGGCACTTGTCACTCTTCCAGTTGTACATTGTCCTCGCAGTACCACGGCCAGTGAGTGCGCAAACATGTCTGGGTCTGACCATTGTCGAATACTGGCAACGGACAAAATAAACGCGGTGTTTGCTGCAACGACAAGCGGAAGCCCTACAGCTATCACAATCTGTGACCTAAAGCTGATGAATTATAAATACGCTAAATATTATATGTGTGTATGTATATAATGATAACAAAAAATCCTTTTAAAACGTCTCTCACCCACAGATCACAAAGCACTGGTATAGCTTAACAGAGAAATCACAGTCGTTGCTGGTGAACACAAGCCAAAAGTGAACATTCGCCATTCCCATGTCCAGGACTGCAGGTTTAATATCATGATTGTAAAGCATAAACGTCCTCAAATGCGCTTAACGAACGCGTGAAAATCGATGAATGCGTTGCCACCGTAGTCGCGTTACAGTAAGAAGGACCTGGATTCGATTGCCTGCTCGAGTGCACTGCTGTGCCGAGTTTGCATGTTCTCTGTGTCCTCGTAGGGTCTTGCCAAGTGCTCCGGTTTCCTCCCACAGTCCAATGATATGCTGCTGCTGCTACGTAGGTGCCACGTGACGGACTAGCCTCCTATTCTATATATAGCCCTATCTTGCGCCCTGTGTCTGCCGGGATAGGCTTCTGCTCTGGGATGAAGCGGTTACTGATAAAGAACGACTGAATCAACAGGCGTTCCCCTCCCGCGACCATGTACAGGATTATGTAGGTATTGATAATGAATGAATCAACACGAAACGCACTTTCATTTCGTGCACGAACCCTCTTGCACACGAGGTGGCACTCGCGCCTCCTTATATTATTTAACGCGCGCGTTGCGCAGATCAGCAACTGTTTTATTTTGGGTGAAACAATCATTCAACACTGATCTTGTCCAGAGTTTTCTCCCCCTTTTTTCACGGTAGGGTGATGCAAACCTGGCTTGCTTTTCTTAAACAAGCCTCCCGCGCTGATTGCACGTGGTCAGTTGCAACGTCTCATTATTTCATCTCATTATCTGAAACCGCTTAATCCTATATAGGGTCACGGTGAGCCGGAGCCTATCCCAGAAACACAGGGCGTAAGGCAGGAATACCCCCGACGACGGGACGCCAGTCCATCGCCGGGCATTGCGGGACAATTTTAGTCTGCGAGCCAATCAACCTATCCAGGAGCATGCTTTTGGACTGTGGGAGGAAACCGGAGTACCCGGCGAAAACCCACGCGGACACGGGGAGAGCATGCAAACTCCACACAGAAAGGCACCCGAGCCGAGAGATTCGAACCCGGGACCTTCTTGCTGTGAGGCGTCAGCGCTAACCACTGGGCCACCTCGCCGCCCCAGTTGCAACGTCCTTTGCATTAACACTGTCAGTAACGCACGCTGCTGTCGTGGCTTGGCAGATCTCCGGCGTCAAGTGATGACACAGGCAGACTATTTATAAAAACCTGACAGATGTCGCCTGGAATTATAGGTAGCAGCCGCTGTTATAATTTATACTGTCGATGTTCACTACTGGAAGGACGGTTGTAGCAGCCGTAAGTTGGCCATCCTGGCAAGCAGTGAATATCAACTGCAGGCCAGATGGTACGTAAGCCATTTATTTAATGAAAGTCTATGCAGTAGCATTGTAAATATGTTCGTGGCGTAATATGAGTAAACCCCTTTTGTCTTCAGGATATTTCTACTGCTTTCTACAAAGCTACAGAAGTGTAATAACTGCTTCCTTGGTTCTTTACAGGGGTAAAGTTTAAAGGAAGACAAATGGTGAATATGCATGGGTGCTATAACGCTTGCCAACACGTTTGTCCTCAGAGGTATGAATTGTATCAAAACGTACTACCTGCTGACATATGGCTTGGACACATGGACATTGACAAAAAAAGGAACAAAAGCCCTCTCATGATGTAACAATCATCTGTTCCTGCACACGAAGCTAATTTCAGAGATCTGTAGACTATGGCCTGGACGGGCCTGGCCTGCATGGGTCATGATTTCAGTTGCCATCAATCTACTGTACTATATCTAACACTTACGTGAGATTTCTACTTAGAGTATATGTGCTGGCTTCACAGAAACCTTTGTACCGGTAATGTTGGAATTACAAGCGTCTACACAGCAGTGCGTGTTTGGCATTATATTCAGAGACAGAAAGAAGATCACGCGTTAAGAGTACAGATGCAGGATAGAGAATGGAGGCCCCGGCGATGGACTGGCGTCCCGTCGTCGGGTGTATTCCTGCCTTATGCCCTGTGTTTCCGGGATAGGCTCTGGCTCACCGTGACCCTATATAGGATTAAGCGGTTTCAGATAATGAGATGAGATGAGACTGGAGGCTGGTGGTCAAGACTAAGGGCAGCGCGCCAGCTGGAGGACAGAAGGTGTCCAAGAGTGTGACCACAGTGGCATAGAGCAATGAATCGCAAGCAGGTGTTTGGTGAATTATCACGTGCAGGAATGTGGAGGACAGCGGTGGTTTCCAGAGGCCTTCATCCAGCAGCGGATAGATCATGGCTGACGATCGTGACGGTGAATAAACCGCATTGTCTGAATCGTGAAAGATGTTACAGCTCATGAGACGACGTCGCCAGATGCGGTGTCACGCGATGGTGCCATCTGGAGGCGCGCACATGGTGTGTGTGTGTGTGACATCATCCGCTACAGGCTGTTTGTAATCCAGCACTCTTGTTTTTTTATCAGCACGTTGTGGCCAATCACCTGAAATTGAGGACCTGATAAAGCTATGACCGGCTGCTCAGAAGCGAACCCATGTTGTCAGCATTTTTGCATTTGTGTTTTGACAGATATCAGCCTTGTCAGCCACCTGGTTACCTCCATATCCATTTTGTTATTTGAGACCCTTTGTGCACCTTAGTCTCAGTTCCTTTTCAACGATATCATAGCACAGCGGTTGTCCTATGGTGTCTCCCACCATAGACGTGCACTTCTCACCACTGGGCTGCTATGTGTGTGAAATTGACAAGTGTCTAACTTGAACCGCATGCAAGAAGCTCAATAATTTGGATTTTGCCCACAAGTGCTGCACTATAATTTATTTTCGTAATGCATTTAACGAGCTGTGTCTTTTTCACCCATCAGTAGGCATTAATAAATGACATTACTCTTTAACTTCGATGTTAAATTATATTTTAATGGATAGAATTTAAATACAAGTTTGAATTGTCAGTTCACATCGCATTATTATATTTTAGTATACTGTCACATTTGTTTTCACATTAGCACATGCAGTTGCAATTCCAGAATGTATCAATTGCATGCAGTCGTTAGTTCTGTTAAAGCACCTTCATTGCAGTACAGTATTTACCAAATATTCTGATACCAGCAAATTATATTTTTTCAATAAAATGTTATTTTCAAATCCTCTATTTTAATTGCATAACTTTCCTACGTGTATTTCATCATAGAAATGAGCGAGTTCAATTACGCTTAATCATGCGAATGTGACTTTTTTGCCAACTCAAGTTGTCCATAAACTTGGTGGCAATCAAAGCTGTCCTTCAATTGGAGTACTGGGATCAACAAGTCCTTAGAACCAATGTATTTGTGAACTATAGTAGAGAGTAATTCATAGCCAGATATTGCAATTTATTTTCAAATAACTTAACGTTCGAATTGTTGACCACTGCAGCAGCACGCGATGGCATACTCGGAAATTAAACATCCGGTGTTATCAATGTTGCAAATGCATCTTTGATGTAGAAAGGCAGATGTAGAAAGTCAATGTCGAACCGCTATGTCATGGCTTGTTGCAAGAGTGGACCATTCACTGGCAGTGGCATGGTACGAATCGTCAATCAGCCATGATCTCTCCGCTGCTAGGTACAGGCCTCCCAAAGCCGTTGCCATCTCTCACAGTCGCATAATATAACAATACATCTGGTTCTTGCAAACGAAGCTGATTTCAAAGCTCGAAATACCGTGGCTTGGACAGGCTTGGTGTGCATGCCTCATGATTACAGCTGCCATCAATCTAGTGTACTAGATATAAAACGTAACGTTACTAACGAGTGTATATGTCTTCAAGGAAAGTAATATACCAGCGATGTTGGAATTACACGAGTCTAAAGAGCTGCTTTTATTTCAATAGTGATTGCAAAACAAGTAATAAAACTGCCATGAGTTGTATATCACGAGCCAAAACTTATTACTAAAAACACATGTTTGAATGTGCCAGGTATGAGTAAATTCACCAAGACAGAACGCCTCTTATCGTGGTGGTGGGGGACTAATATCACTGGCTCCTGAATTACTCCACTCATTTTTGGGGAAGATAATTGCGTATAATAGGAAGAATACGCGTGTGGATAGCAAACTCTCAGTTCCCATGGATAACGGGAGTCAGGGGTAATATGGTTGCGTATTAAAACACATTCTATAGAGTGGTGTAAAGATTTCCGAGAGTCCATAGAATAGCATGCACTGAGCGAAACACGTTAAAAAAATCGGCATGTATTCAAAAACAATGTAGGTAAGCAAAACGTGGAGTCAACGAAATACACCTTTATCCATCATGTGCTTTCCCGAGCCTTTGTTAAATATTAAAGAATCTCTGACTCGTGTAAGACTAAGTCAGTGACCCAACGCTCTCACAAAGTGAGGCCTTATTGGTGCAAATACTACTCCAAGTTTCATAAACAAAACCAAGGTCTTCTTTCATTGCCCAGTCATCCAGGCCAAATCCATTGCACATAACGAGTTGTATCTCAGCTGAGCCCGTCTCAGCACCATCACCATCGTTACACTCTATGCATTTATTGAACAAAAAAACCCTCAAAGCAGGATCTCACCAATCAGACTCTGTCCAGATCTTTCCAGAATGTGTGAGCTGCTCACATAACTTTATGTGGTTAAACCCAAGATGGATCGTAAGCAGGCTAGCCAGCGTATACAACAATAACAACGACGAAGTGGCGGTGACGTCACCGCGACGTTTGTGCCAGGCCACGTGAGGTGTCGGAGGCTCGATCACGGGACAGACCCAAGTTTTCTGAGTTGCCTGATTGAGATGACTGGCAGATGCGCCACCTGTGCTTCATATTCTGCCAATCTTCTGTGTTTTCGCCACCTGGCAGTCGCTGTTGTGAGCATTGCGCCTCCGCTCACCACTATTATTGGAGAGCGATTGCCTCCAACAACCACATAGCGTCCTTCATGACCCTCACCATATATGTCGGTCTTGACACCGCTGGTACCAGTCTTCAGCAAGTTCATACAGCTCCAGGTTCGCTTGTGCTATCGATCCATCTCTTCTGCAGCCCGTTCCGCGCCCGTTCACCGCCCTCTATCCGGCCGAACAGAAGCTGCTTGGTCATGCGGTGCCTGAGTATGCGGACTACATGACCCAACCACCGCAGCCTCGCCTGCCGGAGAAGTTCAGCAATGGCACTTTGTCCAGTTCGTTCCAGAAATTGTGAGATCTTCACAAAACCCAACCTGGTTGAACGCAGGATGGATCTTATAAAGGCAAACCGAAGAGTTTATAAATTAGTGCAAATGCTCTGCCAGGGGAATCCACGTTTCGTAAGCATAGAGAAGAGAGGACGTGATTGCAGCTGAGAAGATCCGAAGCTTCGCGTGGAGCGACAGGCCAGGGCAGCTACCACACAGTGTTATGTACCCGATGAAACGATAATGCTGCCCGACTGATTCGGAGTGAGACCTCCACTGCCGGAACAAAACTGGCCCTAAACACACTGCCTAGGTATGGGAACTTCTCCACTCTCTCCACAACCGCCCTATCACTCATGGAGCGCTGAAGGAGTGGAGTGTTTGATGACATAAAATACCGAGCCAGGTGCTTTGTTTTGGTGGGGCTGATGATAAGATCCCACCCCTTTGTAGCATGCTCCAGGTTCAACAGCAGAGCCCCTAAATTTTCCCCAGAGCGAGCAGCATTGACCAAATCCTACATCATTACATTGACCAAATCGTCGGTACATATAACATAGTTGGCTATTAGAGAGCCATCCATTGGCCACACCCGGTTAGCCTTCTATTGCACCTGCACCAGATTGAAATCCCACCAGTACATCAATAGAAAGCCTCTCGAAATACGTGGTCAAAACGATGATAAATAATGTTGGAGCCAAAAGGCATTCCTGCCGCCATTAAGGTGAACAGGGAATGGCTGTAATTCCAGATCACGAAGTTTTACCTAGGCTTGCCCACCATCATGAAGGCCTTTAATGATCGTGAGAAAAGAGTCAAGGACCCCGAGAGCACGAAAAACCCACAACCCTGGCGTTTTGATGGTATCAAAGGCCTTGGCCAGGTCAATTAAGCACGGATGCAGGTCCGTTGAAATTCCCTACAGCTTTGCTGTAGCACTCGGACAGAGACGATTGCCTCTGTGCAGGACCGTCCCGGCCTAAAACCACATTTGGATTCCGCCAGCCTCTCCTCAACGTGCCTGGCAAGGCGACGTTGGACCTTGCCAGGATCTTTGCTGGCACACTGACAGACACACACATCACACACACACACACACACGTCCCAGATCCAACCCGCCCCCAACTCCTTATAAGGGCAGGCTTCGAATCTCTCTGACCCTTCCCCGCCCGTGGCGAAGTCTCGCGTCCTCAGCCAATGGCAGCGCGTCGTGGGCGTGGTTTATGGGGGCGTGTCCCGACGGGTTCCTTTAAAAGTGGGAGGAGTTGCCGTCGACGCCCCGCCAGCTCCTCGCACTCCCCGCAGCAGCAGCAGCAGCAGCGAGAGTCCGCAGCCTCGTCCGTCTCCCGCTTGGGTGAGAGACACCGCAGCGAGGCGGTGACCACACCGCTGCCGAGGCTGCACCGGCTGCACCGGCTGCACACCCGGCACGCACAACCCGCACGCACCCGCAATGCACGCAGTCCTTCAGCGAATGCAGGCTTGAAGGAGGAGGAGGAGCCGTTGAGCTGTAGTTACTCGTTTTAACAGTTGTCCGGCGAGCAGAGCGGCTGCTGGGTGGTGGCTGGAAGTAAGGAAGTGACCGCAAAGAAAGATGCATGAGTTAGTAAAACGAAGCGGCTGGAGATGTGTGCAGCTGCACGGTGCAGCTACACTGTAGTGGGTACCGTGGCGTGTGCACGGTCTATTTGCGTTGTAATACTCATAGTTATTGCTGTTGTAATGTGGTCTAAACAATGTGTTGTTGTACTATTGTACGTGGTGTGTAATGCACGTGTGTTCAAGAGGTAATGCATGCACAGATAAGAGCATATTTTCAGAACCCTAGGACTCGACACCGTTAACGAGTTTGCGTGCTGCATAAAAATGTAAAGTAATTGTATGTTGTCGTGTTTTTAAGATGTGCGTTTTTAGTTCACGGCAGCGTTTTGTACATTTATAATTGACTGTGATCTACTGGCGTCACGTCCTGGGTGTTACTGTCAGTTATCCAGTCTCTGTGCTGCGCGCTGTAAACGACACAGCGTTAAACGACGCACTTTTCACGCAAAGACGATTGTTATTTTATTAAAATAACAACCACGCGAATGAGCCTTGCACAACTGTACACTACTGTACATAGCAGGAAGAAATTGTATCCGCTAAGAAAAAGTAATGAATGAATGTAGACGCATCATGTATAAAACCCGGCTCGTACAGTGCTCTAATTGAATACACTCGTATTTCAACAGCAGCGCCAACACTTTAACTTAGCACTGTTGTTACTAATGGAATATTAATGCTAATAGACCAAAGAACTGTCCAGGATGTACAATGAACTTTGAACTGTGAGCCGGTTTGTAGCTACGCGTGTCGTCCGATTGGCTTTGCTAATCCCACC
This sequence comes from Mordacia mordax, assembly GCA_036362905.1. Taxonomy (NCBI): domain Eukaryota; kingdom Metazoa; phylum Chordata; class Hyperoartia; order Petromyzontiformes; family Petromyzontidae; genus Mordacia; species Mordacia mordax. Next base: position 2,266,206 of record JAZEWT010000026.1, read on the forward strand.
ACCCTCAACACACGGCCATATATGATTAGATTTGTACACAGTAAACCTTTATCTTAATACCCACGGCATAATAATAATAATAAAAGCCACGCTTGTTGGTGCACCGTTGCCTGTCTGATAGCGAGCCACTGCACTGGCAAGCGGGGCTCTCTGTTACGCGCTCTTCGTACAGTGTCCTGGTGTGCGTGCAGTGAATGAGAGGAGTCATTGGAGTGACCTTGCTGCCAACACACGAGGGCCTCCTCATCACACCGTAATTCGACACTGCTTTGTCTTTCACTCACACAGGCGTACACACACACACGCACGCACCACGTGTCGCTTCTGGCTGATGCGTGGCTTTAACTTTTATCCAAAACGCAAACATGAATCCACCTGACAGGGATACTTTCCGATCATCCTGATAATTTGGATGCTGAAAATGATTGTTACCTCCCGTTTCACCTTTCCGACGGAAAGGGCATGAATGAAAATAGCTCACACCTCACTGTCATATAAAGTATGTAATTAAAAATTTCGTGTAAATTATATCACAGTAAACGCATACTAAGCAAACGCATTTGGACACAGCAGGCGTTTTGTAAAATTGTGGATTATAAATTGACTAGTTTACTATTGGGGAGAGTTTTATTTTACTATATGGAAGTGCACCGTTGACGCACAGAAAGTTGAATTGCGCGTAATTATAATACAATTTACAACGCGCGCAACACTAAAGTACTGAACCGTGCAGCCAACAGAAAAAAAACACACGTGTTGAGATGGTGAGTTTTTTTAAAGTGCAGGTATTGGTGGCCTGGCTACGTTTTTATGTGCAGGCTCTTGCAGGCTGGAGGGAAGCGCCGGTTTGGTGTTCCGCATTCAAATGTGCAGCACGTTTTCCACTGCACAAAGCTTGCGCATTTTTACACATGCCGTCAGTGCTTTGGCAAGTTACAATCAAGTGTTTCCCCAAATTCATCCCGGTGCACCATTTGTGTGTGTCGTCCATCGTTGCATTATGTTTCACCATTCTATTTAAAAACGACTCGGTGGGAGGGAGGCGGGGCGCTTGTGAAAGGGCCAAGGTGCGGTGATGGTGCAGCTTTGGGAACGCGCGGGGGACGTGCAGCCGGAATGCACGTACTCGTGACGTCGGCAGGGAGTCACCCCGTCGAGGTTGGCGCACAGAGGGTTGGGGAGGAGGTTGTGGTGGCCGCTGCCCCCGTGCTGCCCCCTCCCCACCCCTCCGCATTAGGCTTGTGTGGGTGGCCACGCACTTGCAGGCTTTTGAGTGGACCTGTCCGTACACCACCTCGCAATGTCGTCCTCCTTAAAGGGCCTGTGATTCACGCGTTCCTCACCATCCTCACCAAAGATGACCTCATGGCACTCATTGGTGTACGCTTCTTCTTAAAATATTGGACTGTGAAATTGCTTCATTTTTATAAGGCCATGCAGGCAATTTTCACGTCAATCCTCTGATCTGCGTCGTTGATTTGTTGACTCATGTAAAAACCCGTTTGGCTACATTGATTGACAAGCAATTGGCCATTTGACTGATGGCTCTAACCTGACTTGGATGACTCAAATCACATTATGAATTGTGTGAATAAATTCTTGTTCGCCACAAAACTGTCGTTGTCTAAGGACAGTTAATTGCTCTGCAGTCTCTGCTGCAGTGCTTTGTTAAACATAGGCCCTACTTTACCAGAATAAACCATTAACCTGGACTCGATTATCAACGGATGAATCCCTTGTCACACAGCTTCCCAACGTACTTTTATATATCAATGGGAATCGCGTACTACATGATGTATAATATGTCGCTCCATTACTTAGATTGCGTTCCATGTAATATATTCCACATGCATTCTCCTGTTCTCTGCTGGTGAGCTTTAAATTCAAGGACATGACATTTTTTTATGAATAGGGATATTGTGAGTTATCCAGACGACCATTTTACAGTTTGATTCATAATTGAACACAGGTTGATCTTTAGTAATGCTCCTCAACAGGATTTAATCATTTCCCAGAGATGACTCATTACGAACAGCATTTGCTGGGTGCTGCTATATACGGCACATTCATTTTGATTGGTTTGAGGCTTAGAGTACCTTGAATTGATGCCTTAAGATCCTGTCCTTTTAAAGCCAATAACTCTTATTCATATAGCACCGGTCTATGTGCAGTGTTGCGTTATCGTCAGCCATGGTCACTCCACCGTTGGATGTCAGCCTGCCCAAACCGCTGCCACGACCTTACGGTCCTGTGGTGCAGCAGTACCACCCTAGCACCTGTGCACAAGCTGATGTGTGTGTGTTTTTCACGTACTGTATTAACCGCAATTTGAGAGAAAAAAAAGGCGTTTCGTGTCGCACTCTCCCACCGTGCGAAACTGGTTGAGCGACATGGCTTTTTACAATATGCCTCCTCTACAGACATTTGGTAAGCTCGTCTTGCTCAAATCTCGCTTGACTTGTCCAGAAGCAAACGCATTATTAGCATCCAGTTATTAGACTCGCGACACCATTTGAAACAATTTATTTTTCGCGACGCACAATACGATAAAATATTGTGCATTCTTACCTGCCTTAAATTTGTAAAGGACTTTTCTTATTTGCCGATGTAATAGTTGCAGCTGTAAATTTACAATCTCTTGGCCGGTTTATCAATGCTTTAAGCTGTGTTTTTCATCATGATGAACTATGGAACATGTGTTTTCCGTTTCCCTGTTGCGCAAGTCTTCTCAATGAGCATTGCACACTTTGTTTTCACCCCTATACAATGACCTTGTTTGTATGTTTGTGTATAAATCTGCGAGATGAACACTGACAACCCTGGAGTTAGGTCACATTGACGGTTATGGCAAAACAGCATCAAACCGCTAGACGGTAAAAAATATTGGAGGTTTTTGTTCATGGTTGTTTTTAATTCGCCTTGTTTAGTGGTCCATGTATGGGAAATAATTACATTCGTTTGACACTCCAAAGAGATTGGTTTTGCTCATGAATTCCTGTGGAAGTGTTCAGTCTTTGGTTTATGCTATGGGATGAGGGCCACTGCACACAGTGTGGGTTGTGAGCGTTATTATACTTAAGTATGTTGTGACATGAACAGTTTGTGATGACTTAAAACAATGGACATATCCTCATTGTACATTTAATTAACTGGCTCCTGTGTTGTGATAGTTTAGTTCAATGGCAGTTAGTTGCAGTGTAAATTCTAATGTGTACAGTAAGACATGCAAAAGCCCTTTTGCAATGGACTCAAAATATTTGATGTAACTTTGCATTTTAACTTAAAAAAAAAACTGGCGCTACTTCTGGCATTAAAAAAAAAAGTGCTTGACTCGCACATTTATGGGACACTCAATCCTTACAGGACCTTTAGCAGACGTCACAAAGAAACTGTACGCCAGTTGGCACACTCTCGAATGACCTTTTTCGGGTGGTAAATTTGGCTCGCGGTCCCAGTGCAAGGAGACGCAATTCGATGCCGGATTGACCCCAGTAGAATGTGTCTGAAGTTGGGGTCCGTGTATTTTTAGGTGAGCTTCCAGCAACGGGGTGGTTGGTGGTGGAGTGGGATGCCGGGTAGTGCTGAATCGATTGCAAGATTACCAACTCAACAGTGCATTTATATGTGAAGTGTTATTTTTTTGATAGTGTAATGTGCCCGTCCTTAAGATGAGCAGCAAGTAAAGCTTCCCAAATGTACTTTTGCAGAGCATTTGCAAACGTAGTTTCTTAGTTACATCACCTTGCAATAACTGTACATCGAGCCCCGATTTAAAGCAGATTGGCACCTTTCTGTGTGAAGGAAAGGGACGTAAACGTCGCGAGCATATTTTGTGCTGGGGTTGCAAGGCAATTGCGCCTATAGTAACGCCAACAATGCAACAAACGCCTTCACCTTCAACGCATCCTTGCTCGAGTAGCCCTTAACATCCTCTCCAGACACTGAGCATTCTGCACGCACTCTACTGGTTACCCATACAACAGCGAGTAGTTTATAACACCGCGCTACTCGACACTCCTGATGCCAAGTCCACTTACTCGGATCATTCGCCGCAAGGACACTCGCGCACTCTCCGCTGTTCCTCGGAATACCTCCTCTGAAGTAAAAATGTGGAGCGGCGCTTGCCCATATCCACACCTGTAACCTGGAACTGCCTTCCCCCGCGCCTTCAACAGACCACCACAACCTCGATACTCCAAAAATCTACTGAAGCGACACCTACCATCAGGCTTTCGCAATCTGAGCTTGGCTGCACGCCTCACGGTCCCTGTCTTATCCTTGACCAAGCACGGCATTTTCGTGCATTATGAATATTATTATTATTCGTCTGCCTTTCCATCGGCCCAATTGCACGGCGTCGGTGTGGTCCATCAATTGGGATTTCAAGGTTTTGTTGAAGATGGGGATTGAGAGAAAATAATTAAACAATCCAATAGCATTCCTTTATGGCACACCCTGTAACAAGAGTAGACCAGCCATAAAAAGCTCCCCTGTTCTTCTCTACCACGTATTTAGTTTCATCTGAGTGCACTGTAGTTCAGTTAATGTACACCGTTAGTGTTTGCATTTAAGAACAATATAGTTTAAAGCTCACAAGTTTCACGCCTGGACATGGATACGGAGGTGCGAGGGAAGGCAGCCCGCAGTCAAGCAGTACCAACATTTGTCAGACACGGAGTTCTGTATATTATATCGGCCATTTAATGAGTTGAGCTTTTTTTAATCTTTGGGTGGAACCGGGAGGAAACCCACGCAGAACAGGGGGAGAGCACAAACTCCACAAAGAAAGGTGCCAGAGGTGGGAATCGAATCGCCTAAGGAAACTCTTGCTATGAGATGCAGGTGTTACCACTGCATAGCCACCCTGCCGACTATTGCGATGTATTATTCACTGTATTGCAATGCTCGCTCACCAGTTTTATTTTATCTCCGTTCACCCTGGAGCAGTTTTCACCCATGTGGAAGGATTTATGGGTGAAACACTTTGGTTTGATGACCTGGCATGCAAAGGGGGAAAAAAATGAATGTGTATACAGTATACGAACTGATGTGAGTGATACACCTTGTGCATCGTACTATCTGCCATGTTATTAGTTAATGTATTGTGCTTGCACCGAACAGAATGCTGTGGCTAATTTGGAACCCTTCTACAACGCTGGCTGGGAGTGAAAACGAAAGCAATCTGTGGCGAGCCTACTGCTAAAATCAATGACTCTTATCTATAAATTATCCTTGGAAAGTCTCTTTAATGGATAAATCTGGCACTGCTATGTGGCTGATGCAGCAGTTGCCGTTACTGCTTTCCAATTCTCTCCCGTGCATTAGAAGAGCTCTCTGATGCGCCCGGATAATTGCACTCGCCGAATGTAACGATGGTGAATGTTGCCCTTTACAGAATCACCATGTCGATCAGCAAGATCCACGCTCGGGAAATCCTGGACTCCCGTGGGAACCCCACGGTCGAGGTTGACCTCTACACCGGCAAGGGTAAGCTAGCGGGCTCGTACGGCCAGCCATCTTTAACCCCCCTCCTCCTCCTCCTCCTTCCTGGGCATGGCTTGTGGGTAGTTGGGGAGAAAGGAGGAAGCTGGCGGGCATGGCTTGGTTCGTGGGTGGAGTTTTGTCGGCTGCTCCCACCACCTCCACCACCACCGCCACCCCCTCTCTGTCATCAGTCACTGCCTGGCAGCGTGTGTCTGCGTGCTGCGCTTTCGTTACCACAGCAATGTTAGCGGTATCCATGACCGCAGTTACGCCACATACTGTATGGGGGACGTGACCGCAATGGGCAGGGGAGACGGATATAGCTGCGCATGTACTGTACCGGTGTGTTTTATCATGCGTGTAAATTATGAATGAGTACCGCGGTCAATATTACACGCATGCGTATTTGTGTCAAAATAAACCCTGCAATACAGTATCTAGTATATGTGCACACAGGACATTTATATTCGTGTATTTTTGAGTGCGTTGCTTCAATTGGACCCCTTTTTTATTTATGTCGATACGGTGAGGCACTCGGCAGATCCTATTATCTGGAGGAACAACTCTTTTTTTTCACATAGGACCGCTGCGGATTATTATTAATAATTATTATTTATCAGACACCCTCAATTCAAGAAGCGATAACTATAATGGTGACAGACTGGAGCTCCCACAGGTCTCATCTCCTCTCATCGTCTGAAACCGCTTAGTCCTATACAGGGTCACGGTGAAGCCGGAGCCTATCCCGGCAGACACAGGGCATACCGACGATGGGACGCCAGTCCATCGCCGGGCACTGCGGGGCAATTTAGCCTGCGAGCCAAATAACCTATGTAGCAGCATGCTTTTTGGACTGTGGGAGGAAACCGGAGTGCCCGGCGAAAACCCACGCAGACACGGGGAGAGCATGCAAACTCCACACAGAAAGGCACCCGAGCCGAGAGATTCGAACCCGGGACCTTCTTGCTGTGAGGCGACAGCGCTAACTACTGGGCCACCGCGCCGCCCGGGCTTCCATAGGTTCTCAACCATTTGTGCCTCGATGATGACTTGGGTATGGTCCCCGTGGGGCACTAGGTGGCGCTCGCGGGTAGCCGATGGGTCGCGCGCAACAGTTTGAGAATGGGTGTCATAGAGGACTTAGACGAAAGGAGTTTAATTGTAATACTGGGAGTGTTTTCTCTCCGTTATAACACCGACAGAGTCGTGTAATAGCATTGAGTCACTCACAGCTTTTGGAAGGAAATGCCAGCTCACGCTTTATCAGTGGATTTTGTGTGTCTCGTGGACCAACGGCCGTTGTGGTTAAACCACACGTTACTCACACCCGCCATGGAGGCTCTGGAAAATCCACTGGACTCATTGTCGTGCATCTCCGCAAAGTTTATTTTTGAACATTGCAGTTGACTCATGCTTGGTTATGTTGAGTGTTGCTCCTTTTTGAACTCGAAGTCTAGCATATGTTATTTGCCCTTATGTGATATTTTCATCTTGCTTAAAGCAGAACTCGTGAATGTCAACTCGTCGTACGTTCCTCATTCTCTGCCGAAGGGAAAGTTCTTGCTTCAAATTGTGAATGCCTGCTACTTGATCTTGCACCTGCTTCCTATTATCATATATCCCTCTCTTAAATTCTTCTTAAAATAGTCAGTCAGACAAGGCCTTCCTCTTTCTACGTCGTGGCTTTTCACCCTACTAACCTTGAATCCAGAGCAATCTTTCTCAACTCAAGTGTGCAGTAATTGCCAACTGATTATATTTCCATACAAATGAAGCCACTTCACACCGCCTGCCGCTCACCCCAGCCTTGGTCGTTAGGCGTTGCTAGAAGGAGTTGAGAAACCGTGTCTGGACGCTTCCTGCAGAGTTTATCTCTGCTCAGCCCGGTGGTGATCGGAAACTCATCAGAGTGATTGGAAGACAGTTGTGTAACTTTTGATAAAGTTGCATCCGTGTCGGTTCTGGCCACGGAGTTGCATCACGCACTCGTGGATCAGAATGGAAATCAATTGAGAAAAAAACCCCAACGTTTTCTTGTTGGTAATAAGTGTGCATTTTCTACAAGAGATTTTGTGCTTTCTTACCTAGCTCTATGCGTGGTCTGTCCAAAATGATAACCGCCTGTAAATACGGTGTTAGATTCCACCTCGCATCACCAGTGCAGTCCTCATAAGCCTGGCTGTGGTTTCCACGTTTAGATGTAATTTTGTGTTGGCCAGTTTCATGAGTTGCAAACATCTGATGTGTTTGCCAAGCATCTTATTTCATAACATGTGCAACCCAGTTGCTCAGTGGGTCCCGGAAGCTTACCTTGTTTGTCTTGTGCAATCTAAAATTTTAATATATCGGTCATTGAAAGCACATGGCTTCTGGCCTACGCTACACAAAAGCAAAGCTTGAGCCTTGCGCGGTAATAATGTACGTTGTCATGCGCTTCAGAGTCAACGCCACGTGCGTGAATGAGTGACGATGCTGCAAATCCAGTTGAAGTATTTGGGTCACTGGGCTTTGCTTGCAGTAGCCAGGAGGCTAAAGCTCAGCTGAGGATATGGAGACTTTCTTATTTGAAAGTGCACCTAACACTGGGATTTGTGTATCTTTATGAAAAATATTAGTGTAAGTCAAAAATGTTTGATCTCTTTAGTTGATAATAAATTGCAATTTTAAAAGTGCCTTTTGAAACCCAAAGGTTGCAAATTGCTTTATAAAACTACTGTCGATTTCAGAGTTGCATGATACAAATAATAACATTCTTTTTCTAATCGCCAACACATAGTGTATTTTAATGCCAATGCGCCGTTTATTTTAACACCATTGTGTAGGCATTTTATGAGGAAAGTCAAAATCGGGGCACATTTTCGAGGATAGGGGAAAAACCGGGGTTCAAAAATTCCACGATTTTTGTCCGATATATTTTTGAGCATCTTAACCATGTGTAAAAGTGTTCGGTGTCCCGACCTCGGTGACGCCCAAATGGCTGTGGCCCTGGTTTTCGCGAGGCTGCAGGCGAGTGAGTGACCTTGACGCACTGTCCTGCAGGTCGCTTCCGTGCTGCCGTGCCCAGCGGTGCCTCCACTGGCATCTATGAGGCCCTGGAGCTGCGTGACGGGGATAAGACCCGCTACTTGGGAAAGGGTGAGTAACCGTGCGCGCGTGTGCACCTAGCTTGGCACAGGCGCCGGGGTGACGTCGCCACCACCTTAAGTGGTGAACGGCGGTAGCTGTGTGTGCAGTGGAGTGCGTGTGGGGAAGGAGAGGGGATTGGTGGGTAGTGTGCTGTTCTACCAATCTGCACACGGTTTAATTCCCAGCCTCAGGTGATGATGGTGAGGCGATATCAAAAGTGTCGTTGGATCACCCCCTAGTTTGAGCACGTGGTGCATGTGTGCGTACCTTCAGCAGTGGGAGGCAAAGGTGGCTAGGCCGTGCCAGTCACAATAAGTGCTCGCTAGCAGCACTTGCTCCAGCAGTCTCTTAAAGGCTATGGTGGGTGATCTTTGAGAGAGTGGTGAGTTTTACAACGTTCCAAGGATCACCAATGCAATAGCCGCAGAATTGAAACGTTTCTTCACGTGATTATTTAAAAATGGATGGAACCTTTTTTTTTATAGACCCTCTGCATAGCTCTTCAAATAGTCCAGTCTTCATGTGCCCTCTCTCCCAGATGGTCCTGGCTTGAGCTGCACAGAGACTGCTTTTATTAGATAGCAAATGACTCTCTCTTGGATTATTTAATAAGGGCTTAAGATTAATACCACCTGATACCGTGAGTAAAAACTATACAACCCTTCAGACTGTAGTCTTGCCAATTCCAATGCAGTCTTGGACACGTGACTCGCTAAAACCAACCTGCAATAAAAATAATTTTTATTCTCGGTTGCGTAACTTTTTTGAGTGGGATTGTGAAACGTTGCTGAAAGTACTGGTTGTGTAGCTCTACTTTTCAGTAAAAAGTGATGGAAGTATTGCACCTGACCATAAATACTGGTGTTGGTAGATAATAATTTCAATCAGTAATACTGGGAACATGACACCATTTGAAACCATTTGTTGACGTGTAAACTGCTGCAGTGTGCTTAGACACGGAATATTTTCTTATGGTTGTTTTACTCCTCAACCCTACATAAACTACAAAGGCATTGTCTCATTTTTTCATTCATAAAAATGAAATTCTTAGCTTAATGTCCGGAAAGTAAGACTGCTTCAAGAACTTGTCGCCAGTGTGTATAAAGTTGTACAAATCGAGGCATGCGCACACAGGGAATGGATTTTAATTTCTACACCCCAACACTTTAAATCCTGGGGAAAAGATTCTTCTCATCGGGAGAAAATGCTCTTTTATTTTTAATGGTAAACTGGACCTCTATATATATATATAAACAATTTGGGATTTCCAGTGTTCAAATTTGCTGTTCATTGAAATGGTTGGATTGGGTAAAAGTAAATCTCTTTAGCAAGTTGAGTAACATTTATGAGGAACGTTACAACTTTGCCACTAAAACGTGTGCTTAATGGAATTCAGCTTTTTTATTTTTATTAAATTATGAAACAGCTTTGCCGTGTCCTATGTTTGCGGAGCTCGGCGGGTTGAGTAAATATTTAATGTTTATTAGCTTGTTGTCTTGCAGTGGAAAATGTAAGGTTTAACATTTACTCTCATCTCACGGGAGTGCAAGCTGAAATATTAATGATGATTTTTTTTCGTTTGGCAATGATCTTGGCAGGGGAAACGCTCTACTCGAGTGCTTGATTCACAGTTGGAGGGCTGTAGGTTCAGATCCTGTTCAGGTTTTGACTTGCCCCATCTATTGCTCATCAGTGGCTCAACTCTAACAAGTGGTCCTTTCCAAATGGCTGTAGAATTGTCATCGGTAATTCGGAGCTGTAAGAGAAGGCTTGTTTTGGCCACAAACGTTTTTCAGACCGGACAGTTTGGATGACCTATATTTTTCTACAAAATTTTGGAAGCACTAAACACATTTTTTTAAAATTATATATTTGCTGTTTTATTATAGGTGTGCAGAAGGCCGTGAACCACATCAACAAGGATATTGCCCCAGTCCTCATTGCTAAGGTAAGCACTTGAGCGCAACCTTATTTGCACACACCTTACATTATTGAGCAGCTCAAATATCCTTAAGACTGTGAATGCCAATCCCAAATGTTGGAATTCTACGTCCTTCAACTTTATTGTGAGATGACCTGTCTTACTGTGTCGTGAAAAGTGTTAAAACAAAAAACAACAACAAAGAAATATTGTTGTTGATATGCCATTCATATAATAATAATATTTTGTTGTAAACACGCCGTTCTCTCCACAGCTCTGTGTGGTGCTTTGTGACCCTCGGGTGAAAAGTGCTCTAGAAGTGCTATTATAATTATTAAATGGAGATGTGTAACTAACGAAAATGTGATTATCAGTGTTGGTCAGCAGCTTTCTTTAGATACTCAATGGCTGATAACTCCATTTAAAAGTGCCGTATGTTTACATTTATGTAATGTAAAGCAATGGTGCATGTTGTACGCATGATCTCGGTATTGCGATAATAATGCTTGGAGTTATTATATTATACCTCCCTGCAGAACTTCAGTGTGGTCGATCAGAAGAAGATTGATGACTTCATGCTGGAGCTGGACGGAAGTGAGAACAAGTGTACGTACTGCAAAACCACACTTGTCTGCTGTGCTCTCCTCATGCAGTGTGCGTTTCTGTGGAATGGTAGCATAGTGGTTGGCGTGCTGCACTGTGAACCCGGCCGCCCGTGTTCGATGTCTGCTTACGGCCAACTTCACTGCCAATTTTTGTGAAGCGATCCTGGACATACTGTAGGTTGACTCAACCTCAAATGAGAACCTCGTGCAGTGTGTGAACCTTGCCACGAGAGAACCAAGGTGGCCGGGTGTGATGCTAGCCATCCACCCTCTCATTTGTACTGTGCTTACTAACAGCACTTGGCCCTACAGTCTGTTAAGGTTATGTGGGAATATTTGTCTTTTTTGTCATGTGCATGTGTGCGTGATTGGAATATCAAGAGGTGGCTGAGTTACCCTACAAACCCAGTGATTAAGAATTTTATCCTCTGCCAGATCAGTTGGAAAGTGGTGTCCGATAAGCATGTAACAATTCGTCAATCGATTAATGTAAAATCTATTCTCATGTTCGTAAAAACTCCGTTGAGTTGTGCAAGTGAGAGGATTATTTATAATCGATGGGAATGTGCCAATGTTGCCTTTGGCCTAATTGTCCTGGAAATGAGACAATAAAAAACACATTACAAAAATTGGAAGTGCTGGATAAAAACACGAAGTTACAAACTACATTTGTCACAATTTATAAAATCTGGAATTTTCTTTTTTAATGTATAGTTTCCAAACTTCCCTTGGGTCTCTCCTGTGATGTGTCCTTTAATGTGTAGCACAGCCACACATTGAAGCAAGTTATTCGTTTGCACTTGGGCAAATTTAAAAAATTTGAGATTTATTACCAAAGCCTAGAAATTCTACTGCCTTGGCAGTATAATAGACATGATGACACCAAGCTTTCTTTTCAAACCCGATGCCATTTCAACTGACTGCTTTACTAATTGTCAAGACTATCTGCCTGGTCTTACGTTATGTGCGTGGCGTGGGTGGCCGCACTTTGTAAACTAATTCACGATGCAGCGTTTCGCCGAATTCCTAAAAATCTTGGACTTGTGCCTTACCCCTGGAACCTCACCTGTCCAGAGAGGGAGGTGGGTGGGTGTCGGGGCGGTCACTTTCCTTTTAATATCTCCAGCCGATTGATCGTCTATTGAAGCCATGTGCCGCTTGCGCCGGGCTAACGGGAAGAATGCCATTTGTTGAGGACCGTCTCGTGTTCCTGCGTGCGTGGCGCGTGCAGCCAAGTTTGGAGCAAACGCCATCCTCGGTGTGTCCCTGGCCGTGTGCAAGGCCGCGGCGGCCGAGAAGGGTGTGCCCCTCTACCGCCACATCGCCGACCTCGCCGGGCACAAGGAGGTCATCCTGCCCGTGCCGGTGAGAGACGTTGCCGTGCTTGGCTGGGCACCTGGGTTGTCTGTTCTGACTTGCCCTGGTGTGCCTGAGTGTGTGCTAAATGGGTGGCAGAGTGCACATTGGTGTGCATGTGTTTTTGTATTCGTGTGTGTGTTTATTTGTCTTGACTGGATGTGGTGCTAGCCACACCCCCCCCCCTCGTGTGCTAAGGCTATACATGGGATCTTTTTAAAAATTATTTTTGCTTTTCTGTTTCGTTGGTCTCGAGGTTTATTTTATCAATGTGTCGTGGTGTCCGTAAGCTTGGTTCTGTTATTCAGCGTCTAGTTCTTCAGAGGTTTGAGTGTTGTTCACTACTGTCTACTGAGTGTGTCTTCTAGCTGACTGGGATGTGCTTGCTTTTGGCTGAGGTCATATCTGGGTCTGCACAGGTGTAACTGTATTGAGCGGTGGTTGAATCTCTCCAGTAATACAGATATGGATTGACTGCCCTTCGTGTGTCTGCCCTGCTGCACTGCGGCTGAAACCAGGCCTTCAACGTCATCAATGGTGGCTCTCACGCCGGTAACAAGCTGGCCATGCAGGAGTTCATGATTCTGCCAGTGGGCGCATCCAACTTCCATGAGGCTATGCGCATCGGCGCTGAGGTCTACCACAACCTCAAGGGGGTCATCAAGGAGAAGTACGGCAAGGATGCCACCAACGTGGGTGATGAGGGTGGATTTGCCCCCAACATCCTGGAGAACAAGGAAGGTGAGTTGGTGAACTGGTGGCTCGGTGGGTGACTGTGTGAAGGCTGTTTGTCTCTGAGCACTCAGCCCTCACTGCTGAGATTCTTGGCAATTCACCCATAATAAAGTATTATTAACAACACATTATTAACGATTATTATCTCATTTAAGCGTATTGTATTTTCGTGGCACCTTTCACCCAGAGCTCCCAAGGCACTTCAGTAAACCGTAGAGAAGTTGGGGGCAGGCAGTCGTGCGGCTAGCCAGCGCCAACTCGCCAGACACTGCAACCAGTATATTATGGTGGTTTCGGCCAATTGATGAAATGTCAGGCTGTGTGTGTTTTTATGCAGGCACGGTTTTGTGGGTGCTCAAGATTCTATGCCAGGAGGATTCTCTACAGCGATGTTTGGCCACTTTCTAAATTAGTGTTTGTTACTTGTCAGGAGTACATCGAATACAAGTTAGTAACCCACTTCCGTGTACTGCCACACCCGTGACGTGCAAATGATGGGCCTCCAAAATGTAGACTATAGGTGTGCTACCGTACCTGGTACACAAGTCCCTGTGTTTAATTTTGAGCCACTCCCTAGTGTTTTTAACTGAAAATAACATCATCTGCTCAGTGACACTTTAGTGTTTCCATACAATACGCTGGCACACACAACGTCGATAAAATACTCGTCAACATGTATTATAGATAGGTGTTTATTATTATTGCAGCAGAAAGTACAGTGAGCTTGCAAGCTGTACATGCGGGATTCCTGAGACACAAAAAACGTCCGATCTGACCAATGCAACAGCACATTAAACAAAGGGTCAAATAAACTTGCAACAACAATATATGCATAAAGTAAACGCTAAGTGTAAATCATGAAAGTAAACGTTGATATGCAAGAGTGCACACTTAAATAAAACTCAAACATGACCGGTATGAAGCTTGTGGTGCTATGCAAATACATTTTCACTATATTGCAGTCTGCAAACCAACTACCGCAGTTTACTCTTCGTGAATGACTTCCATCCAGACAAGTTGCCAACCACTGGCAATTATCCAGAGTGCCACACCATTTGAATCGACTGGGTATCTGCAAGTGTTGCAGAAAACTACTCTACTGTTGCGGATGACATGGTGCATTGACTTCTGTTTTACAGATGTTTTGGTTTACGGGGAGAAAAACAATGGCAGCCGTTTTTCGTTTGGCTTTGGTCAACTGTAAGATATCGCCTTAATTTTGTTGGCACTGAATAAACACACTTGCTCTTTCTTCCGTTGCCCTAAAACACGCGGTGTGATGCCACAATGCAGATACTATGCCCACAAGGCCACTTGCTCCGATGGAATTCTTAAGGCATCTGGGCGATTGGCATTGCCATAAATTCCAGTGACTTTTGGTTTACCAATAATAAGGATATTAACAATAGCTAAATGGTCTCCACATGCTACGGAAAGTGATTGCAGGCACAGGTGGAAACCTTTTAGTGTGGTTTATAAAAAAAAACATTTTGATTCTCCAGGAGGTGTATGCAAAGTTTATATTATTTGTTTCCATCTCCAGGTTTTGTGAGCTTGGCTCTGTGGGAAATTGCCACAACACTTGGTGTCTGTGTTTTAATTATCCACTGTCCCCAGTTGGTTTTTAAGTCTGAGCCAACCAGCTGTTCCGCACACTTGGATTCTACAGTATGAAAAAAAACCGTTTACAACAGTGATATGATCATTAATAATATCTGCTTCACTAAGCAGGAAACAAGTGATGTTAGAACGTAAATAAACGATTATTAGTGAAAATTTACGGGATAGATTGAACTCTTCGATTGAGCGGTGCATTTATTTTCACATTTTTAAAGTAAAATGTACGTTAACACTTGAGTCGATAGTCCCTTTCAGATGTTGTTTACTGTGTCTCCTTTACCACCTGTGTAACTGAAGAGGATGCACATTGTAGGCTCTAAAGTACACAGTTCGTTCTGTTAATGTTCTCGGACTCGTTAACATATTTTTAGGTAATGTGCATGCACAGCACGTTGCTGTAAGGCGAAACCCATGGGTTTTCATACAAAATAAGTAACATTAGTTTATCTTAATTTTCCTAACAATCTTTTTTTATCACTAATTCTGTCTTTTAAGTACATGTCAATTTTTGATTTGACATAAAACATGGTTAAAGTTGTATTGCATGTCTGCATAGCATTACATCTTGGGCACTTGTTGGTTAGAAGCTGTAATAATCACAGAACATATTGTAACCTTATTTTTATGATCAATTAGAGTAAATATTTGGCAGGTGTTTTATTATTGAAATATTAAATTCCAAGTTGGTTGAAAAATAAACTTCTGCCCAGAAGGATTTTCCTCATTTATTAATAATTACCTTATTGCAGTCTTAAATACCTACAGTACCTGGACACACTTGAGCCTTGTAAGCAAAACACACATTGGGAGCCAATGAATGCTCATAAAATCTTACGAAGCATATTTTCCATTTTAATTGGCCGAGTAGTTGAGGAGAGCCCTCTTGTTTATCTTAAACCTTTTGGCTTAAGACTTTAATTAAATGTTGTTTTTTATTTCACCCATCGAAATGGGGAGTGCTTGTGGGCTTTCAATATAAAACTCTCATTTTCCTTCTTTGACAAGAGTGGGCCCTTGTCGAATGGTTTATGGGCAATTTGGCCGCTTGCATCTCACTTTTTATCTGCCCCCTGAATAAAATGCCTCGGTCTTGTAGCAAATGAGAGCAGTCTTCAGTCTAACAAGGCCTCCCGTTTGTAGAATTCTGCCCGTAAAATTATTCGTATAAAACTGTGCTACCCTGTGGCTAGTTACCAGGTGACATTGGTGTAACACTGGTAGTGCAATGGAACTGGCGGTTGCTGAACGTGAATCTGTTCGCACTTACTTGCCTGCGTCCACCTGTAGCACCTGGAAGGGGTGACTGCTACTTTCTAAAATCGCCTTTTTGAATTCGGTATTACAGACGGGTAGAAAGCCGAGAAGTTCTACTGGACTCGCAGTGGTCAGTCTTAAAACAACACCATTTGTTTGTGTAACAGTCCATTGCGTGCTGTTGAAAACATTCCGTTTTCGGGTGACATGTAGCAAAGGCACCTTGGGAGTGGATGCCATTTTGTAGGCATGGCACAGTAGCATGGGTTGGTGCCCTGCACTTTCAACTAAGGGACCAGAGTCGATTGCCTAGCTGACAAGTGAGCTCTTAAAAAGGTCTGATACCCAGACTTCGCCATTGACTCTTGTTAGTCTTATGTAGATCAAGAGAATTAGCAAATATATTCCATTGCAGTGTTGCTCATACCAACAGCTTCTGTCATACGTGTCCTACACTCACTGCACGCATACGGCAGCAACATTCACAATGAAATGTCTTCACGTTTGTTCCCACACGTCAGGTGTTAGAACAGCTGCAGCGATGCATTTGAAAACAGACAAAGGCCGTGCTGTAACCCTCGCAAACAGGACACGCCAAGTGGTTTCTTGCTTGCAGTTGTCAGACAGACAGCCACTTGTGGCATAAGGTGCTGTCTTTAGTGCCTCTGGGACAAATATATAATTTTCTCAATGGTTCCTCTTCAAAGATGCTTTTATAGCATGTTTGTAATGCTGTCCGTATGTGCCAAATTTATGTGGTGCCCAATAAATGAAAGCCATTCATTCATTCGTAAGTTTAAGAAAACGATTTGATAATGAACCAAATAACGTACAGCCCCTTTGTCCATCAAATGACGGTTAAAGGCCTTCCCCCCCACTCCCCGCTGCCCTGTCGGTCATTAAAGTTGGACCGCATTGCTCAATGTGCGCCTTTTCTTTTTACTATGTTTCACAATCAAAGACTTGGCCCCATCACAGGAACATGGAATTTCTGTGCATGTATTACAGCTGGTAGTAATGGGTATGAATATATCCCGACTCGCGTTAGCCGTGCTTACCGCAGCTTAACGTGCCGCACAGAGGCTAACATTCTTGTGCTACGATGGACCATTGGTTACATTGCACGGTAGGTGCTGAAGTAGTAAATGTGGTGCACATCGTTGGTTCTAGATGTCTCTTGATGATTTACCCATGGCAGGTTAGTTTATTTGGCGAGTGTGCGGCACGTCTGCCTTATTAAAATGTTGCCTTTGCACCCAGAATTCGCCTGTTTTGCAAAGCTCGCTGGCTGTACCCCAACGCCCTTTTCTCTGCTGTTTGGGTAGCAGCCACGGGGGCATTTTGTGGCTGCCTGCTCTCTTTACTTTAGCAGCAGTTAGCTTAGGAGAGGAATTTCTGATTTTGTGTTTGCATAATCAATAATTCACTGCGTAGCAAAAATGTTGCCCAGCTTATTTCAAACCTTCAAACACTCTGCAGCCATGCGGTGTCTGATGAAATGGCAGTAGGGGCAAAGCAAGTGCCGCTGTTAGCCCCAGCTGTCAGTTTTTATTCTAAGATGGAAAGAACCGTTGAACTGTTTCGCTCAATTTTTTTTAACACTTGCCCAACAGGGAGGGGTAAGCGAGTCACAACATCTTGGGACACCCAGGAAAATGTAGTCCGGAGATTTAACCTAGCCAGCATGTCTTTGGACTCTTGGGGAGAATGCTTGAGTGCCGGGAGAAAACCTACGCAGATATAGAGAGAACATGCAAACTGTACACAGATAATCACCTGAGCTGGGAATCTAACCCAGGACGTTGCTGTGAGGTAGCAGAGCGGTTCACTGCGCCACTGGTTCACAAAGATTATTCAGGGTACCAGAATCATCGCTGGGTATGGTGTGCAGACAGTGGTTTGTATACAGGTTGTGGATGGCTTGATTTAATAGCGTGGTGACATGGCTGTTGGTGGCCGTATCTGTGTGCTGAACCAGAATCTGTGTGCAAGTCATGGGTGTCAAATTAGAACCAGTGTATGGATTAAACGATGGGCTTGTGTTCTCGACAACTTTACCGGCAATTATATAATGGAGCGGACCACCTGATCTATTTGTAGGTGATAACTGTGGTGTGGATAACCGTCAGCTCCTGATTGTGAGAATCTTTGCTTTGTCTTAAATATGCCCAGGCTTACCTTTTACCGAAAAAGTTCAACTATCTTTTAGGGCAGTGACTTTCAAGTCCTTGCAAAAGATTAGGAGACTCGATAAGAACTTTCGTCTGCAATGCCTGTTGGCTAAAAAAAATCATGCTAAAGACAAATGCAGTACATTTTCAATCAACTGAAAACAACAAAGTCCCTTTGTATGTCTGTGCTGTTCAAACAATATGCAAGTCATTGGCAGGGCATGCCCATCCCTCACAATCCAATGCACATCCATTTCGCTCCACATCATCCCAGATTGCACTGCCCTCCATTGACGGAGACAGATCCACAATGGAGAAAATGAACTTTGGTCCCGATTATTGATGTACACTCATTATTTTTGTCGGTCATCATTTGTCCCATAATGGTGATGACAAGCAGTGCTGCATGTTGCCATGCAGACCACCCTGGCATACTTTGCAGCACAAGTATTTGTATTCTCGGTTTACTTTTTCCGACTGTTGCATTATTTATTTGTACCCAGCTTGACGAACACACATCCAAACGGTTTCAGTCGTGAGCACCGTTTTGTTTTACTCGCAGAAGGTTAAGGTGTCTGTGTATAATATATAATAAGCGGAGTTGTATTTGGATTCTGCGATCACCTCTTCGAGTGACCTTAAAAAATGTTTTGGCAGCTTTTTTTGGTTTAGGTCATACAAAAAAATGTCCGTAAACCCTGCTTCAGCCGACACAGCCATTTAATTAATCAGGTTTTGTCATGTGAACAAAACGTGCCAATTCTTCACGATCTCCACACACCCGGTTGAGAGCAAACCCACGACATTTATAACGAAATACATCGTTTTGCTGATCATTACCATCAGGAACTCGCACCAATTTTAGATACGTGATGACATCACAATCTTCTATTAAAAGACCCAAGGCCAGAGGACACTCCTGTGAAAACCTGAGCAACAGATAACGTTGGTTGAAGTTTTTCTAAATTAGTTAACTTGGTTTAAACTAACACGAGTTGATATAATTATAATAAAACACTGTGATAGCACTCAAGTCTAAGCTTTGCCTGACACGTCCTATGTGGATAAACGGAGTCCGTGTACATATGCATGCCTTGGAGATGGTACAGTGCTTCGAAGGTTTGCGGTCGAATTGGGAGCGCGGTGGGTCGGCTGTCAGGCCCAGCTTAAGCTTCCCGAGCCACTTTTCACAATGCACGAACGTGATCCGGTGTTGATTTGACAAGCCCGAGGTCACCACGTTCAGGGTGCTGGTTGCATTCCGTTTTAACCTTTTTTATTTTACTCTTTAAGCTGATTCTAATTAAATAGCTGTGTGGTGTGTGTGGTGTGTGTGTGTGTCTGTGAGTGGTGTAGCGGTTGATGCGCCGGTCTCCGAGCCCAACTGTGCTCGTGGCCGTTGTAACCGTCGCTTCTCTTCCATTGCTCTCTCCCCCGTTTCGTAACCAGCCCTGGAGCTGCTCAAGACCGCCATCAACAAGGCAGGCTACTCCGACAAGATCGTCATCGGCATGGACGTGGCCGCCTCCGAGTTCTACCGCAAGGGCATGTACGACCTGGACTTCAAGTCACCCGACGACCCCAAGCGCTACATCACCCCCGACAAGCTGGCCGAGCTGTACCATGGCTTCACCAAGGACTACCCGGGTGGGTGTACGCGCTGCGGTGCGTGTTGGAGTGCTGAACACTGCTACCAGTGGTGTCCAGATCGACCTTAATGGAGGAGGCTTGCGAAGGAAGCTGCAAGTTGGCACACGAGGGGGCAACAGCGGTCTCTGCCGGTAATCTCAGTGAGCCCCCTCACAGCTGGGTCTGCCCCATGATCTCCTGCCAGTGAGCCCTGGACACTTCACATGGCCTCTAAGTGCATATAGGCTGGCACAAGTAACATAATGACATCGCCACTTAGTGGGGAACAGCGGTTGTTGTTGCGATGTGTTGTGCCTCTAGGCGTAATGCAGCTGTGATCTGTGTGAATGCCGCACGCACCATGATGCTCAACACAGAATACTGTTTACAGGGAGTATATAAATGTGTCTCCTGTGCCCCGCCATGGAAACGATGCTGGTTTTTAAGCGAGTACCAGCATTGATGTTTTGACATCATCACTGAGTAAACAGATGACTGGGCCTTGTGCTGGTCAAACTAACCTAATAGTGTTGTGCTGCCCTTAATAGATGCCCACTAATTGCACTGGCAGTTTCCTCCCACAGTCCAAAGGCATGCTGCTGTCTGGGTTAATTGACCTTACTAAATAGCCCCCGGCACCCTACAATGGATTGGCAGTCCCTTCCTGAGTAAAGCCTAACTTGCGTCCTGTCTACCGATATGGGCTCTGGCTCACCGTGACCCTTTTTACAGGATTAAGTGGATCCTGACAATGATGGTGATAATGGACCATGGCCCCAATCAGCATGTGTAAGATCAAGTGTATATCCCTGCATTTTGTGTTTTTTATTGTGCAAGCACTCTAAAACTGCTACATAATAATCATAATGGTAACAAACGCATCAAGAGGTGTGGTGTAGCAGCCAGGCATGCTACCTACCACCCCCGCCACCCACTCATGCGTCATGCTGACTGTCACAGGTCTTGCTGCCGGCTAAAGAAGACGGTTCTTGTCCTCTGTGTGTGTGCGTGCAGTGGTGTCCATTGAGGATCCCTTCGACCAGGATGACTGGGAGGCCTGGACCAAGATGACCGCCAACACCAACATCCAGATTGTCGGCGACGACTTGACCGTCACCAACCCCAAGCGCATCCAGAAGGCTGTGGACGTCAAGGCCTGCAACTGCCTGCTGCTCAAAGTGAACCAGATTGGCTCCGTCACCGAGTCCATCGCTGCGTGAGTTTCCCTCATTCTCCGTTGGTCTCCGGCATCCCTATAATCTTCTTGTTTACATCGTTAGCCTGTTAGCCATCATCTCCGTTCTCCATTATTGTTCTTCTGGCCAATGTGCAATAGTTTAATAACATTTCACCCGGAAGAGTTCAATAAGGGTTATGCTATTGGAGATCCTTCTGCGAGCAGTGGTGTGAGCCAGTAATTGCAGGCCTGCCCCTTTACTTATGTCTACTATAGTCGTGTAGTCTGTACTGAAGCACAGTGTAGTCACTTAAAAAATAAAACATAACAATTAAGACTGTCCTCAAATGTCCTGCCAGTAGATTGGCTATAGTAGTCGTAGTATTGCATATCTCTGTGATCCTTTTAAAGTGCCTTTCTCTTGTCATGATGCGTGTACAGCGGTAACCTTCATCTGTTCAGTCTTGTCCCTACCTGATTTCATTCTCAGTCATAGGGGTTTTATTGAGTGAACGTCTAACTTTCTAAAGTACCCCCACTCCAGGGCATAATTTAGAAACGCACTTTACAGGCGGGAACACGGTTTGTTGCCTGTGCTATAAAATTGGGACACGACCTCCCGCCACCAGACCAGGCGTATCGATTGACGAGCTAGATACTTGGAGTCACGCTGCTAAGTTTAGACTCCACCCGTCACTGCGATGTCCGTTTCCCCCCGGAGACGGAACGTGTTGGATGATCCGCAACAGGCCAGCGGGCACTGTACGAGTTGCCTGTACAGTGCCGCTCCGGGTTGCGCCTGGGTAAACGCGGCGCGGCTAAGCGCCCGCTCATCTGAACACGCACAAGTCAACCAAACCTTCTCACATGGCAATACGACGGGCCCGTCAGTCAAGTGATTGCACCAACAACTTTCTTAATTTGAGGATTTTTTTTTCTTTGGATTGCTAATGCGGACTTTTATGGTGATAAATGCATTTTTTGGGATAGCAGTTGTCGAGCATTTCTTCATTCTTTACGGCTTTGTAAGGCTTGAGAATGCCTACAACGTGGCTCTAATGCATCGAGTCAGGGAAACCTGCATAAAGAATGGGTTTTTTGTTGTCGGTGATGAAAATTCAAAATGCGTACTACGCGTTGAAGCATGGGCGGCACTCGGTGCATCGCTGGACCTCTCTCTCCCGGCCCGAACACGGTCGTTGTTAACACGGCGCCTCGTCTGCCTTGCTGGGGTCGTGTGCTGTGTGCGTACGATGCGACAAACAGCTGCAAGCTGGCGCAGAACAACGGCTGGGGCGTCATGGTGAGCCACCGCTCCGGCGAGACCGAGGACACCTTCATCGCTGACCTCGTCGTCGGGCTGTGCACCGGCCAGGTGCGTGTTCGAGCGGTGCACCGCCTTGCCGCGGTTAATGTTCAGGCACTCGTTGCAAAGTTCCATTGTCCTACTTGCTGCGCTGTGCTCCCGGCCTTCCTTGAACCCGCACTGAGCAGTGTGCGGAAGTATGATCACAACCTCTTGCACGTCCTGCATAGCCCTTGAATGCATACACATGTACGTAAGCATTCATGGAGGGGCTAGTGGTTCGTGCTGGCTTATCGTTGGCATTGGTTAATATAGCTTAGAGATCGCCGGTGCACTATGGCTCGCATGGTAACCGGGGCTAATGCAAGTGTGAGCGTGTGTGGATAATGCAATGCATTTTCATAGACCCCGTCCTCTGATTGGCTGTTCTATATATGTATTGCACACTTTGACTGCATTGCAAGGCTAGATTTAAACACCAGGTTAGTGTCTAACTATAGTGATCATGTTCCTACGATTGGTGTTATGTTATTGCTTGAGTATTAGGTTTTTGTTTCGTTAACATTCATCTGTTCTAAGGTTTGAACTGTTCATTATTAAGTGTTATTTTTGAGATGAATATTCAAAGTTTTTGCTAAATATTCCATTATGTTTTGTAAAATTTGCAGGGGTAACAGTCACACCTATATGGAACAATGCAATGTGAATGGATTATAATTAAGCAGGAGGGTTAAGGTTAATCCATATGTTGTCCTTCTTTTTCAGATCAAGACCGGTGCCCCATGCAGATCCGAGCGTCTGTCCAAGTACAATCAGTTGATGAGGTGAGCGTAAACGATGACATTCACTCTGCAGTGATGGCTGCACATCCATCCATGCACTTTAGACCATTGCTACATATGTGCGATGTTGTGATTTAATGATTGAATCGCTGGAATTGGAATCGGGAGGTTACCGGTTCCACCGCCTCCACGTGTTAGTTGAAACGGCGGTTAAAGTTTATTAATTCCCTCTGCCGCTCCACGCAGCAGGATACTATGGTTCGCCGGAGTTAAGTCAATTGGCGTTTCACATGCGTCGGGCTGAAGTGTGGGTGTTCATGTAGGATTTTATCAGGCGTTCCATGTTGAAGGAACAATCGTGCGCAGCGTCATCAGCCTGATGATGCCTCCAACGTGGGAGGCGAAACGTTCGACACGGCTCGACCGAACGAGCAGCTCTAGGGAGAAGTTCTCACCTTTGCCGTTGCTCCTGACCTCTTCCAAAATGGCCAGTTGGAACATCAGGCCGGCGTATGTTTAGGGCAGGGGCCCTTCTTCTCTCGGCGCTGGCACGAGCGGGCAACTCCCAACTGTCGCACCTTTACCTCCACCTCCTCTTAACTCCACAGGATTGAGGAGGAGCTTGGCGACAAAGCCAAGTTCGCGGGGCGCAGTTTCCGCAAACCCCAGATCAAGTAAAGTGACCGCAGCCATCGTCACCAAGGTTTCATCGGGCGGCAAGTTTGCTTCAAGAAACCGAAGGCTGAATATTGCGGCTACGCTTAGCGGAAATGCAAAAAGAGAAAAAAAACGCTCTAAACAAAGCGTAGCACGCCACGGTTGCTTCAGTAACAGTGCGGTCTGTGTCGTGATGGTTTATGTTGTCATCATCGTGATGTGTACTTGCCCCCAGAGGGAAGTGCTTGTAGTTTCTGTCTCCTTTGCCGTTCCTGTCCGTGTGCTCTTACCGCGTGCACCAAGGCTACAACCGCACCAGCTGATTTGTAGCTGCGTATTCAGCTGCGCAAAATAAAATCAATGAAATGAGATTTTTGTTTTTTCTCGTGCGATTTTATTTCGTGTCGACGTGAGCTGCTGCCGCTTTGGTACACTCTCTCCGGCGTCGTGTTGTGAGATTGTTGCTGCATTCAGAGGTCACGAGTGCGTCTCCACGTGGTGACGTTGAGATCGGAGATGCCACTCGCGCCGAGGAGCTGCACTGTGTTGGTTTGTCGGTCATTTATCTGAACCTGTCCTGGGCCTGTGCGAGGTTCACTGCTGCTACATGAGTGCTGCAGTCTCTTCTGAGGCCCTCCAGTAGTTCGCAGACCTCGATGTTGGCATTGTAGCCACTGCACACGTTAACACAATGGACTAAAACCAGAGCCTTGTGTGCGTGTAGATGTCACCAAAGTACACACGTATACCATAGTAACTTCTGATAGGGTCACCATAGCAACTGCAATAATGCAAGGAATATTTTCTACTCTGCAGCAGAAACAATTTTACAAGTTTATAAAATCCCCCCCGCTCTCCCAGCAATACACGAGTTGTGCCACCACATTTGGCGCTGGAGTAAGTTATGAATGTAATGCCACTGCTTTGAAGACGTCTACCCGGCGTGGAAGAGTAGACCCTGTAGAGGCACTTTCCATAGCTCCCTCTCACGAGGGGCTTGCCGCGAGCAGTGGCATCAGCAAGCGATTACCAGCCTGCACATTTTTAATTTACAATCCCTTTTCGAGTGGAAATCTGCTACGGTTATGAAGTACGGCACCTTTCTCACGTGCGTGTGATTAACACGGCAGCGTTGGGCAGGCGACACACGTCGTTGAGTGGAGTAACAGTTCCGTGCACTTCACAAATAGACGTTTCAGACGTACGAGGTGGTTTTTATAATCTGCATAGCTCCTGTCACTCATGATTTTTTGCACGATAATTGCTCCATCATGAAAGTGCATGCATTGCAGGGGTTTGGGAATGTGATGAGTCCCAACATGCCTTTGCGCCACTTCAACGCACCTCTTGAACATTAAAATTACATTTTTGTTATTGTAATGTGTTGGCCCACAGCATTTCCAACATCTTGTGCAGGTGTGAGGGGTAGCCACATAAATCGGATGGTAGCCACACAGCCAGTGCCAGAAATTTTAGAAGTGCTGCACCTGGAGGAAACGCACGTGTGTGTGTGTGTCGAGGGGGCAATGTGCTCTCATACAGATAGAACATGTGACATTGCTCTCCGTAGCTGTTCATTCGGGCTAGCCATGTCGAGTGTTCCTCGTCTGTCCATTGCTACGTTCGCCTGCCACATTGGAAGCATCAACAGACGTTTCTGACAATGGGAGCAATTGTCACGAATCGAGCTGTGACAAGCTTGCACGAGAATAGGTGGAACCCAGATTTGTTGCTGTACTGCAATCCGTTGGGAAAACGTATGGCAACTTCATGACATCTGTGCCGTGATCCACCAACCCTCTACTAGATAACATGCGTGTGCCACCGCCACCCAGCTCGTCTTCATTCAAATGCAGATCAATCGAACTCCAAGTTGGGGAGCACTGGCCTTGTATTTAACACGTGATGTGCATCAGACTGGAGCAAGGAGATACTTGTCATCACCATTCTGGAATTCCCCAATGTCACATTGTGCTTACGTAGACCGAGAATCCACTGCCCGTGGTTCTGGAAAGTTGATCATTTGTTTATGCACAACACGATTCTTCCAGTACCAAATTTAGTTTTAATCATAACGTGCCACGATGGGCTTGTGCGCGCGGTTTTGTGCAGCTCCATTGGCAATCTGACCCAAAGACCAAAATCTTCCCCACACCAGCCTGTGGATGTACCTGAGAAGTAGCAATGTGCCAAACGTGAGGTGGAGTGAAACAGGAAACGGATATGATGTTGGGAACAGTACCAGTGGATTGGCAGACCGGGGCTGTGGTTCCCATTTTCATAAAGGGGGACCGGAGGGTGTGTTCCAACTACCGTGGAGGGATCACACTGCTCAGCCTCTCTGGGAAAGCCTATTCCAGGGCGCTGGGATGGTCGATCCGGCCGAGAGTCGAACCTCGCATTCAGGAGGAACATTGCCGATTTCGTCCTGGCCGTGGAACATCGGACCAGCTTTTACACTCTCACAGATTCTCGAGGGGTCATGGGAATTTACCAAACCAGTGTACATGTGTTTTGTGGGCTTGGACAAAGCTTACACCCGTGTGCCCCGAGGAGTTCCGTGGGAGGTACTGCGGGAGTACGGGGTACTGGGACCATTACTCCTCATCATTCTGTCCTCGTACAACTAGAGTTAGAGTTGTGTTCAGATCCTTGACTAAGCCAAGCTGGTTTGCAGTGGGTGTTGAGCTCTGCCAAGGGTGCGCTTTGTCCCCTATTCCTTTTGTGATTTTCATGGACAGGATATGAAGGTGGGGCTAAGGACCGGAGTATATCCAGTTTGGGGGTATGAGGGTGGCGTCTCTGCTTTTTGCAGATGATGTTGAGCCGTGAAAACCTACATCATTACTGATGGATGGATAATTCACAGTGTCTGATTGGGGATCAAACACTAGGACTTTGTTATTCATTACAGCAACACGAGTCGACACTCGCCCCTATTTTCAACTTCAAATAACACGTCAGGATGTAAAGACAATGTCATTAACGGTGCCCTACACACAATTGCCCACATGAGCTCACATGGCAGGTGAAGTCACAGTGTAGCATCCTTCTCAATTGGTAGCGCTAGTACAGTGGTAGAAAGTCCATCTGTCAGTGGTGGGCGAAATGATGTCTGGAAGCTCTGCAGGATATAAACTAATTATAATAATTTTGGTTTGTTATTGAAGGGCATTTATGAGTTCTAAACCATTGTTGTTGACACGCCGTTCTCTCCACAGCTCTGTGCAGCGCTTTGTGATCCTCGGGTGAAAAGCGCTCTATGAATGCAATTATTATTATTATTAGAAGTGAAATTATTGTTTAATAAAATATCAGTGCGTGGATAGACGTGCATTATTTCATCAGAAAATACCCAGTGAGCTTGCAAGCTCTGCATGTGGGATTCCGGCGACACCAACAACCTTTCAACTAAACCAACACAGACAAATACAGACCAATACAAGGTAATGCAACGGTTGTATAAAATTAACTTGTGCGAGGCCTAAACCCTAACCACGATCGTGTGAACAGTAACATAACCTATTGCGCAGGAAAAAAAATACCATTAACTCCAATACATTAATAAGAGACAAGTGTAAAAGTGCAACAGCGCAACGGTAATACAATAAAGAAGCTTATTGTACAATAAAAAAGACAGAGCATATGCTGACCTTGAAACCGCCTATCAATTACAGCTCGGCATAAATTCAGATTTGAGTGCGAGGGTGCACAGCCTGCGAGCGACGTCTGACCCAGCTATGCAGTCCATGCGGCCCGTACAGAATAATCAATAGCAATTAAATTTACCCAACCAAAAAGCGCTCTGCTATGGACAACATTGCTCACAAAATCCTTCACGTTCAATGTATTAAGGGTAGCGCGGTGGTGCAGTGAGTAGCGCTGTCGCCTCGCAGCAAGAGTCCGCGAGTTCGATTCCCAGCTCGGGTGTCTTTCTGTGTAGAGTTTGCGTGTTCTCTCCCCGTGGCCGCGTTGGTTGTCGCCGGGTACTCATGTTTCCTCCCACCGTCCAAAGACACGCTCTTGCCTAGGTTAATTGGCCTGCCGAGTAAATTGCCCCAAAGAGTGTGCCCTGCAATGTACTGGGCTCAAATTCTGGGAATTCCCCCGCCTTGCGTCCTCTGTCAGCCGGGATAGGCTCTGCATCGCCCCCCGCCCCCTCCACGCGACCCTGTACAGGATTAAGAGGGTATTGAAAATAAATAAATGTATTAAACACAATTTTATTACGTTTTTACCCATGTTTAAAGTACACTCGTATTTGACACAGGCCCATAACCGCTATAGCCGACTGTCGATGTTCTGCGTGCCTGCAATGGGAGAGGGGATCTGGGCAGGGAGTGGGGCTCGTGACCAGTGGGTGGCCCTTTGGTTACTTGATCATCACAAGCAAGTTGCGCAGCCCAGCTCACGTGTAATTTCCTCTCTGCGGCCATTTCCTAACACGGGGCAATTCAGCACTGCGAGGGTTCTAAATCGATGCTTCGTTTCGTGACGAGACAACTGGAATAAACTTTGGAGAACAGCAAAGGCCAGCGTGTAATGGCAGAGGCTCAACAGATCTAGATTCGTGAAAAGCTTCACACGTCCAGAAGAGCTTATTTTCTGTCGCCCAAGATTTAGCGACTCTTTTATATAAATGGAGAGCAATTCTAACACTAAATTGTGTGTTTTTATTTTTAACATATCTCATACGGCTTCAGTATTTGGCTGTCCTCGCGCCTCTGATTGGTTCCCTTCTCTCTTTGAGAGTGATAGAAACTGCGAGCGTTGTAAGTGGTAATTATTACTCGTCTCTGTTGCCTAGTGGACACGTAAAGAGGTGACGTTGTTAAAGTGGTCGCTGCAAGGACCAATTAGAAGTATTGGTGGACACCTGTGTGGCGCGGTGGGGCATTGATGAGCGCTGCCACCTCACAGCAAGCATATCCTGGTTTCGTTTCCCCGTTCAGGTGCCTTTCCATATGAAGTTTACACGTTTTCCACATGACCGCGTAGGTTTTCATTGGGTAGTACTCCGGTTTCCTCCCAGAATCCAAAATAGGTTGCTTAGGTTAATTGGCCTGCTGATTAAATTACCTCCGGGCTCGATAGTGGACTGTGTATAGCCCATTGCAGGGCACTAGTGTATAACCCTGCCTTGCCTCCTATGTCTGCCATGATGGGCTTCGGCTCACTGGAACCCTCTACAGGGCAAGGTGGGCACTGATAATGCATGAAGTATTGGTGCAGACCTGCCAGGCATTAAATCCGAAAACGCCTTTGTTGTTGTGAAAGCGAGCTCAATATCGTACACTTGCTTGGTTAACGTCTGGGCCGTACCACGTGTTAAACTTTCTTTTGCGTGCAGACTCGAATTCCCCTGGAAGTTCTTGTGGTCCCGCTGTCGTTTCTGAACCATTGCGAGATATCATCCGGAAGAGACTTGGAAGAGTGCCACGGTGCTCCCTCGCAACCTGTAAATACACCTGCAAGCGTGGCAAACACCTGCTCAAAATACCGGCGGCTAGACGGGCGCATTCCTGCGGACCAACCCTGCCGCAATAATCCGTTGAGCCTTCCGTAACATTTGACAGCGCGAGGCACGGGCGTTCACGCACTCACGAACGTTGGAGTTAATCAAACGCGTTGAACAAGCAACGCTGCCTTCTCAGATGCTGTGATGGGTGGAATGTGACATTAGCCGCAGTGAGATGAGCAGGATTTGTCCTGGCTTCCAGTTGTGCGTGTTATTATTATTCTTTTGGTCTAACGGTGACCGTAGGATTTGAACGTGAAAGTTAATCTGCCAGCGAGATACCGGGTTCCCCTCGCTGCCGGGGCTAATGTAGGACCCGTTGGAATTCCAGTCTCCTATATTCTGGGCAGCGACCTTTGGGAAGTGCTACGTCGGCAAATCTCATGAACAAAAATAGGAAGGACTTATTTCCCTCGCTCCGCCGTTGAGCCGAGCGAGGCCGCACTGCAGCGATGTCTGCTCATAACCGTGGAGGTGGTGATATCATCCAGCAGTGGAGAATCGTTCCGCCATTCATTGGCGATTCGGCGACTGATCGAGGTTAGCATTGCCGCTGTGCAAGAGTTGGACTTGGCTAAGTGCGCGGACATTCGCGATTATTCAAGTAGAGCTCATCTTTGAAAAATCGAAGGTGGAGGAAAACGTTGAGCTATGTAGCGCTTCTTAACAGTCCTCCAGTGGGGAGGGGTAAGCAAGTTACAACAGTGCACCGGGGGAAAATAAGTCAGGACAATAAACATAGGCAGCATGTCTCTGCAGTCTGTAGGTGAAAACCGGGGTACCCGACAGAAACCCAATCTACATACACATGCAATGCACGCTGGACGGCGCGGTGGCCCAGTGGTTAGCGCTGACGCCTCACAGCAAGTAGGTTCCGGGTTCGAATCTCTCGGCTCGGGTGCCTTTATATGTGGAGTTTCAATGTTCTACCCACTGGGCCACCGTGCCGCCACGGCACGGTATTCATCCATTATTCATTTGCTGTGTGTAGTTGTGGTGCACTGTGGGTTTTAGACATGTGTTTTGTCTTCATGAACATTATCAGTGGCCGCTTAATCCTGTTCACGGCCTTGGGTGCTCAGATTCCATCCTGGTAGATACAGGGCGCAAGGCAGGGCTATACCAGTGTGTCTTACCAGCTTAAAATAAACACAATGCAACATTTTAGCCCAGCAGTCTTCGTGCCTTCTGTAGCAATTATGTCTGTTCAGGAGCATTTAAGGGGTCAGAGTCTGATAAGGTTTCACCTTCAGTTTCATCATCAGCCACACGTGTGCGTTAAACACTGCTGAGGATGACTGATGTCACAATTCCAAGCCGTTCAAAAAATAGCGTAGGGCCCACTGGGCGATGCCCAGCACGATTGTGCAAAACTCACGGTGCACGCATGCATGAAGCCCCCCCCCCCCTGCCGTGCTGCCAGGGACCTCATTAAGTTTCGCCGCTAGGCACGGCTCTCATTATCACCATTGTCAGTTCCGCTTCATCCTGCATTGGGTGGCAGGGGGGCCGGAACCTATCTCGGCAAACACAGAGAGCGAGGTGGGGCTATATCCAGGATGGGACGACAGTACATCACATGGCATCGCAGGGCACCGCAGGCAATTTGGTCATCAGGCCAATGAAGCCAGAGAGCCGTGTATTTGAACTGTACGAGGAAACACCAAGCTGGAGACATCTGCACAGCAATGGTTGAGATGAATCACAACACCGTGTTTACGCAGGTTTTAACGGCTCGATCTACGAGGATTTCATTCCGAAGGAGTCTTTTTTTTTTTGGGACGCGAAACGTCGCGAAGGAGAGCGAGAGGGAGCGCTCTATGACACGGGTTATCCCGAAAGAGCGGCTTTTGAAAGCAATTTGCATCACAATATCGGTGGTGAAAGCCTACGGGCTTTCCCGTTTGGCGTCAGCTGCTCGCTGATTGTCCCGAAAAAATAGCTACAACTTTATGAGAGGTCAACAGGAGTTGTTCACTCGAGAGACTGAGTCCCGTGATGGGAAGGTGGAATTTCCATCTCTTGCTCAGGATAGTCAACAGACGAGCATCACGTGTTGTTTAATACAATTAGCAAATCATGACTTGAATTTTGATCAACCCCCTAGCGTGTTAATATTACATAATAAATAGTAAACGGTGCATATTGTCTCAATGAATGCATGATTAATTACCGGAATATCCGGGTCTTCACGCTTGTCTACGCAATGCACAGCAGATTGCTTTATTTGAGTACTTAATATAAGAGTTGCTCTCCATAGCCGTTCTTTTGGGAGAGCCGTATCGAGTGTTCCTTCTCTCGCCCATCGATTCATGCTGTGTCTACAGAGACGGGACATTCACCCTAAAACAATGGAGGAGCGCCTGATGATGCCTCCAACGTGGAAGGCGAAACGTCGCGAAGGACAAGGAAGTACAGCCAGTCTCGACACGGCTATTCCGGAGGAGCAGCTATGGAAAGAAATGTTCATACATGGAGCAGTGACAAAACTACATCACTTCTTCATATACAACTGTATTTCAATACACAAGTGCCACACTGGCTTCATTCAGGTGGACGGATTGGAGGGTCCTGGCATTTCCCAGCTGGAGACCATGGTGTATTTAATGTGTTATCAAGGGTTCACTGAGCAAGGGCACGGATGCATAATTGAATTCGCACACGGCTACAGATTGAATAATTGCCACTGCCTTCACACCTGGTAAGTTTCAATGTCGTAGAGTAACCAGACTTGATTGCAGTTTTCATTTTCTTGGAAGAGCACAGAGAGTGGCTGCATTAGTGCACAAGGTTGTGCAACAAATACACCGTCATTTTATGCTTTTAAGACTGTCATTTGTGTTTTTTGATTGTGTTCGTGTGGAAGATTCATCTGGACACGTCATGACAAGGGAATAGGGTAACATCTGCACCTTGGATTGTAGTGAAGTTGTACTGAAGTATTGTACACGTGGCTGGCATAACATGATGCAATCATTCTCTGAACACATCACATCACTTCACTAACACGGCAATATCATGTCATATAATAATACATTATAATAGTGGCACTTCCAGAGCACTTTTCACCCGAGGGTCACACACTGCTGCATGTCAACAACAACAACAACATCAGAGTCAATGTCCCAGGGCAGCTGTCTTCGTAACAAGGACAGAGATCGAAGGACAAACTGGGGGACAGGAGCGGCCATAGCTGTAAAATGGGACCCATCATGGTGTCATTTCTCTAACGGTGACCCTGATTGTTTACTTTGCTGTGACCTGGAAGGATGAACTTTATAAAAAAAAAACAATAAGAGAGAACTTCAATTACGGAGGTTTGATAGAAAAATGAACTAATATTGCTGCCAAGAGCCGCTTCCTCGTTGGAGGCATCATCAGGCCGCTGTTTCTAGCGCAGGAGGCGAAACGCTGTGAAGGAGAGTGGAGGAGCGCTCGACGCGGCTATCCTGAGGCAGCAGCTCTTCAGAGCAATCATCATGCGCCGAGCCATGGAGGCCCTCATGAACACGTCAATCACATTCACATTGTTGGAAGGACACCACATGAAGAGAAATCAGACTGTAATTACGGTAAATATTGTCAAAATGAAAGTGAATAAAGAGGCAGCCACGATAGTTTGGTTCGAAGACTTTCAAACCGACATCTCTGTACAGCAGTAAGCCAGAATTTAAATCAATATTTCTTCCAGCGGTGGATAGACCATGCAGCGATTAGCGTGCAGGGAACTTTGGGCAGTCTCTGGGTACACGTGGCACGTGAATTCTGCGGGGAAACACGCGATCATGGAACAAGTGATGGAGACGGTGGTAAGGGTACAGGGTCGTGGTTTTGTGGATAGATGGTAACACATTGCCACCTAGCGGTATATTTATGGAAGCTGTTAACATGACCACAGTGCGATAAGGTGTCGATGGGAGTAACGCGGGCGCCTTACAGCAAGGAGGCCCGGGTTCGATTCCCGGCTCGAGTGCCACCTTTCTGCGTGGAGTTTGCGTGTTCTGGCCGTGCCCTCGTGGGTTTTCACCGTGTACTCCGGTTTCCTCCCACAGTTCGAGGACGCGTTGCTGCCGAGAGTAATTAACCTGACTAGATTTCCCCTCGGTGTCCCACGATAGACTCGCGTCCTATCCAGGGTGTCGCCCTGCCGTGCGCCCTGCGTTTGCGGAGACAGGTCGCGGCTCACTGCGACCTTCCACAGGATAAATCGGGGACTGATGCTCAGTGACTTGGCACCGCACACGTGGTTGTGCAACGGTATTGAGTGTAATTACGGACGTGCCACTGTGTGGCGGTGTCGCCTTCCATTCACACAGCGGCAAACTCCTGCCTCTGCCGCGTTGCCAACGCGTGCAGGCGAAGGCTGGATCGTGGACTCATGACCACGGATCAGGAAGGGAGTCGCAGCTGGGAATGTGGCGTCAGTGGCTTTAGCTGTGGCCGTGATCTGGTCGTCAGACTTAAGACGCTGTGCGTAGTCTGAAAGTCAGGATGCATCCACGCGAGTATCTGGACAGACGCTTAATCCACGCCTATCTGTCATCACTCAACAATGGACATTGTGCGAAACGCTGCCAATTCTTTATTTTACAGGCACTTATTGACAAATGTGTGGTATTTGTTGTTTGTGTTTGTGTACCATAGCGCGGTTGTTAACATCCGCGAGGAACGCTTGACACAGCTATCCTAAAAGCGCAGCTTTTGGGAGCAATTCTCGTTTTTGTTAATCCCACCGCAGACCCTGGAGGAGTCGAGATTAAGTGCAATCAAAGCGTAATATTATGGTGCTGTTGTGGAACCATCGCTAACGAGGATGCCGCGGTGGCCTTGCTGTCGTTGACACATCGCCCAATTCGATGGCAGCTTGTCCGATTCTAACTCAGGATCACAGCGACGGGATCCTCTCTCCCCTTGAGGTCCTTGACCACACGAAGGAATGCGACGCTAAACAAACTTCGAGTAGCGATTGTTTGAAGATCCCCTTTCCAGCAGAAGGCACTGCCGCAGTCCCTATCGGTCTCTTATCAGCCAGCGCCGTGCCTCGCTCGCATCTTTACTCGCTTCAGTTTGTGCTTCTTTTGTGTTATTCCTCGCAAAGTCTTTTTAGAAGAAGAAAAAAGAGCTGTTGGAGAAAAATGTAAACACTCTTTTATCTTTAAAGAAGAAAATTCGATTCTCTTTCGTTGGTTGCCAACATAGCTAAGCCGACTGGATAGCAGGGGATCTCGGGTGAGTTTCCATAACAGAAATAACTGGATTATAACTCCGATTCCTGCAGCAGGGTGCGTCTCTCACAACCATTACTAATGGACTGCGTGATGTGTAGGTGTAGATTTTCACGGCTCGATGAGCGAGTTGTTCTCGAGAGCTGCTCTTTTGGGATAGCTGTTCGTCCTTTCTCCTCGGCGACGTTTCGCGGCCCACGTTGGAGGCATCTTCAGGCGTTTTGTGACTGAAGCAGCACTGGTATGGTATCGATTTGTATCGATTTGTACATGGTGTATGCAAGACGCTGCTCAAGTGGTTAGAATACTGGCGATTTAGTTTAACTTGCAGCGGCTCCATTGCATCGGAGCAGATGCAATGGAGCTGTGGCCCAGCACATCGAAGCGAAGCTCAGCGGCGCATGGCTGCTGTGACAGCACGTACAGCCGGCCGTTGTGTTGCTGTCAGTGGTGACAGCTGCCAAGCCCTCCACACCCCCGCCCCTCGCCTACTGCGGATGTGTCTCAACCCGCACACCCGCTCGTCATGATTCAATAGTTAGAGTTGCGCGGTGAGCAGCGCTGATGCCTCTCCGCGGAGGTCAGAACCACGTGCGCCTGGAGGTGTGATAGTTTGAGAACCCCTGCTGTATAAGATTACAAATATTAAAAAATATAGCGTGAGTTGATGTTGCATAACCCACACTCTGTACACCTTTTCCCTCTTGTCATTAGCAAGCAGCGCGTGCCTGTCACGCCACTCCCCGTGTACGCGTTGTTTACGTTGTGCGTCTAAGCGTCGAATGTCACACAGTGGCAGTCACTGACAGCCGCAATCGTGGTATGTCCACCTCTCTGCTCGTTCACCCCAATCATGGATATTTACCCATCCCCGCATCCTGCCCTCGCTTACGTAAGTTTCAGATGTGGCGTCAGTCATTACACGTAAGGCACGATTTGGACAGATGTCGCTCGTGGCGCGCCTTCGTAATCGTCTTGCTAAGCGGACGCACGGAGGCCTCTTGTGGGTTTATTCACCTAATCAGATTGGGTGTTGGGCCACGGGGTGGCTGAGCAGTCGTAACATCTGCGCCTCACAGAAAATAAAAAGAGCGTCCTGCCCGAGGCGTTTCGATTCCTGTCACGGGCGCGTTTCTACGTGAGGTTTGTGGCCTCCCCCTGTTCTGCGTAGGTT
Organism: Mordacia mordax; assembly: GCA_036362905.1. Classification (NCBI taxonomy): domain Eukaryota; kingdom Metazoa; phylum Chordata; class Hyperoartia; order Petromyzontiformes; family Petromyzontidae; genus Mordacia; species Mordacia mordax. The sequence goes on from JAZEWT010000026.1 coordinate 2,301,946, forward strand.
TCCTTCAGGTCATTTGTTTTCCTTAACATCACTCAGCAATTGGCCGATACCACCATAGCCTGACGGGTTGGCGCCGGCTTACCTGGTGTTGGCAGTGAACGGGACTCAAACTCTGGCCGGGATGTTCGCAGCGCGGCGCGTGAATCACTGCGCCACTGCTCCACAAATCTCCCGTCGAGTTCCTGGGATGTAAACAACCCGCCCATCATCTGCACACGCGCTAATTTCATCGCTCCGTCTCCTCGGTGTTTGTATTTGTAAGCGCGTAGTCCTGTCGAGTCGTGATAACGGAAGCCGTCATTCTTTCTTCGCCACCATTGCCACGCATTTGCTCGGTTTGCCCACGTGCGAGACTCTGGCACATTTCCAGTCGTTGCCTGTTTTTGACATCGTTTTTCAAAAACCAGGTGAGAGCCCCTGATACGAGGTCCGGAATGTCTCAAGGTGGCCGCACGAGGCACATTTCATGCGCTTTCAGAACTCGTGCAGCTAGCAGTGCACTCCCTTGTTAGACAACTCGCTCAGTAAATGGCGTAGCAGAGCTAACGAATGCCTCTTGCTCACTCAACCCCAACCCTTACAGGCCTTACCTTAACAAACCTAACTCTTAACCTTACCCTAATCTTAACCCTAGACCTTAGCCCCAGCCCTTAACCCCAGCCCTTAACTCTAACCTTAACCCCAGCCCTTAATCTTAGCCCTTAACCATAACCTTAACCTATATCCATACCCTAAACCTAACCCTAAGCCTTACACTTACCCTAGGCCTAACACCCTCAAATCTCCTAACACCCAAACCTTAACACGCCAACACCTTGACCCTAACACCCTGACCCTAAAACATTGACTCTAACACCCTGATCCTGACACCCGAACCCTAACACCTAATTCCTAATACCCTAACACTAAGTCCTAAACCTCCCTAATCCCCCGAACCACGAATCCTGTTTTTCCGTATAAACATCTCTCATGTTGTACTATTTTAACTGACCACGTAAGACCAGGCAGTCAGTAAGCAAAGGTATGAATGGAAACGTATGCTTTTGAAATGAGCAAAATCAGCTGGAGACGAGACTGATATCATGCAGTGTGCAATGTACTTGGAAGCAAGCGCAAGCTGAGAATGTTGAACGTTTAATCGAGTTTAGGTCATTAATGTGAATACACATAAATATACAGCCAACCATGGGGGTCCCGCATAGGAAATGGAAGCAGTCAAGTTTGAAGAGGCTGTTAATGTTTAGCTTAGCATTACTTTAACAATGTCTGTGTGGAAAAGAAAGTTCGCAAAAAAAGTCTTCATTTTCTGGTAATCATCGTTTTCATCCATAAATAAAGTGTCACTTTGAAAAGAGTGGGTGCAGCTTCTCACCGTTGTTGTGAGATGGATGGTCAGAATTGCTCTTCAGAGTCGATATTTCGGGATAGCCGTGTCGAGCGTGCCTCTCTCGACACTGCTACCCCCGTGGGAGCAGCTGTTGAGAGCAATTCTCAGATATCGACCCGTACAACACCTACACCAACACAGATCGTTCACGGGAATTGATTTCCAAAGCTGAGTTCTCAACGCCTGAGAAGACGGAGCGCTTCGTAGGGCTATTCCGAAAGAGCAGCTTTGGAAAGCAATCATCTTCATCCAGACGTGAAAACCTACATCAGTACAGACGGATTATGAATTCATCATGTGCCATAGTCAACCAATGCTGGATTATAGGTCTCCGCATTCTGCCACTATTGAGGTCCTGCGTTGTAATAACCCACCTCGTTGCCTGCGCGTCAGCTGTCTTCATCTGACTGCCTCCCTCTGTGGCCATCCTCTCGCACACGACGTTGACTTCTACGGTCATCCATCATGTATACAGACAAGGTATGTCCCTGCTGAGAGCACCTATAGGCTTGTAATGCTTCACGAGCGCACGTAGCATCTGTACCACGCCAAAGGCACGTTGTGGATTCATCTTTACCGAGCAAGTGTTGCTGATTATGATCCTGACACTTCGGAGAGCCAGCAGCAATATCCCCATCAGGATATCGGGAAGACATCCGGGTCAACGCAGCCGTGTCAGCAGAAAACGTTATCAAAAAGAGACGCCAAATGGATGTGTTGCACACTTGGAACACGATCCACCGTAGGGCGGGTACTCTGCTAGTAGCCGCCACACGTTTTGACTTGCGCCTAGCATTTACATACTTAAAAAAAACAAATTCCAGTCGTTTTCAAATCATTGCGGTCAATAGACTTCAATGCGCACGGGCGGCGCGCGCGGGGTTTGACTTGGGGGCAGCGCTTGAGATGCACCTGATGTGGCATCAGCGATGTTTTTTTGTTGTCCGGGCAAGTCGGACAAGATGTGGAAAGTGTCTCGACACGACGGTGTTCCGTGCCCACGTTATTGTCCGCGGTGATCCTCGTGCGCGCGCGCGTTCCTCGCTCCTGGAGCCGGCGCTCCCTGTGGCTTTGCGGGTATTTGCGAGAGGGCAGGCCGTGTCTTGTTCGGGGCAGCGTCGAGGGCGATCCTCGCTCGCGTCGAGAGGCGCCTGCACAGGAAACGCGATTCACGCCCACGAGCGGGCGTTTGATCTGCGCTCGCCATCGCCGCGGGTGGAAGAGTGAGCGTTTTTGTGTCAACGACTCTGGCGCTTCGCTCCGGGCTGTAAAACTTAAATATAATGCGTGACAGCCCTGTCTGTTTGCTCGCTCACTCTGCCACTGCGCCACCGCGGCGCAGTGAGTAGCGCCAGCGCCTCGCAGGGAGAAATACCCCGGTTAGATTCCTTGCTCGGGTGCATTTCTTGGGTGGAATTTCCATGCTCTCCCCGTGTCCGCGTGGGTTTTGTTTTTGCCAAATTCTCCGGTGACCTCCCACAGTCCAGAAATTCGGTTGCCTAGGTGAATTGGCCTGCTGACTAAACTGCCCCCAGTACCCTGTGATGGACGGACGTCCGATCCTGGGCATAGCCCTGCCTTGCGCCCTCTTGTCTGCCAGGATAGGCCCCAGATCACCGCGATACTGCCTAGCATTAAGCGGTCACTAGTAATGCATGAAAGTAACACCATCACACTGTAATGCTGTACAAACATAAACATTTCATTGCACTCGTAGAAAGCTGTCGTTCCTCTTGCTACACCTATTGATAAGATAATCGATATCCAAGGTCAGTGATGTGAAACACTGTTTAAATGGAGCAGCAATGCTTACTGCTTCGAACAACTGGCCCCTGTAAACCAAGCTGAGCACGTGGCACATTGCAAACTGTGACACACAGGTACACGATGCCATATGCCGATTGTTCAAACCACTGGTAATAAACTGAGAGTCTGCATCGCTGAATATTGAGGTCAATTAAACGAGTGTTCTTTTCTTTCCACATGGAGCAGTAAACCATTACAATTCACTCGTTATGCCTACCTGACTCAAGTTTTATAGCGCTGAGCAAAGATAGAGTAGTGGCTTTTTTTTTCTGGCTTTATGAGAGGGCATTGTTTCCTGCAGACGTTTACTTTTCATGATGGATCGTTAACTTTAACACACGACCTCTCAAATCAAGTGCGGTCCAGGCCTGTAGATTAATAGTTAACAAATACAGAACGTTTTTGCTGTTACGTAAAAGTGCGGGTCATGTGGGGTAAGAGCCTCCTTTTTATACAGTAGGTCAGTGGTTCTCAACTTTTTGCGCGAGGGCCCACTTGGTTATGGTCTCCACGGACCGCTAGGTGGTGCTCGCGGCCCGCTGTTACAGATGTAGATGTTTGATATCAGAAAGTATCCAGTGAGCTTGCAAGCTCTGGACGCGCGATTCCAACAGCACAACGAACCGCTTGAGAACGGTGGCACTAGTTGACGTGTTTGTCGTTTTGGTTGGAACACCAGTCAGCTTCAGCCATGCTCACTCGACTGCTGGATACTTTTTTTTAGTGATTAAGAAGACTGTTCGCTGTGATTCAGATGATGAGAGGACTGTGATGATGTAGGTTTTCACTGCTCGATGCATGATGATTGCTTCGAAAAGCTGCTCTCTCGGAACAGCCGCGTCGATCGCTTCCTCTCTCTACCTCGCGACGTTTCGCCTCACTCGTTAGAGGCATCCTCAGGCAAGTACACTGCGCGGTCCCAAGAGAGAGCAGCTTTTCGAGGCTATCGTCAGATGAGAGGACTGTCTACCCGGATCGATAATTGACCAGGCCCAGGTTTGGTTTGATTGTCATTTGGAAGAGACTATTAACAAACGAGATCGTTATACATGCTAAACGGATTTGAAAACTCATTTTGTCCTTTAAGAGCATTTTTCAAAACAAAAAACTGTATAATGCCACGACATTTTAACTTACTTTTGAACAAAAGCATACAGACAGCATATAATTGCTTTTAAATAATGAATTTAATATTAATTCTAGATGTTCGTGTGCTTTTTCAGTTAAGTGCTTTTTGTCTTTATGTATTTTGGACATGCCCTTCATGTATACTTATTACCGTGTTAGCAGAGTACCCGCCCTACGGGACATCTTGTTCCAAGCGTGCAACACGTTCTTCTGCAAACCCTAGTTTTTGTTGCTCAAGTCTAGTCGCGTATTAATGCCGGAGCCTGTAACGTGCGCTGCATTTGTTATGAAAGGGTTTTCTGGGAAGCGATGGTCTTTAATCGCAATCTCATCTCATCTCATTATCTGAAACCGCTTAATCCTATATGGGGTCACGGTGAGCCGGAGCCTATCCCGGAAACACAGGGCGTAAGGCAGGAATACACC
>JAZEWT010000026.1:2308236-2327644 GCA_036362905.1 Mordacia mordax
CCCTCCATTGCAACATCATCTCTGTTATCTTTAGAATCGTACACGTAGAATATACGGAACTAAAATAGCAGTGTTCAGTTAGTTTGAATTTGTAATCCCATTCTCCAGTGTCTAACCACTGCCCATGCGCTGTGCGAAGTGGAGCGAGCGTATTGTGGCAGTCGGGTCCGCATTGGTGTGGAGTCTGATGAAAACAATTCTCTTAAGAGTCCCTATGTGGATGGTGGCCAGTGCGCCTTGTGCAAGGTCTTTTCTGCAGTTTAACCATAATCGTGGGGGGCGGTTGTTTTTGGATAGCAAACAGCCTCCCACGCCACACTGTCTATGCACTCCTGGCAACAACAAAAAAGAAATGAACCGTATTTTGCCATCGTGTTCCAGGCCTTAATTGTCCAGGTTCCAGCCAGAACCATAAACGTAACAATCGGACAAACAGAATAATGGGACTTTTTCTGGGTCTGGGCCACCAGTGACTTGCTCTCAAACAACTCCTGTAAAGAAGTAGCCCATCTTCTCCAGCACCGCCCACCGCTACCACGACCACCACCAACCCTACCAGCTAGGTTGGTGGATTATGGATCGGTGCGTAATGTACGTGCGGGAGTGGAGGGAACGTGTGGGGAGGAGGAGGAGAGAGGATCCGGGGAGGGAGAGAGAAGTGAAGTGCTGCTGTTTAAAGCAAGGCTGCCTAATCCACCATCCTGTGCCCATGAAAAGCCGTGACAAATCCAACAAAAGTGACCTGGCACACAACCCCCCTCCCCCCATGTTTCTTTTCACTCCCCACACCAATCCGCCGCAGTCTTACTTTTCAACCGTTTAATTAATTTCTTTATTTTCTCATCCGCTCACATCAAGTTTGCCTGTTTAGGTTGCGACGAGGTGCAGTGTGTGTTTGTGTGTTTGTTAGTTCAATAGGGCTGTTCTGTCTGCGTGTCAGTTGTGCGTGCGCGCGTGTTCTGGATGTGTGTGTGTAGTGAGGAGCGGTGGGGCAGCAGTGAGCGCACCGCGCTGCGAATCCGGCGTACGGCCAATACCATTGATGATTTTCTGAATTGATTCCTGTGCCTCTCCTCGGTCGACTCAACCTCAAATGAGTCTCGTGTGCGGCGTGCAAACTTCGCCACTAGGGAGACAAAGGCGGCCGTTCGTGGTCCTGGCCACCAACACGCTCGTGTGTTTGGCCGGCCTTTCAGAGGCGCTTGCTAACAACCACTTGATCCTACAGTCTATAAGGGCGACACAGGGGATCTATGCTTTGTTATTCGTGAGTTCTTCTGCGACTGGAGGTATGTTCTGTGTGCGCGCGTCATCCTCAGCTGTTAAGGCTATACGGGGGACCTTTGTCTTTGTGACCGTGCAGCGCGGTTATCCTTGGCGGTGCAGAGGGCTGGGTGCTCCGCGTTTTATTGCAGCCCGAACACAAAGGCGGCTTTCATTGCGAGCGGCCGCAAGCGCGACAGTGTCCTCCCGTGCCGCTGCTGGATGAGTCTGGGCCGATGCAAGAACGAGGGCCCTTGCCCAATTGTCTGCACTTCACAACAACTCCTGGACATTTCTTTAGATCTCGCGGTTCTAAATACAGATGCATTTCTCCGGCCAAACAAGTGCAGCAACACTACTGTGGTGCGGTTTAAACACGCGGTTATAATTGTCTCTAATTATAGTTAACTACTGCAGTCGTGTGTGTTGAGTGTTAAGTAATTCAGTCGCAATTGCTACGTGTATTTTGGTTTCATGCGTTGTTACGTTGGTCAGTTCAGATGTTGGTTGTGTCGCAGAAATCCCGCACCTAGAGCTTGCAAGCTCACTGGGTGCTTTTAATAAACAAAGCGGCCTCTGGGGAGGACGGTGGGAGATGACGATCGCGACCTCCACGCCTTGCTTCTGCTACGCGTTCTCTCGATCCAAGCGCCGCGCAGTCGGACGTTGCTGCTTCCTGGTTTCATCTTCAGTGGTAAGACTCGAGATTCACAGCAAAAGGTTCCTCGGTTCCATACCCGGCTCGGGCGCCTTGGCGTTGTTTGCGCGTTCTCTCCGTGTTCCGCGTGGGTTTTCTCCAGGTGCTCCCACTTTTATACCTGGAAGCTGGATGAGCGGTGAGCTGAGCGGCTGTGCGCGCCTCTCCGTTTGATCCGACCTCTGTGTAGCGCTTTGTGACCCTCGGGTGAAAAGCGCTCTGGAAGTGCAAATATTATTATATTATTAGCTACAATACGCCATTACAGCCGATACAATCTTAGTATCAGTGCTTGCTTAATCATGTACAGGGTGGCGGGGGGCCGGAACCTATCCCGGCGGACACAGTGCGCAAGAGGGGGCTGTACCCATGATGTGACGCAATTTACTCAGCAGGCCAATTAACCAGGCTTGCAGCGAGTCTTGGGACGGTGGGAGGAAACCGGAGGACCTGGCGAAATCCCACGCAGACAAGGGTAGAGAACGCAGAAACTCCACACGTAAATAGAAGACGCAGTGTTTGGAAAATGTTGGCGCCGGCTTATCGCGTGGATCCCTTCCATCACCCCCTCTATACGGCTCCTCGAGCTTCTGAGTCGTTTCTCTCTCTCAGTGAATGGGTGTTGTTTTTCATAGCGGGATTTTTTTTGCATTATTAATAGCAATATGTTATGCACAGGGCGGCACGGTGGCCCAGTGGGTAGCGCTGTCGCTCCACATCAAGGAGGTCCGGGGTTCGAATCTCGGCTCGGGTGCCTTTCTGTGTGGGGGTTTGCGAGTTCTCTCCCCGTGTCCGCGTGGGTTTTCGCCGGGCACTCCGGTTTCCTCCCACAGTTCAAAAAAACATGCTGCTGCATAGGTTAATTGGCTTGCAGACTAAATTGCCAGCAGTGCCCAGTGATGGACTGGCGTCCCATCGTGGGTATATCCCTGCCTTGCGCCCTGTGTCTGCCGGGATAGGCTCCGGCTCACCGCGACCCTGTACAGGACTAAGGTGTTTCTTACAATGAGATGAGATCACATCTTTCTCCTCATCCTCCCTCTTTTATATTTAAAGCTGGATTGGGAAGTCAGTTTGTATTTAAGCTTGAAGGAACCGTTAAGCTGTGTAGCTATTACTGTTGTCCAGCGGAGAGGGGGTAAGTAAGTTACAACATCGCAGGGAACCGGTGGCAAATTAATCAGACAATTAACCTAGGCAGCGTGTATTTGGACTATGGGAAGAAATCGGAGTACTCGGCGAAAAGCCACGGGGATCAGGGGGAGAAACTTCAACCTTCAAGGAAAAGCAGCGCCCGAGCTGGGAATCGAACTCGGGTCCTTCTTGCTGTGAGGCAGCAGCGCCACTCACCACGCCAAGGTGCAGCGGCGCCACTCACCACGCCAAGGTGCAGCGGCGCCACTCACCACGCCAAGGTGCAGCGGCGCCACTCACCACGCCAAGGTGCAGCTGCGCCCTCTCTCCCCCTTTGTGTGCGAGAGAGGGCGCGAGCAAAAGCCAGCGCTTCCTTGCCGTGGAGTGGGCGGTTCTTATTCATATTCATGTCCTTGGAGGTGTGCTCTCCAACCCATGCATCTCCCACTCACCCACGCTGATGTGTGTTGAGAGCTGGTTACCCCCATGTCTCCACAACTCCACGGCTGTCACTTGGTCGGCTTCCGATGGTAAGTGTGTGAGGATCGGGGCTGAGGAGGCCACAAACAACTAATCCAACGTTCGGAACAGCCGTGCCCTCCATAGCCGCGCCCCCTCTAAGAGCAGTCTTACTTGACAGTCGGCATCTATTGACAGTACCTCGGGCTCTTTTGCGGTGTCCAGTCGCGAGCAATGTTTGCACTGTCGTGAGAACCACTGTATGTCAGGGCACGCTCGTAGTTTGTCTACAGTTGGCCAAGGTGCAAAGTTCGCGCCTCATTGTCATTCGCGCTGCCCTGTGTGCGTGTCGAAGGGCGCTTTGTGTAAATCCCAGTGAGTGCGAGTGTGCGCGTTGTGATACCGAGTCTCCTCTAAACGCACGGGATTAGAAGCCTCGGTTGAAGTGTGGTTGGAGTGACGAGTCATCGTAATCACGGTAAGTCTCCGTGCGTCCCAGCGCACAGCCGCTTGGGCTCTGCGAGGAACTCCCCACCACGTTTTTTTTTAAAATCTCCTAGCGCTCTTGTGTCAAGCGACGGTTTGTCGCCTGCTCTGTGTGTGTGTCTGGAGCGCCATGGTGGCATCGCGGTGAGTAGCGATGCTACTTGGCAGCAGGAAGGACCCCGGTTCGAGTCCAGGCTCGGGTGCCTCTCCGTGTGGAGTTGATGCGTTCGCTCCCCGTGTCCGCGTGGGTTTTCGCCGGGAACTTTGTTTCATCTCACAGTTCCAAACAAACCCCGCCTGGGTTAATTAATCCTGGCTAAATTGCTCCCGGTGCCCTGACAAGTAACTTTCTTACCCCATCCCCGTTGGACAACTGTTAAAAAGAGCGACACATCGTAACGGATTCTTCCAGTTTAAATAAAAACTGACTGAGCCTTGCCCATTTCACACACTGTGGTTGGTCACGGTTAGTGAGAGGCATGTTATCCTTACTGGTAAGTTGGTTAGAGGTGGTAACTTGGTTTGGCCACTGTGCTATGAACATAGCAGCCTGTGTTTGATTCCTAGTCACGGCTGGCATCAGAGAGTGATCTGGTAACCAATCCTGGGTGCCCCCTCCGTCACCAATACGCACTGACCAGTGTGGTGAAGTATGGCCATACAATCTTTATGATCCGTACATTATAATCAGTTGGTCATGTAGGTGGTTTATTTATCCATGTTTTCACGGTTCTATGTCATGAGAATTGCTCTTAAGAGCTGTTCTTTTGGGATACCCGTGTCGGGCGATGCGCCTCGGCTTTTTGCTCAAGTGACCAAGTTCCGTCACGAAGGAGAGAAGGAACGCTCGACAAGGCTATTCCGAAAGAGCAGCTGTTGAGAGCATTTCTACGAACATGGTGGCCAGTTTCACTTCTCCTTCAGTGCACATTGAGTCCGTGACAGTGATTTCCTGCTCAAGTGTGCATTGACGATGCGCTCATCTCTACCACTTACAATCCTGAACCGCTGATGAACATTCCACGTTCGTATGACGGGGGCGAGTCTATCCATAAAACGACCACCGTCAACCTACCCATAAAATGATGCTTATTTTATCGACACCAGAAGGATGATGGACGATGCATATGCAGGATTGTGCATACATTAAGTCAACAACGTTTTGCATTTGCTTTTATTGTGTCTTTGCGGTAGTCATCCTTTATTTAGTTGATATAAACGTTTTACAGTGTACAGGACCGTGTATGCGTGATGTCATGTACAAACGCCTGTCTGCCTTGTATTGCAACGTTTTACCATTTTGCAATACTTTAGTATAACGCGTATAACTTGTAACACACGGAGGTTCTTAAACTTTAGCACCTCGAGGCCCTACCTGGCCCACGCGAGTCTGATCTCCACGGACCACAAAGTGGCGCTCGCGGCCCACTGATGGGTCGCGACCTTTCATACCTCTGTGTGCGTTGCTTTATGGTGTCGTCATTCCTAACCGCTCTATTCTACTTCATATAATACAACCTGGTAATTACGAGCTTAGCAATGATTCCCCCCCCGATTAAATGAGAGTTCTTTTTAAATGCAACAGGTGTCTTTTGTTCGTGCTGACGTAGTTTGGCAGTGGGTAGGAGCACTTTATTTAAAATCACACGGTGCCCATCCTGTGTAAATACTGGATGCTGCTATGGAATTGGAAGATGTTATCGCTAGCCGAGACCTGTCAGTGATGTGTTGCTCTCTGGACAGATACGTGGTGGGGTCACGCTCGTCTTGTGCTCTTACTTGTAAAGGTCAGACCTTTCACGGTAAGGCTCTGCTGAGGTCTTTGATCTGGCCTTGTGTGTTTTTTTTACGGCAAGTTGTACAGCGTGGTCCATATGGCTTGTGATCAACATTTAATCCTCTTGAACGTAGCATTTTGTCCACCAATGGCTGTGTGATGTCAACGTTATTGATTGGAATAAAGTAAGGCTTACATAAGAGCTAAGTGAAAGAGCGAAGGAAAATACATCGTAGGAGTCGTCCGGCGGGGTAGCACAGTGAGTAGCGCAGTCGCCTCATAGCAAGAAGAGCCTGGGTTTGGTTACCGGCTCGGGTGCCTTTTCTGTGTGGAGTTTGTGTCTTCTCCCTGTGTCTGCGTGGGTTTTTGTCGGGTACTTCGGTTTCCTCCCACCGGCCAAAGACACGTTGCTGCCTAGTTTAGTCACGGACAAGTTGGTTACAGATGTGCCCCTTGAGCAAACCAAGTCCAGAGTATGGCCACATCTGTGATTGGCAGATGTCACGTGTTGAATGACGCTAAATGAGTTGAGTGGCCATGAGATTCCTTGCAAGGCGTCTCTTTGGAGAGTCAACATGCATGTTGAAATCGCCAAGTATCAGGATCCTCTCAGAACTGGAGCACAGCTTAGAAAGCAGCTCAGACAGTTCACTGACAAAATAAGTGGAGGTTCCACGTGGGCGGTCGAGCAGCACCGACTTCACAGGTTGAGCCGACCTCCAATCCGGAGACATATGCTCGAATGAAAGGCAGGTCGGCGACGGAATCAGACGGATGTCAGCAGTAACACGGTGGAGAACCACAAGGCCACCACCGTGGCCATTGGAATGAGTCTTCTTATGGAGTGCAAAGTCCCACGGTTGAACCTGATTCAATGTGAGAAAATTACCATGTTGGTGCCAGATCTCTATTAGGCAGAGCAGGTCCAGATTGTTGTCCAAGATCAATTCAGCAATGAGTGGGGCTTTTTATATTTTCAGAGAGCGTGAATTGAGCAGGGTAAAGTTGTTTTATTTGCACACCATGTGCGTGCTGGAGGGACACTGAGTGCTGAGGGTATGGGTTCGAATCCTGCATCTCTATATATACTCTGTGTACGAGAGTGACGGTTTAATCTGCACAACACCAAAGTTTTTCATGTCTTTCAGTTTGACTTCCCACTTATTGATACTCTTCTGAAACCGTAACACTTTTAAGATTTAAATTCCCACTCATGTACGAGTACCACCAACCCTCTAACGCACTGTTCCACTTTAATTATGACATCAGAGGAACGTGTTCCACGCTTGGAACACGAGATCGCTCGCTGGGCGGGAGCTCTGCTGCTGATTTCACTGTGCTTAGCACGAACTGCTCCTACCGGGGTCCAGTCGATGAGCAGTGTGAGCAGGAGTTTATCTCTAAACCCTGAACTCGGTTCAGTGAGAAGTGGGCGTTTGAGGGCATTGCAGGTAGGTCTGAAATTTGACTTTGGCTTGGGGCCCTGCAAACATTTACATTAAGCGCTGGCTGGAGGTTATTCTGGTTTGCTACGTTCTACGGTGTAGGATCCCTGCTGGTTAGTGAAACAACAGTTCCTCTTTTGCTCTCGAAAACTGCTCCTTTGGGATAGTCGTAGCTTCGTGAGAGGCGAAGGTTATCCCTAACGTGGGAGCAACTGTTCTCCATCGAGGCATAAAATATTCGCATCAGTACGCGGTCTGTTATCGACTCTGGCACGCTTCGGTGAAGGCCAGGCTCACCACCTGTACATACCTGCACGGCTGGAATGGACGCACCTCCCGCAAGGAATGCGACTGTGGTGGCGAGGTATGGCTGAGATGTGACAACAGCCTTCCCTCTGTATTCCTTCCCTGCTCGCCACAAGCGTTCGCCTCCCCAACAAACGAACCAAGACGTGGCCGATCAGTCAAAGCTCAAAACTGAAACAAGTCCCTGGCTTACTCGAGCGTGGGTGTTTGCAGAGGGTGTGCGGAGCTGCAGTGTCGCGCTTTGCGCGCTGTACCACCGACCTGGCGACCAGAGAGATTCGACTCCAGCCGCTGTCACAAATACCAGTGACGATTTTCTGGAACTGTCCTGGGCCTCCCCTACGTCGACTCGGCCTCAAATGAGTACATCGTGCGGTGTGTAAACATTGCCACAAGGGAGACAAACGTGTGCCCATCTTCATCCATAGACGTTCGCCCGTTTGGGCGGAAGAGGTGGCGGCGGCGGCGATGATGGTGGCGGGTGATGGTGATGTATGTGTTGGGGCTTGTGCAGGTGAGAACCACGCCTTCATTCTCCAGCAAGCCCCCATTTCTTAAATTTCCATCGGCGTGGGGAGAGCTGAGAGGGAGTTTGTAGGAAGGTTTGCGGAGGAGGACGAAGAGGAGGACTGCCTGTGTGCGCTCAGAGAGAACCCAGACGGGTCTCGGCCGACTGGGTTAATCGAGGTACGTGCCGATGGCTAAGGGTGCGCGTTTTGAAGACTCCGTCTGGCCATTGTTAAGGGGCTCACGTTGGGAAGTTCGCTAGGATAGAGAGCGACTTTGATACCGCTCTCGGCACGATGGTTCAGCTCGTCTCATGCGTGGCAGTCGGACGGAGCCATGCTGTGCCTTGAACGTTGGACTTTGAAGAGGATTGTGTGCGATGCTCTGTTATTCTATTGACTATATCCTCACCTCAGTCCTCTCCCGTGCGCAAGCGAAACAAACGTTCATTCGCCTAGAGATCAGAGGATGTCGCGGCTCGATGCATTATGATCGCTCTCCAAAGCTGCTCCTTCGGGATGGTCGTGTCGAGCGCTCCTCCTCTCCCCATGGCGACGTTTCGTCGCCTCCTACCTTGCAGGCATCCTCAGGCGTTGCTTGTCTCTGAACGAAAGAATAGCTTTGTAAAGCAATCGTAATGGCCGTAACCTCGACGGCCTCAGTTCGATTCCCGGTCAGGCCTAATATCGTTGGCAAGTGAATTTCACAACCAGTCCTGCTTCTCTCCCCGTCACCTTAATCTAGGAGTGAAAGTAACTTGCCTTTTTTTAGCGTTACGATCATGTCGCTATCCCCTTCTTACCCATACCGCACTGGATACCATGGCCACGTTCTTACCGTTACGCCGGACCGGCTTACTTTCACCGCTGTCTACATCGTTGGTGGATTGAGCGGCTGGATTTCCAAACATGCCTGCTGGTGGTGATGATGATGATGATTCTTCTGCTCCTCTCTGTGTGATGGTCACTTCATCTGTACGCACGGTAGAAGTCGCACTTTCAGTCCGAGCATTCGGGTTTAAACTGAAACTCACCGCAGCTTTGTAGTTTCAATGCAGTCGCTTCCAAGGCAGTTCTCTCGTGTTGGAAATTAATTTTCGCCATCTAGTGGTGAATTCATCGCTTGGCATTAAGTTGAACTCAACTAATGTTTTTGTACTTTTTTCTCGTGCTTTAATTTGTAAAATCTAGTTGATATTAGCCACACCGAGTAGATGACGATGGCTCTCTCCCCCCTCTCCTCGCGAGGAGAGGGGGGAGAGAGGAGAGAGAGAGCCTCGCGAGGAGAGGAGAGAGAGAGCCATCGACGCGGCTGTCCCAAGAGAGCAGCTTTTCGAAGCAATCATCGTCTTAATTATTGTTCGTATCTAATTTAGCAAGTTTAAATTTTTACTACCTGTTTACCCCTCCCGGCTGGACAACTGTTAAACAGAGCTGCATAGCTCTTATGGTTCCTTCCAGCTTGTATTAAATAGTGGGCGACTTGCGAGCGAGGTAATGGTGAATCGCTGGACCGCAACGGACTTTCATCCAATCGTTTTCAATCGGTGGGTCGCGACCCATCAGCGGACCGCGGGCGCCACCTGGTGGTCCGTGGAGATCAGACCCCAGTCGAGGCTAATTCGCTGATACTGTTTGTGATCCAGGGGAGCTTCATATTTTATTCTGCTGTGTCGCAAAAAATAATGTGCTCAGAAAACACGTTCTCGTGAGATTCGCCTATATTTATTGAAGCATTTAACTCGCAGAACACGAAACATTTGGGAGATTATTATTACTCGTGTGTACAGGAACAAACCACACACGGTTGTACAAGAGAATGAAGACATCACGGCGACTCTGAAGAGCACCACCTGAAGAAACACTCGCTGCAGCAGTTTGCAGATGCTCTGGGATGAGAGATTCTTCACATGTTTTCACGTGAATACAATCTGCCGTGCTTAATTTATGTTGTGATGCCAGAATCAGCCCCTTAAGCGACACAGTTTAATAGATACAAGAAATTAAAACTAGAGCGACTTTAATTAATTATTTAATGCCCCCTGTATTTTCAGTCACATTTGTGCATCGGTTCTTTTATCCGTCGAGAGAATCGCTTACCGGTGGAGACATGAGATTCGTTCCAGCAGCACGGTTCCTCGATGCATAATTCCAACTCAATCCTAGAGAATCCCTCCTCCTCCTCGCCCTCCCCTACCGGACCAGTCCTCGCCCCCACCCGCTCCACAATGGTAAAGCCTCAGGGGAAGAACTCACAACATGTGCACACTTGCCACACCGCGCAAGCCATTCATCGTATTGCCTATGTAATGTACATACAGTGCGTCGACGGTGCTTGGAGGTGTGAGACAGTGGGTCGGGAGCAGTGGTGCAGCGCTCAGACCCGAATTCAAATCCCGCTCACGGCCAAAACCGATGACGATTTCTCAACCGGGTCCCGGGCCTCACCTACGTCGGCTCGGCCTCAAATGAGGCATCGGGTGCGGTTTGAAACAAACATTGCCACGAGGGAGGCAACGACGATCGGATGTGGCGCTGGCCACCCATCTCCTCGTCTGCCGCACCTGGCCTTTATAGGTGCTCGCAAACAGCACTTGACCGTCGTCGGTTAAGGCTATTCGGGGGATCTTTGTCTTTGTTTGAGGTGCTCGGAGCACGTGTTTGTGATGGAGGGCCCGACCACTTGTCATGCGCAGCGTATAGTAGAGTTATATACTTGTCACAATTTCAGCAGCTGGTAGTTTTTCAGGTTTGTTCCAAACATACAGTGATATAGAAATTAACAGTATCTAATGGAAGGGCAGTGCCTTTTTTTATCAGTCTACCATTGAGGGCACTGGGTTTGGAACCTGCATACTTGCAAATGTTATCTGCACAGTACCAAGGATTTTGTATCATCGTGACTTTACTTCCAACTTCTTTACTCTGTGGAAACTTTGACACTGTTTCAGCTATAAAGTCCAGCGCTTGCATCCGTACCGTCAAGCGTGTAAAGTGCTCCAACGCCTTATCCAGAAATAAGTCCAGGTCGGTGCAGCCAGGTCAGCAGAAAATGACATCGATTAGAGACGTCAGAAGAACGTGTTGCACATTTAGAATAATATCGCTCGCACGTAGGGCGCGCGCTCTGCTATTGGAAACGGCGAGGATGTGAGATTGACGAATGTTAATTATTACTGGTAATTTATTAATTGTGACGACGAGCAATGGGGGAGGTGGCACTTAACGGGAAACAAATGTATCGTTTCGATTGTCACGTGGCCATCTCGTCGCAGAGCGTTTTGGGAGATTGTGCTCCCGACTGTGAGAACACTTGAAGGATTTTTGTGGAATAATAGTATGATACCTGCCTCGGTCAGCTGCCAACCCAGCCTTGTGATGCCTCCCAATTTGAGAGGCGAAATGTCACGAAAGAGAGAGGAGGAACGCTCGAGACGGCCATCCCGAAAGAGCAGCTCTCGAGAAATTCTCATACGTCATGCTGTGAAAACCTTACATCAGTATTTCCTTTTATATTGTCTACAGACATAACATAGAAGTCTAATGACTATCGGCTTATATAACAAGACACGGCACATCTACTAAGAGTTTGTAATGCCACCCTTAATGTGAAAAGGGTGGCACAGTGGTAACATCTGTGCCTCCCAGAAAGAAAATCCTGCCCTAGGTGGTTCGATTCCCACCTAGGGCACCTTTCTATGTAGAGTTTGTGTGTTCTCTCCCCTTGTTCCGCATGAGTTTCTTCCGGGTTTTCCGTTTTCCTCCCACACCTAAAAAAAATGCTCACGAATTAATTGCCAGATAACAATATAACGCAAATGTTTGCACCGATTGAATGCATGGCTGCCTTCCCCACGCCGCTGTGTGCTTTCCTCACACCACTAATGATGTAAGTGACCCTTGATAATGGTGTCTGCTGAATAATAATTAATAATAATAAGTGAACAATGATTTTGTGGTGCCACTTGATTGGCAGGTGGCATCTATGCGTAAACACGAAACCTGTTAATTCCGAGCACACCTCGGCGTGCCGAGCTCTCGCAGGGAAACCACTCAAGCGTCCCGCATCACAAGTGATGGAGGTGTGCGTGGTGTGTAGTGGCTGGCACATTGCGCTACGAAATATCAGCTCTCAGGAAGAGCGATGCTAACATTAATGGAAAATGAGTCGGGCCCATTACCTGTTAGTCGGAAACTACATTTGCATTGGAGTGACAGTCCATAGCCAAACGCGTCCGCTGGTGCAAGTGTGTGATGTTTTCAGAAGTGAGAGTAGGCCAGTGTGGTTTGCTGCGGCGTTTCAGTACAAATGTGGCCAAAACATTCAGTGCAGGTACAGGTGGGACGGTGGGGTTGCTATACGGCGATAGCTGTAAGAACTGTAGGTTACTTTTTAGCCATGAATTTCACCAACGTCTTTGTGTTTATTTGCCCGTATGTTTGACAGACGTCATGTGGCCGTCGGTGAGATCTGCTCGGTCACCGTGTTAGCCGCCGCTCTGCTGAGAGACGAGCGAGACGGACCCAGTGGCTGCCGCCTCTGCGTCGGGCGCCATCGTGACTGCGCCCCACCGACTGGGATCGGCTTCTCCGACTGCTCCGACACGGATTACATCCGCACTCGTTATCATCCGCGCTCAGCGCCAGCTTCAGTTGCCCAAAGTGACGCTTGGTGCTGTGTGCCCCCTCCCCCCCAGTAGTCTAATGAATTGGTGCCCTTGAGCAAGCAGGAAAGGATTAAACAAAAGTAATCTTGCAGATTGCCACTGCAGAAGCCATTGCTAATCTTCCACTCGCCCACAGGCCGACCCTTCCTCGGAGTTATTGTGTCTGCAAAGTTAACATCTGACCGTTACAGTGCAGAAACGTGTGGCGTTTTTTTCTTCAGTTGTCATAATTTTTTTTATCGTTATTTTATCTTCTTAATTCGAATCTCCGCTTCGTGCGTACGATCGCAACGCTGCGATTCTCCGCGGGGGGAGAATGGCCGCCAAGAGGGTGGACGCGGGGACGAGCTACGCGAAGATGGTCTCCGATGAAAACCTCTTCACGAGCTTTCTCGAGGACGCACTCGCCTCCAAGCAGCCCACGGGCCGCAGGGCGACCATGCCGTCCGGGCGGCCCACCTCCTCCGTGGATGTCGAGGACGACTCTGTGTTGGAGTCCGCCTCTCACAGCAGCTTCTCCACCAGGACCTCGGTGACGATGCCAGCATCTCCATCCCCTCTCCAGTACTCGACGCACTTCCTGTCCGACAACGGCATTTTTCACGGTGAGACGCGGCGATTCTCATCGAGAGAATCGCTCTCAAGAGCCACTTCGTGTCACGTGCAGGGCGGTGCAGCGGCAACATCTGCATCTTGCCCGAGGTGACTCGATTCCCACCTCGGGAGTCTTTCTGTGTTCAATTTGTATGATCTCCCCCCGCTCTGCGTGGGTTTTCTCCTGGATCTCCAGTTTCATCCCACAACTGAGACATACAATCATAGCAATCATAGGCAAACAGGATGCAGTGTCTGGCAAATGTTGGCACTGGGTAACCACACGACTGACTTCTCTCCTCCCTGCCTTTCAAAGCTCGAGCCGTGAAACGCATTGGTACGTAAGCGTTCTTGTGTGTTTTTCATCGTGTGAGTACAAAGTTTCATGTTTGATCCATTCGGGGACTGAGGTGCAGGCGGTTGTGTAAAGGGAAGGATGGATTCGTGAATAGTTTATTGAACACGAGAGCCACAACGAACTGCTGTAACATGTGCAAACATGATTAGCTGCATTTCAGAATAAAAGGAGCGTACATGAGATTAAAGGACATGTCACGGTGTGCGTGAAACTGTCAGGTCACTTGACAATGACAGTTGCTGAACGTACAGATGTTCAGCTGTGGGAGTGGGCGGTTAATTGGTGAGAGGGTGGATGTCACTGTCAGATACGCCATGTCACGTACAGTATGGGACGTGCGTTCTGTAGACCTTAACCTGTCCAGACTTGCCCTGGATTTTGGGAGGAAATTCCTTGAGAAGTTAACCCCGACGTCACGCTTGCAAAAGAGATATGTACGGATGTGTAATGATAATTGCCCTCCACAGCTGTTCTCTCGGGATAGCCGTGTCGAGTGTCCTTACTCGACGTTCCACCGCTCACGTCGTTAGCATTATCGGGCCGACACGTGTTGCGTCAAACATCTGCAGTGCACGAGTGTTCTTCAGATAAGATTTGTAGTCGCACTGTGTTCTCATCTGGTTAAATGAAGGTAGTTGAAATGGAGTGCAGGCAAACTTTACGTAGCTTTAGACGTTCTTCGCGGAAGATGTATATTGTATGTGACACGACAGCTCTTGCTTGACTTGCTTAATTGGCCGCTTGTGGACAGAGGGCCTCTTGATACAAGACCTTTTGTACCGATGTTGGTGAAATTGCATCGAAACTTTAAAGAGTGTTTGCCCCGCTTTTCAAGGGAAAACAAACTGAAGCTACCAATGCGATGTTGACAATCAGTACGGTATAACAATGTGTGTGCTTACGACCGTTACAAAGTCGATTGTTACAGATGTTCACAGCGGTTGTTTGTCAATTAACTTGTCGTTTTGCTTTGGAGCCAGATATGAACAGCTTTCTTGTGTGCTTTTACCTTCCTATCCGAGGTTATTGTCGACTCGTGCAAAAGCCTTTGTCATGTGCGTGGTGCATTTACAGAGCAAATACAATTAACTTGCGCAGAGAAATCGAAACACCTGGCGGAACACACACACACAAACCCCCCCCCCGTCCGCGTGGGTTTCTGCCGGGTGCTCCGGTTTCCTCCCACCATCCACAGACACGCTACTGCTTGGATTGGTTGGCCTGCTGAGTAGATTGCCCCCAGTGTCCTGCGATTTACTGGCGTCAAATCCTAGCCATAGCCCCCGCCTTGCGTCCTGTGACTGCCGGGATAAGTTTCGGGCTCCCGCGACCCTGTACAGGATTAAGCCGATACTGATGATGATGATAATGAATATTCACTGATGCTGGCTTCCGGATCGCTTGCTCGCATCTCGCTACCGTTCGCCCACCGACTCTGTCGCGGATAAATATAATTGTGGCTCTGGAGGCTTTGCACGCGGTACTTAGTTTTAATGTTAACTCACTCCGTGGTCACGCTTCGCAGATTACAGGCTTTAAGCGCTGCCATCAACTTGAGTGTTTTGATCTGAATATCCATTGATTCAGGCAACGTCGGCTTAATGATACACTGTGAATACAGTTGTGCTGTAACAGCGTTGGGCGACATGGAATTGGAAGGAATGCAGGGGTTGGTTTATATAACTTTCCACGAGCTCGAAGCCTATTTGGTGCTTTTCGTTAAGTGCACGATTTATACGGTAAGGTCGAACTTTCTACCACTGCATTGAGCATGAATTATTGCGTGATTTGTATGCACACAAAGCCAACACTTGTCAGAATATATACAATTTATATATTATAAATAGGGCGGCACGGTGGCCCAGTGGGTAGCGCTGTCGCCTCACAGCAAGATGGTCCCAGGTTCAAATCTCGGCTCGGCTGCTGCGCTCTGTGTGGAGTTTGCGAGTTCTCTCCCCGTGTCCGCGTGGGTTTGTGCCGGGCACTCCGGTTTCCTCCCACAGTCCAAAAAACATGCTGCTGCATAGGCTAATTGGCTTGCAGACTAAGTTGCCCTCAATGCCCGGTGATGGACTGGCGTCCCATCATGAATATATCCCTGCCTTGCGCCCTGTGTCTGCCGGGATAGGTTCCGGCTCACCATAACTCTGTACAGGATTAAGCGGTTTCTGACAATGAGATAAGATTTTATAAATAGATGGAGATGGCTAACTCAGTGCAGTGAAGAGCATTTTTTGGTGTTTGGACGCTAAACCGGCATGCCATACCAGACCATACCGGCTTACTGTCACCTCTTCATGTCACCCATATTGATTTATTGTGAAATTCATCAACACGCTCTGTTGAATCTTGCGTCTGAAGAATGTGCGTTGACACGTCAGGCCACTTTCACTCACCAGCGGTTTGGAACGGAAGGAAAGTGACCGCGTACAGTGAGAGTAATGCACGAACAATCTTCATTACAAACAGCTTCAACCATCACCGCTGTAATTCCACTGTCGCCTTAACTTACAGCGCCACAGTAAATCTGGGCAGTATCAGCTTCCAAGTACTTAACTACCTTCTTTCCGGCTTAGCCTCTGAAGTCTGACGGTGCCATGAGGCATTCGGGGTTCTCATTTATAATTTAATGCCGATCTCCCAGGTCTTTTTTTAAGAGCGTACCGGCATGTTGAGCGCGTGCCATCGAGCTGGTCACTGCCTCACGGCGCATGCTACACACTTCGCTTTGTAATCAGTAGTCCATTAACCTCTGGTGCAATCAATTGTGGAAATCATTTGACGACTAAACAAGCGCTTTACCACAACCTACTTCTGCGTGTCGGTAAACGGGCGTTTGTTGCATCACAGCCGGCATCAGTGCCCGCTTGATCCTGACCAGGGGTGATGGGGGGCTGGAGCCTAGCCCGGCAGACAGAGGGCGCAATTTACTCAGCAGGCCAATTAACCTCGGCAGAAGTGTGTCTTTGGATGGTGGGAGGAAATCGGAGCACCCGACGAACACCCACACTGATACGCCAAAAGAACTTGCGAACTCCACGCAGAAATGCGCAGCAGAAATATGAAGGATCATCATAGAATGCTTCTCCGATTGACTGACTCGGTTCGATGTAAGATTGTAAACGTACACCTGTATACATTACCCTTTAAAATAAACAAAACGTTGCTTTGAACTTTAATGATCTGTTTTCTCCTCTACTGGAGAATACCACTGCAGTGTTGCGAATTGCAAAGAAGGGCAGCACGAAGTAAATGCGTGCATTTCAGAGTGGCCCATTTTTAAAGTAAGAGCGCACGGCAGATACTAATGTCTTATTGAGCTACGACAAGGCCCTCTCTTCATCGCTGGTGGTTGTTGGTTTAAACGTCCGCTGTCCATGTTGGCCCGGGTTGGCCGGTTGCCTCCCCCTCCCCCCCCCCCAATGGTAGGCGTGATGGAGCAGAACATTACGGCCGAATGCTCTTCTCGTGACGCCAACCTCCCATCGTCGGAGGCTCTGTGGATCTCCATTTGTCTGGAACCTTCCTCCAGACTCTGTTCATCGAGGGAGTGTCCGAGCAGGACTGTTCGATTCCGCTCACAGAGCTGGGGCAAAGCCGGGCGGCACGGTGGTATTTTGAGTGCTACTGATGCCTCACAGCAAGAAGGACCAGGGTTCGATTCCTGTCTCGGGTGCCCTTTCTGTGTGGAGTTTGGGTTATCTCCCCATTCGCGTCCAATGACACGCAGCTGTCTACGTTAATTGGCTTGTTGAGTAAATTGCGGCAAAACGTGGGCTCTGCGATGTACTGGCGACACATCCTGTCAGCAGGGATAGCCCCCCCCTCCCGCCTGCGACCCTGTACAGGATTAAGCGGTGTATAAAATGGCAATTACTTTTGAGACATGTTTGCATGTGTCAAAAGTTTTCCGACAGGATGCGATGTTAACACACGTGCTTTCAATGTGCTCAGCGTAAGAGATTGTTTTGCCTGTTTGTCAAATCACAAGTTATGCATAAATCAGGAACGGAGATATAGTATATATTATGTATTATAAATATATATTATATATTCGAGTTTTTAGTTTCATGCAGTTATTCTATTTTTTTAAGACTAATTAATATTCAAATTACAAAGTAGGTAGTAGCGTTATTGCTTAGCATAAAAAAGAGATCTCTATTTCATAAACCCGCACATCAGCATTATCAGTACCTGCTTAATGCTGTACAGGGTTTCAGGGGGCAGAGGCTATCTCAGCAATCACAGGGTGCAGGGCAGGGCTAAACCCAGGATGGGGATACTAGTCCATAGCAGGGCACCAAAGGGAATTTAGTAAGCAGGCCAGTCAACCTAGGCAGCATGTCTTTGAACTGTGGGAGAAAACCTGAGTACCTGGCGAAAACCCACGCGGACATGAGTATAACATGCAAACTCCACACAGAAAGGCACCCGAACGAGGACTCGACCCAGGGAACCTGCTTGCTGCGAGGCAGCAGCTCTTCTCACTGCCCCACCGTTCTGCACAGACATACATCTCTTAATTGGTCGTTTTGCTCCAGCGCATCAATCTCTTAACTTTGTCCAGAAGATGGCATTGCCTTATGTATTTTGCAAGAGCTTCCACCAATACACGTCGGTAGCGCTCAGCAGTCAGCCTACCTTTCGCCTGCTTGCGCTGTTTAAAGTTTGATGATATTCACGGGATGAAATGTGTTGCGCTGAATAAAATACAGATGTATATTTTTCACGCTTCTTAAAACTAGAAAATAGCCTTTGAGAATGCGCTGGCGTGAATGCACTCGTGTGTGTGTGTTTAAAAGATATATTGAACAAGTGTAAACTAGTGAATATATAGCCTGCATACACATTGCATCCATGTAAATACTTTACATTTAATAGCCACGTATGCTTTCAGGCAAAATTGTTATGGTCAATGGCTAGATTACAAAAATATATACATTTCCGTGATAAAATGCAGTATTCGCTTTAAACAGGATTTTGAGCAGCGAGTGAATTTACTTTTTGTAATTGCTTCATCAAAAGCAGTATGCGTATGTGTCTTGTACACAACTTGAAGCTTGAGTGTTACTCTGTCATAATGTTATTGTCTGGCATCCTGTTTGTGTTTTGTTTTGCCACAGAAGCTGTAATCCAATAATAGGATTAGCCTCAGATCGCTTCAGAACACATTTGTCCCGAATCCCTCCGAGCAAGCTCGTGCATCCTAAGAGCTGTCATTATCTCGTCTGAGGAATGCATTATCTCAACTGAGATTCAACTTAACGCATTAGCACAACCGGCTCGGCAAGACTCAAAGATTCCGCTAAAATGTTGTGACGGTGGAATTACAATCATTTCATTGCGTTCTTCCGAACCATATTGTATTTGAAATTCATTTCATTTGGGTGGCTTATTTGGCCAAAATAAGTGAGGGAGGAAATGCACTGGAATATATTAATTCTACGGCTGGAAATATATCCAATTTCAATATGCGGAATATGATATTTTTTCAGTTTTCAGGCTTATACAAATCGGGTAGAGCTTGCGCATGATGCGGACTGTATACATGTAATGTACACAAGCTAGCTGTCATATTCAATGCTACGTGTATGAGGAGGCTGGCGTCAGGAAGGGCATCCGGCCGTAAATTCTGCTCCAGTAACACCATTGTTGAGGGAACAACTGACCCACCGGGTAATCGTGGAAACTGGCCGTTGGAACCCACAACACACAC
>JAZEWT010000026.1:2327780-2351540 GCA_036362905.1 Mordacia mordax
ACAAACCCGGCGAACCGAGTTCGAATCCTACTCACGGCCAACACCGGTGACGCTTATGTGGGATCTTTGTGTACAGAGGCAGCTGCTGATGAGCGCTCTCACATGGCGGAATCCCGTTCGTGCTCTGTGAGCCAGAGTTCACACGCGGTGTGGCAGTGAGTGTACTGTGCATGACGTGAAGAGTAAATATCATATCTGTGCAATGAATTCTGATGGTAAGACGTTTTAGCTCGTTAGTATTCGATTCCTACACCGTTGTTATTGCTACCATGCATTTCAAGTGCCGCATTAATTGTGGCAACTCTTTCCAAATCTGAATAGCCCACGTGTGTGTGTGCGCACTAGTGGCATAACACCAATACCGTTAACTCGGCGCATAATATTTCGCAGGACACACTGTGCTGTTTACACTCGATTAAAGAGCATTAATTGCAGGCCTTGATCAACATAGCGTTTGCGCTATGTCGTGTTGCATCGCGTCTAATGGAGCGGTCTGCAATATGGTTAAGCATGCTGTCCTGAAGTCTCGGACAGAACGGTGTTTTAAAGAGGACCTCTCTTCCGGGCGCAATGCACGTTGAGTCACTTTCAACCCCACCGCGCCACGTTTTCTACCATGCAGCGTTCATAATACACTCGCCTTCCTGCCAAGCTGCGAGGTCGGAGTGGCGAGCTGGCACCGTCGAGATCCTGGGTTGGACTCCAGCCAGTCGTCTAAGATGTAGTGAGCCAATTGCCTTAACCCGGTCATCCATGACTTCACCAAAATATCACCCTGTAATTTAAAAAATTAGTTCTGCATTAATTTGCTTTAAATCCACAGCTCTAAGCCTTAGACGCATAATTGTAACAGTCGTGCGGTCAAGCATCATCCTGGCTGTGTGCACCTCTCGTAGATTTCTGCACACTCTAAGCGGATTGGACATATGCAATGTACTGAGAGCCGTGCTGCTGTGTTCTCGGATCAAACGAGGATCGTCTGTCTCTGCAGTCCCTACAATACTGGGGACGGATTCACACGTCTGCTCTCACGTCTAAAACTGTGAAACTGGAGCCAAGGGGGGGGGGGGTGTGGTTATTCCAGTCGGATGTTGTATAATGTATATAAAGCGACTTGACACATTTGTCAATACCGCTGCATTGAAAGAGACATTAATATATATTATGCGACGTTTTGGGCAATGATCGTTTTTCATAACCCACGCGGATATGTGCCTGTGCAGCACCACCACCAACACCGCATCGCTAAATACTTCATATAATCCAGCCAAAGGGGACATATCGTGCGCATATTCACCGTTTTAGCCCAGGGCGCTTGCTAATGAGTTCATTCATTATCCATACCTTCTTAAACCTGTACAGGGTTGCAGAGGTTGGAACCTATTCCGGCAGGGGTATCTCCCTGATCGGACGCCAGTCAATTGTAGGGTACCAAGAGCAATTTAGTTGGCAGGTCCGTTAACCTGTGCAGGATGTCTTTGGACTGTGGGAGGAAACTGGAGTATTCGGCGAGAACCCACGTTGACACGGGGAGAACGCGCAAACGTCACACAAAGAGGAGGCACCCGAGCCGGGAGTCGAACCGAGGGGCTTCTTGCTATGAGGCAGCAGCGCCACCCACTGCGCCACCGAGCCGCCATTATTGATGGTGTTTGGCCGAAAGCAAAGCAAATGAATGTGGTTTCGCAGGGGCGCGAGAGGCGCCAGTGGCTTGAAGAGGCCTGGGTTAATTGGCCTGACTACGGGTCCACCTCAGAGGACCGGTGGAAAACTTTTAAAAAGAGCCAGAGCTCAACAGTTCTATTCAGATTCAATCAAAACTGACTGCTTTCATAGAGCAGTGGCTGATAATGAAGCGAAGTGAATACCAGAGCCAGTGTTTTAATATTGTGTGCTTTCGCTCGTGAATTTCCAGTGACCAATTGGTTCCGAGTTCAAATCCCAGTCATGGGAATGAAGCAAACAATTTAGTCCTGCGGATCAACCAACCTTTCTAAACGAGAGGAGGACCACCCCGTTGCTCGTTTGCCCAGAGATGACACTTTTTGAGTCTGACCTTCTTCATTGGAGAGACATCTCATAGACTACTCTGTGGTTCTTGCGAAAGCCTCAGACTAATGGATGTCTAAACTCTACAGCCTTTGCATAGCTTCGCTTGCCAGTCAGTCGATGGGGTTTTGAGTGGGCGTGCTTATCTCACATTTTCTATCCGCTTTTCTTGAACCTGTATTGCATTTGACTTATTTTTCATTGGCCAGAGCTGTTACGGTCATGCATTCGTGGATCCCCACCCCCGTAACCTGCGAAAAATCCAATTTAAAGAGGAGAAAGGAAAAGGTAAAGAAGCAACTCCAAAGCGGAGGCGTTTCCTCGTCGTGAGCGCGCTGCAGATGAACTCCTCCGCGCATCTGAGACTCATCTCATTATCTGAAACCGCTTAATCCTATATAGGGTCACGGTGAAGCCGGAGCCTATCCCGGAAACATAGGGCGTAAGGCAGGAATACACCCGACGACGGGACGCCGGTCCATCATCTGAGACTGCGAAGCGACAATGAGGGCGAGTAACGCGACGGATAGCATCGCCGGCCAGCCGCGTGTAACCCCATGCGCAGTGGACACAGCCGGCAACCGGCACAGCACGCGTGACGAATGCCTTTATTTTTAAAAGGTGGGCGCTTATGGCCGTTGCTGTTTGGAAAGCGTACGATATTAAACTGTGCTGCGCTTTAAAGGAGAGCAAGTGTAATGCTTCTCTCGACGCGGAGAATGCACCGTCCCGTCTACAATGGGCGATTTCGCAATTCACGCGCCAGTGTCGTGGGGTAATAAGTCATTTTTCGCACGGTTCAAAATTCGCTGATGCATAATTCATGGTGTCAAAATTTGCTCGCTTAAATGAAAAGAACGCCACTTTTTTTTGCACTCCACTATTAATTTACAACAATAATTTCTCGGAGGCGAAACATTTTTTTTTTCCCTGCTGTTCCGCAAAGCCAGGTTCTCACCCAAACCCTGACCCCGTTTGCCCCGCGGAACATTGCGTTTGCAAGCCGCGGTGATGCAAGCTAACGACAGCGGGTGAAGGGTTCCCGTAATTGGCAAGCGTCTCTTTAGTCCCCTTCACACGCCATCCCCTGAGCAGCCGGGTCAAAGCAAAGGCTTTGACGACACGTGGATGGTGATGCACCTTAATTGGGTAAACAGGGCGCTGTTTCTGCGGTGCGGTCGGCTCGCGTGCGTCGCGCTCGCCGCTTCACTACAAGAACTCCCCGGCGCGGAGGAGGCATTTGCGAGATCTTCCGCCTGTGTCCTGGCACCGAAATAACGAAGGGGGGTGGAGATGGGGGGGGGTTGAGGGTCGCGTGGTCTGTCGGGAGAGCGGTCCCCTACGCACGAATCGTGTGTTCGGCTAATTGCCGAATAAACTAAAGGGTTGTGTGTCTATGCGTTGGAGAGAGGTGGCTCAGCGGTTAGCACCCTGGGCTACGAACCTGGTGACCCGAGTTGGATTCCTGCTCACGGCCGACACTAGTAACAATTTTCTAAACCGGTCCTGGGCCTCCCCTAGGTCGACTCGGCCTCATGTGAGTACCTAGTGCGGTGTATAAACATTGCCACTAGGGAGACAAAGGCAGGCGGGCGTGGTACTGATCACCCACCTACTCGTGTACCGTGTCGACCTTCATAGGTGTTCGCTAATGACACTTGACCATACAGATTGTTAAGGCTATATGGAGGATCTTTATGCTGTGATTGGACACTTGCCACTGAGCCATTAGTTTTTGAACAGAGTTGATCATTTGAGTTTTGATTGCTCTGCAAAGCGACTCTTTCAGAATAGCAGTGTCGAGCACTACCTCCCTCTTCTTCGACTTGGGGGCAGCGCTCGACACAACTATCCCAAAAGAACAGCTTTGGAAAGCAATCCTCATGCATGGACCCATGAAAATCTGCGTCAGTACATTTGAGTTCTCGGGTTACCCAATACAATGATATTTAAGTCATTGACGAAGTCTGACACATACATTTCAAGTGTAAAATTCATACTGTTATCCTTTATGGTGCTAATCTCAGTCGAGTTACCCGAGTGATTGTGTATTAGCACGAAACATTCCACAGCGTGAGTAAATATAACTTAAGATATCAAGCCATACAATCATACGACTTGCGTACGTTCATGGCCATAAATGTGTAACTAAAATGAATCGTTTGTTGAATGTTGTCAAGGGCATTGCAGCAGATGTATGTTTGTTTAAAAACAACCCAATCTTCACACGTGATTTCAATAACGAATGGAATTAACCTTGCCCGGTAGAAGAATATGTATTACTTTTCGAACGCTCTAGCACTTGCACGTGGACAATCTAATAAATTAAACCCAGAAGTCAATCGTGCTTCGGCTCATCATTGCCACATTTTTTCAATTATGAAGACTGGGGGGGGGGGGGTTTGGCTGTTTACAGAGACAGGGAACGGGGAATCTGGCTTCTCACGACAGTGCAGGAGTTTGCAATAAATTGACGCTTTCATCAGCGCTTTACGTTTTTACTCCGTGACAGATATTTATTAATTAACTTCGCATTGTACTTCTCCAGCAGTGTCAAGAAGTACCCGCATGCAATTCCGCTTAACGTCGCTAAATAATTGGGAGCGACGGGAATGCAGATGCGCGCTCTTGTTGGGGTGTGCGAGTGTGTGATTTCAGTTGAACCGATTCAGTCGCAATCGTGTGTGGACACAATCGTCTGGTTTGCTTGGGACGTTAAAGCCGGAAGGGCCGGGTGGCACGAGGTTCGACATCTGTGACAGACTCCTGGAAGGACGGGCGGCACGGTGGTGTCCCGCGGTAGCGCTGCAGCCTCACGGCGAGAATATCCGGGTTCGATTCCCAGCGCGGGTGCCTTTGTGTGTGGCGTTTGCGTGTTCTCTCCCCGTCTATGCTTGGGATTTCGCTGGGTGCCGATTTAATCAATAGTCTTATCTGTGAAAAATAATCCACAGCATAAATGCGACTACTGTCCTCCCAGTGGATTATTCATCCGCCCTTGTAAGCACGGCGCTTGTATACATGTTATTCAGATATTATTACTGATATATATAGAAATGTCTTTGGGGTTCACTGCTTTGCGTAGTCCCAAATGTAGGTTCTAATTTATATATGAATTGGGTAAATCCATATGCCTTTTCTGCTTCAGTTAATCTTCACCACAGCTCCAAGTCCGTATATGGATTAGGGCGTCTGCTAAATGACAATAATATTAGATGACTTTTAAGAAAGTGCCAGTCAGTCAGTTTTTATTAAAGTTGGAATGAACCCTTGAGCTATGCAGTTTTAAGAGTTGTCCAGTGGGGAGGGGTAAGCAAGTAATAACATCTCAGGGCACCGGGTGCAATTTGGTCAGGAGAATTAATTTGGACACCGTGTCTTTGTACCGTGGGAGGAAACCGGAGTACCTGGCGAAATCCCACGCGGACACAGAGTGAACGCGCAAACTCAACACGGAAAGGCACCCGAGGCAGGAATCGAACCCAGGGCTTCTTGCTGTGAGGCGGCAGCGCGGCTCAATGCGCCAGCGTGCCGCCGCCTTCCGCAGCCGCCGAGACTGAAGACGGAAACGTGTGCGAGAACGGGACCCGTCCCAACAATGCCCGGCGCGCTCGTACGCGCGCCACGCACAGCGCCCTCTCCCATCGCTTTGAGGCTTTTGTGAGCGGCGCCGTGTAAATAAAATATGTTCTGCTGATGATGCCGTTGTGCAAATGTGCACGTTACATGGGCGCAGCAACAAGTGCCGCGGATAACGAAGCGAGGTGCGAGCCAAAGCGCTCCCGCTTGAGTTTCGCTTCAAGTTGCCAGGTGATGGATGTCAGCCACAGGGAGGTTTGTGGAGGGACGGTGGCTGTGTCGTGGTGTCTCAGCGGTACGTTGGAGAACGCTTACGAAATGTATGTTTAAACGGAGCATGTGTTTGTATACGCGCCGGGAGCACTGGTGTAGTGCTTAGAGCGCTCTGCTATGAACCTGGAGAACAGAGTTGGATTCTTGCTCACGGCCAATAGCAGAGCTTCAAGCGTGCTGTGCAGAATGTACGCGTACATACAACTGTGCATCTGATAAGGGGGGATGTCTAACAAATGCTCTCAAGTGATGCCGTATCGGAGTAACCGTGTCGAGCATTCCCTCCGCTTTACCTTGTGATGTTTTATGCTTCCACGTTGTATTTTTTCAGTAATTCTGCACCACTGTCACAGCGATATTTTCTCATTACTTAACCGAGCAGCGAGACTCTGCTCATATCTCGCTTACAGCACACAGCCAGTGGTGGCATTTCCACATTGCTACGGTGGGGTCAAGGCTATCCATATAGCTTCCTCACAGCGTAGTACTCATTTTATCCCCCCTCCCCACAGAGACAGGCTCGTTTGTGTGGGCGGTGAGTGTGCGTGCGGCGAGTCCCGTACGGTGCGGTTTGTAAACGAACGGCAGGCGGACCTGAAGCCTGGCGAACCCCGCGTCTCGTGCGACACCGATGTCAAACGCTGCCAGGGCCCGTTCACCGCTGCTCTCGTTGTGACTCGAGTTCGGTCTTCGTTCCCATTGCTGGAGAGCGACCGTCGTTGCGCTGCCGCGGTTGTACGCGGAGACATCTATTTAAATATCTCGACGCGTCCTGCCGCGGTTGTACGCGGAGACATCTATTTAAATATCTCGACGCGTCCTGCCGCGGTGGGTTTTAAATCCGCGTGGCAGTCGGTCGATGGCTCGCCTCCGATCTCGGCAACGTTATTAATTCTCTGGTGACACCGGCCGACAATGGCTGTCGCGCGGAATCCCGGCCAGACTGGGAAGGATTATCATTGAGCCTTGACACACATGGCCGAGCATCCTAATACCATAGCTTACCCCTCCCCGCTGGACAACTGTTAAAAACAGCTACATAGCTCCACGGTCCCGTCCAGCTGAAATTGAAATGAGCTGACTACTGGAGGAGATATTGCAGAGCCTG
Source organism: Mordacia mordax (assembly GCA_036362905.1). Lineage (NCBI taxonomy): Eukaryota > Metazoa > Chordata > Hyperoartia > Petromyzontiformes > Petromyzontidae > Mordacia > Mordacia mordax. The sequence goes on from JAZEWT010000026.1 coordinate 2,334,790, forward strand.
CAGAGCCCCAACAATTATCCAGAAACTTGGAGGCCAAATTTGCAGCCCATTTATAATGCAGCCTTGTGAGACACCATCCTGTATGACAGGCAGAGTTCCCAGTATGATTCAGTACAGCAAGTAGGCAAAGGCTCTTGCCTACTTATGTGTACGATTTTCCATTCCCAATCGCGATTCTTTGTTTAACCTTCCGACGGTTAAGGTAGCACCTCCAGTGACTGCAGCGGCGACAGGAAGCCACTCGTCTTTCACAGGAATCAACGATCATGGATACGACACGCATGATTGCGCGCGATTATCCTCGAGCTCAAGACTGTTACGTTGTGAGCTAATAGAGGCTGGAGTCTTCGTCACAGCTGACGAGCTAACAGTTTTCTCTACTTCTTCGTAGCGCCGCGAAGGTGATCTTTAGTAGATAGTGCTGAAATATCTCGTAAAGGCACCCGAACCGGGTATGAAACCTGTGCCTTGTTTCTGTGTGGCAGCGGCTCTATTCAGTGCGACACAGTGCTCCCCTGGCAAACCGCCGCTAACGGGTCAACTGGAAACACACTCTTGCTGCTGTTCATTATTCGCCGCGTGTGCATGATGTACGTGTCGGCGTGTGCATGATGTACGTGTCGGCGTGTGCATGATGTACGCGTCGGCGTGTGCATGATGTACGCGTCGGCGTGCGCAGCCTCCTGCAGCACGAAATTTCACTAAACGAAAAGAGGCAAAGGAAGCCCATTGCTTGTGACGAAGCAATTAAACTGAAAGGCTGCCAGAAGCTTGACCAGCCAGACCTTTACAAGGCGTCGGTGGAGGCATGTGGTTGGACCATCGCTGTTTGGTCGACTCGCATTGCGCGCAGCGGCGGAAAAAAACCTTTGATCACTGAGTAAACTGCGTTACATCCCTTTGTGACTGTGTACCATCGCGGATAAAGCATGCCCTGTAAGTGAGACCTGGGCTTAACATCACCGTTAGATGAATGCTTGTTTATTATTGCAGTTGAAAGTACCCAGTGGGCTTACGAGATCTGGATGACTACGACGCAACAAACGTTAGCACCGTGCACCGCAATAACTTATACAATCTAAGGGTAAGGAAATCATTTGCGCAATGATGAAACCCAAACCTTCATGAGAAAATAAGCGGAAGCGCACAAGATTGCACAGATACACAAACTCTCAGCGCCTATCTGCAGCATCGGTGTCCCGAGCTCGTGTGACCAATACCAATTAATCAATACTCAGCGTTGATAAAGCTTTGCCATTCTGGAGGAGGCTTGGGGGGGGGGCGGCGGAGGGGGCGTACGCGCGAGTGCAAGACCATTCAGAGAATTCTCCGAGGGTGCGTGGGAAGAATAGGATGGGCGAGAGAGAGAGAGAGAAAACCCGCAGCGGTGTTATTGTCTATATATTATTATTATTTATCTGTATATCTATCACAATGCAGGTACTAGAGAGACTTTCCCCGAGGTATTACTGCTCGGTAAAAGCAGCACTGCTAAGTGGAGCATTTTTCCTCATTAAAACTGCTGCAAAGAATGGGAGCAACTGGGGCAGACACTTTGGGAAAAGCAACGAGATGAAGGCAATGCATTCTCTTCCATTACTCATTACGGATATTGTGACGGCTAAAAATAAAACGTAACCTCTGGATCATTTCTGCTTCTTATTTTTCTCCTGCCGTTTATCGTATTGTTCAACATGTTGCGTGCTTTGGTGTGCCACTGCAAGGCCGTGCCACTGCAAGGCCGTGCCACTGCAAGGCCGTGCCACTGCGGTTGGGAAAGCTGGTACAAGATTGGCCGTGATGAGCACGCGCTTCGTTTATAAATAACCGAGGAGACACGGCATGCGGGGTCTGCAAAACGCTGGCGAGCGAGCGATGCAGCATTAGGCTTGTTTTTCAAATCCCATGCTTTTATGTCCGTGGTAAGATTTCACATCAGCTGTACTATTCCTCGTGGTCTTCGCGTGGCACGTGAATGATGCGAAATTACCACGTTTAAAATGTGTGACAACAGCACGTAAATTGGCATAAATCGTCTTCTCACCTCTTGCTGGCCACTCATTGAAAGTGTGGATATTTTAACAAAGAGCTCGTGACATGAATGCGAGACTTGCGCAGACTTTTAAACGGGAGCTCTGCCACCGAAGCGTCTTCTCTTCCAGGAATTTCCTTTACGCGCATGCAATTGTCTTATCGCTGTCGCGTTCACGCAGTTGTGTTTGGTGTGGAACATGCGTTACGTTAATTGACAACGGTTTGGATTAAAAACAAACTCACAACGAATCGTGTTCGGCTTTGTGTAAACGCCCGAGCCTTTGCTTGAGAACGAGAATTAATGTGAAAAACCGTCTGCGGCCAAGAGAAATTCAAATAGCAAAGCGCAATAGAAGTAAATAAACAATCCACATTCCTGCCAAAAAAAATCCACTTGTGAGGTGTGACATTAACACGCGCGCGTATTTCAAAAAGGATTATTCGTAAGGTGGTTCCAGTCGCGATGGGAAAATTGCCCACTCATCCATCTCTTACACTCCCATCATTGATTTGTAGCCAGGGGAGAATGGAATGGCTTCGGTGTAATGGGTCCCATTCACACCACCCTAAATGTTGAATATGGCTCATCGCGCAAGCCACATTTAGATCGGAGATGTGATGTGGGCTCTGATGATTCGAAACAATTCGCCCCGTTGATTATTGCTGAACACTCTGCATCAAAGTCTATATTGTGTGCGCTTTGGAGAAAAGCAAATAAACAAATGCCGCACAATGAACGTATGTTTTAAAAGAGATCTGTCTTCCTCGTGGACACCTTTATCGTCATTTCCATCGAAATTCACATTTTTTGGTTTGAAATTACACTCCAGTCATGCCTGCTCCACGATTGTTTCCTGTTCAACAAATTCGCTTTGCTCGCACGTACAATGTGCAATGTGGAATATTAAAGTACAGCACGTGTTGTCGGCTGAATATAACAAAATTAAATATTAATTTCGATTTAAATCGCACCGGCAGATCTTAACATAGGAGCACACAATGCACTTATGTCGGGTTTTATGGCTCGATACATGATGATTGCTTCCAAAAGCTGCTCTTTCGGGATAGTCTATAGCTCGTCTCTCCTTCACGACGTTTTGCCTGCCACGTCAGGCGTTCTGTGGATCACCTCTCGCAATCCTGAGATTATTAATCCACGTGGCACCTGCACTGTGCAACCCATAGAGCGCATGATGATGCTTCCAAAGTGGGAGGCGAAATATCGCGAAGGAGAGAGGAAGAGCGCTCAGCGCAGCTATCGCGAAAGAGCAGCTTTTGGAAGCAATCATCAAAGGCGCCACAGTCGTCTCATCTCATCTCATTGTCTGAAACCGCTTAGTCCTATACAGGTTCACGGTGAAGCCGGAGCCTATCCCGGCAGACACAGGGCGCAAGGCAAGGATATACCGACGATGGGACGCCAGTCCATCGCCGGGCACCGCGGGGCAATTTAGCCTGCGAGCCAATTAACCTATGTAGCAGCATGTTTTTTGTACTGTGGGAGGAAACCGGAGTGCCCGGCGAAAACCCACGTGGACACGGGGAGAGCATGCAAACTCCACACAGAAAGGCACCCGAGCCGAGAGATTCGAACCCGGGACCTTCTTGCTGTGAGGCGACAGCGCTAACCACTGGGCCACCGCGCCGCCCTCGCCACAGTCGTGATTAATTGTAAAATGTGCACAATCACGCACTGATTTATTTATTTTATTTTGCGTTAATGTGCATTAGCTATGTACTTTGAAATCAATTTTTATGCAACGATTGATCATTGTGCATCGAGGCTTGACATTATCATAAGGCAACATCACCATGATTTACAAAACGTGTCCTACACAGCGATCGTGTGGGGCTCTGTCACCCATCGAACGGAGGTGCGATCTGGGCACATGCAGCAAGCCTGGATTTGAAGATCGAAGTTGTGTTGAGGAGGGTGCCTGAAGTAGGTCACGGATGTATGTTGGAGCAGCGGCACTAAGATGTTTGTAGATGAGAAAGAGGATCTTAAATTCAATCCTGTGCTTAACCGGTAGCCAGTGGAGAGATATCAGCACTAGTCCACCTACGTACACCATAGGAACTCGTGTTACCACTCCATCTCCTCCGTGGCCTTCATTCCGTATACCTTAAAGTAATTCCATTGGAAATTCGGTCAGCTGAGTCCCTGGGCATCAAATCCCGTCTCAAGACTCACTTGTTCCATAAGGCCTTAGAATCTTCTGGCTGGGATTGTTGATGCTGCTCACTGCTATGTGCTTGGATGATGGCACGCTGTTGACCTGTGCCAACTCAGGAACACTTATTCCTTCCTTTTTTTTTACAATATAATTCTATTTGTTACTTGATGTTTTTCATTGATTCATCGTAATTATTTTACTCAATGGATCTGGTCTGATGTTGTTGACATGCCGTTCTCTCTGCAGCTCTGTGCAGCACTTTGTGACTCTTGGGTAAAAGGCGCTTTAGAAATGCAAATGTTGTTATTATTATAGCTGTGTCGTTCTGGTGTTTCGTTCACGCGCTGTGTGATGCGAGCACGCAGTCACCACTACACCTACCAATACCCATGAAAGGCACGCACGCGACATCCGTGTTACGTTTAAAAACTTGAACGGCAATAATTAATTATACTGAGCCATAATAAGTAGTGCAGTGTCAACTGTCTGAGCCCTAAGCTGTTAATTAAATTCCTGTAATAATTTGTAAAATATTTTAATTATTTTTTATAGCGATTTATAATGTCCGTTTTCACAAAATGAATGTGTCTTGCCTTTAACCATTCCCACATTATGTAATTTCATAATAATTTAAGTACCGTGGATATTAATCATGTACACACATGCGTAATGAAGCCACAATTCATTGATGTGTGTGTGTGTGGTTGTATTTCTGTGCATATGATGTGGGAAGCGGTTTGTGCAGCGGTTAACACCCTGCCCTACAAACCCGGCTGCCCTACAAACCCGACTGCCCTACAAACCCGGCTGCCCTACAAACCCAGCGGCCCGAGTTCGATTCCGCTCTCGGCCAACACCGGTGACGATTTTCTGAACCAGTCCTGGGCCTCCCCTAGGTCGACTCCGCCTCAAATAACTACCTAGTGTCGTGTGCAAATATCACCACCAGGAAGATAAAGGTGGCCGGACGTGCTGCTGGCCACCCACCCTTTCATGTGCCATGCTGGCCTTCATTGGTGCTCGCTAACTGCACTTGACCCTGCAGTCTATTGATGCTATACGGGGTATCTTTGTCATATTAAGTGTGCAAAGGTGTGTCGATGGGCGGTGCAGTGATGAGCACTGTGCACTCGAACTCCTCGCAATCCGAGCCTGATATCTGATTGAGAAGACCAGCAGTCGTATGTGGCAGAGCGGTGCAGCGGTAACATCCACTCCGCCTCGCAGATTAACGCTGCTGCCCCAGGTGATTAGATTCCCACCCTGGGCACATTCTGGCGTGGAGTTCTTTGTTCTCTCTCTCTCTCTCTCCCCTGTTTTGCATGCTTTGCCTCCGGGTTCTCCGCTTTCCTCCCACAACCAACCCCCTCCCTCTTCCCCCACTGATTTAATTAAATGGTCGATAACACCTAAATATATAGATCGTAGCGTCTAACAAATGGTGGCGCCAGCTAATTGCGTTGCTGCCTCCCTGCCTCGCTGCGATTAACTCACGCCTGTGAGTCGTTCTTTCTCTCTCGTCGACACTGAATGAACACGCACGCATTTTAAAACCTATAATAATAATTGTTATTACCTTAACTGGTCTTCCCCTTGGTCCACTCAGCCTTGAATAATCGCTTGATGGGCTTTGTCAACTTGAGTTAAAATGGAACAGGTAGCCAGGTGTGTTGCTGGCTGCACGCCACGCCCTTGTGTGCTGTTGCGGCCTTAATAGGCACTCACTAACAGCACTGGTCCCAGTGATATGGCTATGCGTGGTCACTAGCCAAATGGACAGTGCTGTATATTCATCTAACATGTTAAAATGTAACACCCTCCAATTATCATTTTTCAAATTTTGTCTGATGAAGATGATTGCTCTCTACGGCTGCTCGTTTGGATAGCCGTGTGAAGCGCTCCCACGCTTCCCTTGGCGACGTTTTGCCCTCCGCACGATGGAGACCGTTTCAGATTTGAGACTCGGGACGGAAGCTCGTAAATCCTATGGATGCCTCCAACGTGGGAGACGAAACGTCGCGATGGGGAGAGAGGGAGAGCGATCGACGCATCTGTCCTGAGAGAGCAGCTTTTCGAAGCAATCATCTTACATCATCAATGTTGTACCATGTCACATTAAATGTGCATCCCATTAAATCAGTACGCTGCTGGGTGTCCTTGAGTGCCCAGAAAGGCGCCTTAAATAAAATGTATTATTATTATTAAAGCCTCGTCCTGCTGTGTGAATCCTGGGTGGTTAATTGACATACGTCACCATGATCGTCAGTGTGGGTTGGTGGAGGTAACGATTCACATTATATAATCTAATATACTTTGTTTACTGTTTTATTTTTATCATAAAGGTCAGCTCAGATTGAGAAGGGACGTACAGTTGGATCCAGTGTTGGATTAGAAGGAGGTCACGCAATATTGAGTGTACCTTAGCGTTGGCTTAAGCAAATAAGCTCGACTTAGCAAGACTCGCTCATGTTAGTAGTGGCCTGTGGAGTTTGGCATTAGCGCCTGCCGGTAATCTCTCTCCCTGAGATGTCAGCATGGCCAATCTGTCATTATATCCTTTAACAATTACATCGGCACCTAACACGAAACCCATTTAGCATTGGGTCCCGAAGGAATTATGTGCAGCAGATTTCTTTAAATTGTTATTCCTTGCAGCAGGTGCAGTCAATAGACTTAAATGAAAGGCACTCAGGCACATAGAGCCAATCTTGCCCTCCCACTCTTGGAAAAAACATCAGTGGGATTCAATCTATTGGGTCAGAAGGGATTCCTTGAGTCGCCTGCATTCAGAGTGTGCATATGTTCAGATAATGGCAATGCTTAATAATAATAATAACTGTACTTCTAGAGCGTTTATTCACCCGAGAGTCACAAAGCGCTGCACAGGGCTGTGGAGAGAACGGCGCATCAACAACAGCAACATCAGAACAGTTGAATTGAAAGTCAAATAATGGCTATAATTTAGAGGAGGACACAAAATAAGCAGTAACAAAATAATTGTGCAGCAAACAAGGAAGGAATAAATGTTCCCGAACATGCACAGATCGGCATCGAATCATCATCAAGACTGAGCATTGCTCTCAAAAGTTGCTCTTTCGTGATATCTGAGCCGAGCTCTCCTCCTCTCTCTGTCGCGGTGCCCATACATCGAGCCACGAAGACATATATCGACACATTATGTTGATGATGATTGTTGTAATGATCGTCCGTGTGCGAGTTCCTGGCACTATTTAAATAGCAAGGTGCATTGATATAAATGAATACAGCCTTCAATGAGGTATTCGGAGCTGTTATGCACCAGGGCGATGTACAATTATTGATGTAGGTTTTTACGACTCCATTTAAGGAGACATGTTCTGAAGAACTGCCCTTTCGGGATAGTTGTGTCGAGCGGACAAGGAGGAACGCTTGACACGGCTATCCTGAAAGAGCGATTCTTGAGAGTGAAATTCTCATAAACGCTTGCTAGTGCAACGCTCAGAGACCGGAACACAGTGTCATACACAACACCGATGTATGTCCGTACAATGTTTTTATAACAGTTGTACCGCTAACGTCTGTATGAATTCTGAGCTGCATTAACACAAGGGCAAACAGTCTTGGGTTGTTATTAACAGGGTTGACGTGGTGAGATTGTGAGACAGCCCAGAAAGGTTACGAGGAGCGGAACTCTGCTCTGAAACGATGGAGAATGTGTGCTGCTGGAACACTTGCCTGCTCACTCGACAAATAGTTTTTTATAAGCTGGAAGGAACCGTTGAACTTTATATATCTTTTTAACAGTTGTCCAGTAGGGAGGGGCAAGCGAGGTACAACATCTCAGGGTACTATGGGAAATTTAGATAGGACAATTAACTTAGAATACTTGTCTTTGGAAGGTGGGAGGAAACCGGATTACCCGGTAGGTTCCAGTTATCCGGAGCCTATCCCGGAATACACAGGGTGCAAGGCAGCGAAGTGTGGATCATTAATAACGTCCGGTAATGTGGGACTGCACGCTGTGAGTGGCGGATGTTCCGCTGTTTATAAAGTACTGCAAGGCTCGTGGCATTCATGATGCGGGGGACGGTGGTTAAGCCAAGTCGGCCGTTGCACAAAGGGAACTGAATTTGAATCTGTTTGTTGAAAACAGACGTTTACTGCACGCACGGCGCTTAGCGAACGCGTCTGAGAAGCCCCATTCAGAGGCTTTAATGCTCGCGTTGAAATGTGTCGGGGTCGACAGGTTAATGCGGACTTCAGGGAGATGGATGCCGCGGAGTGAGCCGGACGCCTGCAGCGCAACGCGACTGTGCCGGGACGACGGGGGGGGGGGTGTGGGAAGAAGAGCTTCGCGTTATTGTCTGATCGTTCCACAGACAAGCGCAGAATGGGAGCGCGCGTGGATCCATTCGGCTCGCGCGCCCAATCCAGACGTTAAATTAGTAACTGCAGAGCGCTGGCGGCGCGGTGGCCCAGTGGGTAGCGCTGTCGCCTCTCGGCAAGAAGACCCCGGGTTCGAATCGCGGCTCGGGTGCCTTTCTGTGTGGAGTTTGCGAGTTCTCTCCCCGTGCCCGCGTGGGTTTTCGCCGGGCACTCTTGTTTCCTCCCACAGTCCAAAAAAACATGCTGCTGCATAGGTTAATTGGCTTTCAAGACTGAATTGCCCGCAGTGCCCGGTGATTGACTGGCGTCCTATCGTGGGTATATCCCTGCCTTGCGCCCTGTGTCTGCCGGGATAGACTCCGGCTCACCGGCGACTCTGTACAGGACTAAGCGGTTTCTGACAATGAGATGAGAGGTAGGGTTGCTTGATGTTAGGTAGCAGTGACCGAGATTAAACCGTCGTGTTTTGAAATGATCTGATTGATTTTGAAAGCTCAAGATCGCTGATCAGTTGAACAATGATTGCTTAATACGGTGTTTCTGGTGGAGGGAGAAGGTGCTGCTGATGGGGGTGGTGATCTCGGATGACGATTGATGCTTAATGATAAATTTAATTTACAATGTGCACATATTTCTTTAGCCACTTGCTTGTTAACGGATTTAAACTAAAGCGTGTCAACTGTCGCTCATTCCACCTTAATACGACCGTACAAGTCCTGATGAAACTATTCCGGTATGTAAATATCAGAGTGATATTGCAATGGACGTTATTCATTTGTGACTGTTAAGCAGTTAATGGGTTATGATTGATTCGAAAAGCTGCTCTCTCGGGACAGCCGCGTCGATCCCTCCATCGTGACGTTTTGCCTCACACGTTCGAGACAGCGCCTGAGGATGCCTCTAGCGTGTGAGGCGAAACGTCGCGATGGAGAGCGAGGGAGCGATCGACGCGGCTCTCCCGTGAGGGCAGCTTTGCCCAGCAATCATCATGCATCGAGCCGTGAAAACCTACATCACTACAGTTAATTGGTTTTCACACAAATCAAACATCTTAAATAAATGTGTTTCTGTCCTCCCGTGATTACAGCAACACTCATCAACATTGAGCACGGATGGAAATTCCACATTTCCATAGTGGACATTAAGCAAGCGTCCTCACTGGCGAGAATTGTTCCCCATAGCTGTTGTCTCGAGATAGCCGTGTCGAGCTCTCCTGCCCTCTCCTTCGCGACGTTTTGCCTCTCCGCAAAGGGCAGCATCGTCAGGCATTTCTGAATTAGGATGCCTTCAATATGAGGACCTCAGTGGTGTTGGTGCAGACTCAGTTTTCACCGCGGCTGTCATCATCTCTATGTCGTTGTGTAAAATATATAAGTTTGGTACAGTTCTGCAGAAGGATGACGGAATGGTCAATTGGCTGATTTTGAAGAAATGCTTTTGACACAAATATCTTTGGAGTGTTCTTCTGCCGATTCAAGGTCGTGTTAACGGTTATTCCGTTGCAAAATTTGATTTATGACTTTCCTTTAATACTTTCCAAAAATATATATTCTGTACATAGACTCCTTAATAATAATAATATTTGCCTTTCTGAAGCTCCTTTCACCCGAGGGTCACAATGCGCTGAAAATAAGGTACCACAATCTGGTACGTATCAGAAATTGAAATTGATAAGAACAGATCGTAGACTTGGTCTTCGCCAAAAGACTGAACCGCCCCTGTTGTGGGCCCCTTGTAGGCCCGTTGTAACCGATACGTACGCGAGAGCGTGACTCAAAATGCCATCGGCGGAGCAGAGCCTTCGAGCATGCATCTGCTTATTTATTTATTTGCTTACTACCAAATCCTGTACGCGTGCGCGCTAATCACAGTAATAGTGTCTGCCAAGTGGTTGCACCATTGGTCCCTATCAAAGTGGCTCCATCCATTGCTCTTACACCGTAGCCTTGCCGCAAGAAATCTCATCTCATCTCATTATCTGAAACCGCTTAATCCTATATAGGGTCACGGTGAAGCCGGAGCCTATCCCGGAAACATAGGGCGTAAGGCAGGAATACACCCGACGACGGGACGCCGGTCCATCGCCGGGCATTGCGGGACAATTTTAGTCTGCGAGCCAATCAACCTATCCAGGAGCATGCTTTTGGACTGTGGGAGGAAACCGGAGTACCCGGCGAAAACCCACGCGGACACGGGGAGAGCATGCAAACTCCACACAGAAAGGCACCGGAGCCGAGAGACTCGAACCCGGAACCTTCTCCGCAAGAAATATGAAACGGATAAATCATCTCGGAGCAAATTCCGCTCCTCAACCTCTTGTTGCCCGAGGCAGTGCACTCGGAACCCCATGCATGTGCTCTCGTGCTTCTCAAATCGATGCACGCCTCCTGCCTTGCATTTTAAAATCTTGTTTTTTTCCACTCCCAGTGCTCCGTTCAATGAATTAGTCATTTTGCCGTACCTAACCACAGTCAAATTGAATGCAATGCATTACAATCGTGGCATTGATATTTTTCGCAACACTTTTGTGGTTGAGAGGTTATATTGTGCCTTCTGCAAGCTGAGTTAAACGCATGCATCGCTACTTTTGCTTGATCCCATGTTCAGTGTGACCAATGATGACAATGCCTTCGTCGTGATCTTTGCCCTGAGCCAGATATTGCTGAGCTAAGATATTGGCGCTCGCGGAGCGAAGGCAAGACATGCCCATCAGCGCGTTGTCTTGATTTCCCGTTGATTGTAAACGTCCACTGATTGATTGTCCAATGAGATCTCTTTTATTTGCTTCAGCATCAGCCTGGACGCAGGTGACGATTTTGATTAATATTTCCCATTGCGTGGAACGGCGAGCTGTTGAGGCACAGCGGTTATCTCACTGGACCGGTCGTTTATGCGGCACGGTGGCGCCGTGAGCAGCGCTGCCACTTCACAGCAAAAAGGACCTGGGTTCGATTCCCGACTCGGGTGCATTTCTGTGTAGAGTTTGCATGTTTTGTTTCCCTATGTTCGTGTGGGTTTTCTCCCACAGCTCAAATACATGCTGCCTAGGTTTATTGTCCCGACTCAATTTCCCCCGGTGCCCTGGGTTAATTTAACTTGCTTACCTGTCCTCGCTGGGCAACTGTTAAAAAGAACTACAGAGCTCAATAATTCCGATCAAATTAAAAACAAGCCTGTCTTTGATCTCACAGTTCGGCAGTTGACAAATGGGTCACGTTTCTCAAATTGCAATGATCGCCTCTGGTCCACAGAGCATTAAAAACGGGTTCATCACATGTAGTGCATTGGCAGGTTGCATGTGGTGGGGTACAATGTAGGTACTTTAATATCTATCAAGACCCGCCCCTAGCAAGTGTGGAGGGTTAGGCGAAGATATAATTCAGAACTTTCCTTCTAATGAAGGCCCATTCACCAGCAGGAGGTGTGAGCAAGTAATTGCAGGGCTGTTCCTTTAACTTATAAGATTATGACACGTGTCTGCTTGTAATGCGTGTGTTCGTGCGCTCATGTAATGGTGCTGCGATTCGTTCTGGCAACCCTACATTGATCAAACTGCCACGCACACTAGAGCAAGTAAAATCTAAGCCTGTTTTAGGGGCCTTGTTTTGGTTTACCGCGGCCATAAATGAGTCCTATTTCTGTGGTACACCGCTAACACAACGGTGGCTGGGTGTGGTACGAACCACGCCAACCGTTTGTGTGGCATTGCAGCCCCGAGAGCTTAATCGCAGCTTACTAATGGTACTTTGAGGATTGGTGGTGCAGTGGTTAGCACGCTTAATATATGAATCCATCTTAGCATGATCCCCGGTCACGGCGAACATCAGTGGTGAATGATAGCTGACCAGCATGGTGAAGCATGGTCAGAGAGTTGCTCTCAAGAGCCGCTATGTCTGGATAGCCATGTCAAGCATTCCTCCTCTCTCCTTCGCAACGTTTCGCCTCCCATGTTGGAAGCACCATCAGGATTCCGAATGGCTTCCGAATTCTTTATAAACACTCGTCATTATTTGGCTATGAGTCACCGTGGCTTTCCTTGACAAATAATAAAAATTACGCTGATGTAGGGTTTTCAGAGCTCCATGTACGCGTGGGAATTGCTCTCCATCGGTGTTCTTTCGGGATAGCCGTGTGGAGTGTTCCTCCTCTCTCGCGACGTTTCGCTGCCCATGCGGGAAGCAGCAGCGGAGTTGAGAGGAACGCTCGACACGGCTATCCCTAAAGAACGGCTCTCGAGAGTAATTGTCATACTTCGATCCGTGGAACCCTGCACAGCAGCAAAGTCAAATAATCCCCACAATCCACGAAGGACTGTGGATTATTGTTCGTGGTTGTTTACGAGACTAATTGGCGACATTTGCTTGTGTGTGCGGTGGCATAGCAGGGAGCGGTGGCGCAGCAGTTAGCATGCTGGGCTACAAACCTGGTGACCAGAGTTCGTTTCTCGTTCAAGGTGAACACCAATGATGATTTTCTGATCCGGCTATGAGCCTTCCTTCGGTCGGTCGTGCCGTGTGTAAAGATCGCCACTAGGGAGACAAAGGTGGCCGGGAGTGGTGCTGGCCTTCCACCGCCTTGTGTGCTGCGTCGACCTTCATACCTGCTCGCCAACTGCTCTTGACCCTACTGTCTGTCAAGGCTATATGGGGGATCTTTGTCTTTGCAGTGGTATCGCGGCTGGCACGCGGTATAATGACTGGTGAATGGCTTGTGATTTCAAGCTAAGGTGGCTTGTGTGCGTGCTTACAGCTGGTAGTTTGGACAGCTTCTAAGTTATTAATTTCGATGCTCTATATTTGTTTGAATGCTCGGAAGTTGTTCTACGTTTCATCGTAACTTCGAAACCACGGTGTCTTTCCTCGCGTCTCATATTATGCGCATTGCGACACCAAGTCACTGCAGTATCCCCGATATTACGACGCATGTACACCGTGTTTAAATTGCCATTGATAATGCATCCCATAAGCCTCTCGCACCACCTTCTGTGAAATAGGATTAGTCTGGCTCTGCTAAGCCAAGGGCATTTTATTAAACCACAAAAATCCCATAACGCAGTGGCATACTTCAACAATAAAGTGTACACTGAAATTCAAGTGGCATTTGAATGTAAAACGTCCATGTAATGGTTTTGTAGCATTCATTACATCGATGTGTGTTTACATACCCGCGTTTACCTGGCGCCTCCAGTATTTACTCTCCAATTCTCCATATTAGTATTTTGCAATTTCACCATCAGCTGCCAGGCAAATAACGATCTGAAGACTCTCAGACTAAAGGAGGTTGGTGTCACGAAGGACATCCAGCCGTAAAATTCTGCTCCAATACCCAGAAAATTGGAGCGCAACCGACCAACCTGGGTCAATGTGGAAACGTCGATTAATCGGCCCCCAGGAGAGAGAAAGAAGTTTAGAAACTTGCACCAGCGTTTGAAATGCCATGTTGGGAGATCGAACCTGCGACCTCTCTTCTTTTTCAAGTTGACTCCTAGATATTGAATTTTTTAGAACCTTGTAAAATTGCAACGATGCAGGTTTTCATGCGTCGATGTATGAGAATTGCTCTCCAAAGGCTCTTCTTTCAGGATAGCCGCGTCGAGTGTTCAGAAGCCTGATGCTGCCTCCAACGTTTCTGCTCAACGCCGGAGGTGAGGCGTCGCGAAGGACAGAAGGGGCACTCAACACGGCTATCCCGAAAGAGCAGCTATGAGAAGAGTGTTCAAAAATTGTCTTTACATGATATAAATCACGACATCAAGAAACATTCGAGTCAAATTCTTACTGTGAATGCATTCACTTACGAAAAGAAATGTGTGAATATTCCATTAAACATTAATGTTATACCCAACAGGAAATCTACTGCACATGACTACAGATTGTATCATGCCTTGTTGTTGTTTTTATGCCGATCAGTATAAACGTCAGTTCAGTATTTTCAAACTTCAGTTAAAATTCATCTGTTCAGCTTTTCTTACGTTTTATATGCAGATAAAAAGTCCCACATTTTACGGACCACTTTTCTCACCTTCACCTGCCAGTCTCTCTCCCCTCTCTCCCTCCTCTCTCATCTCTCCGCTCCCCCTCAATCTCCCCGTGGTTATTCTACTGCGTGCGCCATCAGTCCCACTTCCCGCCTATGCTCAGAGTTCCGACTGGCACATTCGCAGTCTAAATAGCAAACACCGTGCAGCCCGCCAAACGTAAACTTTAAGGCTGGCGGCTTAATGCCCTTAATGCATTGTTAGTGCATTGCAGCCATTGACTTCAGTAGCCTACGTATTTATTATAAATCCATACAATTGACGGCACTTTCAGAACGCGATTTTCCCCGGGCTATATCGCGCGAGCAGATTTGTGCCACCGCCGCGGCTCTTGGTAATGTCCAAGCTCCCGTTATCGCAGAGGAGACAGGGCCATTCCCGCAGTCTCTGTCCAACGAGGCCCATGATGTAGCTCCTCTCGCGGCAGCACTGGCTGCTGTTGATTATCGTCCGCAGCATTGCCACCAGGCCTGCTGCTCCTGTTCCAGTTATTGCTGTCGTCAGCGTGTAATGTCTCACTTGCGGGAGAAAACCGAAGTCATTTGTTTTCGAATTCCTCCCTTGCCTTGGTTGCGCCTGCCAGAATTCTTAGCAGGCACAGTTTTCGTTCAGTGCCAAAGGTTTTTTGTTGTTGTTGAAAGAAAGACTTGGAGATGCGAGGAAGTCGCAGAGAGGCTATGGGAAGGCAGTCACGAACTTAGTCGGTGCAAACATTTTCCAAACACTGTATCCCATATATTACCAAGTTATCGGCCAATTAATTGACCGGTTATTGTTGTGGGAGGAAACTACAGACCCCAGAGAAAACCCATGCAGAACAGGGGGAGAACACACAAACGCCACACAGAAAGGTGCCCGAGGCAGGAATCGAACCGCTTTATTGAGGCCTTCCTTCTACAATGCACGGATGTGACTGCTGCACAGCCACCCTGCCATCTCTGCCAGCTCTCTTCCTCCTCTGCTCCCCCCCCCCCACTTCTTACGCTGTTACTGGTGTGTCTTCTCAAATGGCTTTCTTACATTTTACTGTTGATTGAGCAAAGGATCGATCTCTCTCTCTCGCTCTCCCTATTTATCTCGTTCGCTCACTCGCCAATTCACTCGCACAAGCCCTCTCCTGTCTCCCAAGAGCCGCCATTTTGGCCACTTACCATCCTTGGAAGCTCTCGTCTGTGCCAAGTCAAGTGTACTTTGATACCGCATTAAGGTGGCAAAAGAACACTGGCAGAGGTCACAGGAAAGACCCAGCTGTTAAGGGTTTAGCTGCCTATGGTGAGTGGAGAACGCACCATCTGTACATCTCTATTGCTTTGTCTCTCCTGTGACGGATCACACGCATACTTGGCCGGAAAACAAAGTAAGGATCGCACACATACTTGGCCGGAAAACAAAGTAAAAATCCGTGAGCACTGCTCATGCAGACGCCGCGATTGTGTACCTAAAGCAGCACCTGCCTTTATGCACACGGCTACAAAAAACATTGCACTTTATTTTAGCAGCATTCGCTAACAGCTGTAGAGATCTATTTTGGCAAATGAGTATTTGTGTAGCTGGGTTATGTCATTGCAGCGCTGCATATTTATTTAGTTTACAAATTAAGATGTACTGCGTGTTAAATAAATGTGGACATGTCTCGACCCATAAAGCAGTGGTTTGTGTTAATATTGATAAGGTGCAATTATTATTAATGGCAGGGCGGCTATGCAGTGGTAATATCTGCACATCACAGAAATAAGGTCCTGCTCGACACGGCTCGATTTACAGGTTTCTCCAACGGCATTGTTTGTTGCTGGCAGCTCGCCATTTGGGGCCCCGTGTTCAGCAACTCTGATTAAAAACAAAACAATCGCTGATGTCCCATCAGCCATCCCCGTCATGCGCAGCCTTGACTCGTGTATCTGCTGGAGCGGCCGTTGTTTGAGTATTCGTCGCGACCCAGTGCCGGGTTAACGAACGTCAAGCCTTAGGTCGCCTTGTTGCTTCAAACGTAAATGTATGATCAGTCAGTCGGTATCAGTATCCGCGTAATCCTGTACAGGTTCGCGGGGATCGGAGCCTATCTTGGCGGAGTGCGCAAGGCGGGGCTGTACCTAGGATGTAACGCCAGTACATCGCAGGGAACTTTTTTTTAGGGTAAT
>JAZEWT010000026.1:2351603-2363732 GCA_036362905.1 Mordacia mordax
TCGTTCCATAACCACCGGTAACCAGTAGTAAAGCTGCGTTTGAAAATATATGGTTATTGCGGAACATGCGGATGTTACCATCCGTTTGTTGTTTTCAGAAAATAAAATACGAAAACACATATACAAATGTTTGTCAGTACAGCAGGAAATACCCAGTGAGTTTGCAAGCTCTGGCTGCGAGATCCCTGCGATACAACAGACACATTACCATCGAGCGATACAACAGACACATTACCATCGAATGCTCCTTAGCGGACCTAACCCCAAAGCGTTTGTATCTTGCTCTGCGACTGTCGTCTCATTAACCGTGAGCGCTGCTCACGTGGGAGACCAGGGGGACTGGGAGTAGCGACCTCCTCCTCTGCACGCTGCATGGACAGGTGTTAAACATCGGGCAGGGTCAGACGAAGCTGATATAATTAAGGTCTGTTGCCACAGACCTATTAATCATCCAATTTAAGTTAATTGACTGGCGGTAATCATTGACAGTCTGTGGAGCCGCCCTGGGCTGGAAAATATGCGTAAAATAGAATGTTATTTTGTTCAGCGTTAAAGACTAGCTGAGCGTGTGACATTGTGTGGGTTCATTACTCGTCAATTTAAACCCATTCTGACGTTCATGGGATGACTTGTGGAAAAGCGAACGTAATATTTAGATGTTTATGAATGTTATACATTGATAGTGGATGTAATGAAGTGAAGGAAACGGTACAAACAACACTCATCGGCCAGTTCACCATTGGTTATTTAAGCTGGAAGGAACCGTTGAGTTACGTAGCTCTTTTTAATTGTTATCCAGCGATGGAGGGGGTGAGTAAGTTACAGCATCATGGCACAGTGGGCAATTGTCAGGACAATAAACCCAGGCAGCATGTCTTTGGAGTCTGGGAGGAAAGCGGAGTACTTGCCAAAAACCCATGCGGACACGGTGAGAACATGTCCACAGAAAGGCACCCAAGCCAGGAATCGAACCCAGAACCTTCTTGCTGTGAGATGCAGCGCTACTCGCTGTGTCACCGGGCCATCATAATGTTGTTGCTGGTGTAAACGGCTGGTTTCCAGGCTGACCCGGGTGGGCTGGTGGCCTTCTGATGGTGGGGGTATTGGAGCAGCAGTCAGCTGTAAGTTGGAGGGTCTCCAGATCTGTCTGTTGCCTACCCCCCCCCCCCAGACCTGGTCACCAAGGGGGACCCTAGCAGGAGTCCTGACTCCAGACCTGTTCACCAAGGGGGACCCTAGCAGGAGTGCTTGAGTTCAGGTGACATAGCTCTGGGGTTTGTTGGAACACGCAAAGCACTTCACCTGAAGAAGCGGTGAGAGAAAAGATATTGTGTTGGACTCACGACCCTGTGTCATGGCAAATAATAATTCATGACATCACAGGCTTTGGGGAGATAGAGGATGTGTGATGAATCATGATGTCCACTTTGGAGAGAATGAACAAAAGTTTGATATTGTTCACCACATACCTGTTTGACCTATGTTATGTTGGAATGGTGGCAGGTATACGCTGCTAGTTGATTTTAACTTTCTGCCCAGTTTTGACAAGACGGCTTATGTTCGATGCACGTGGAGTTGTCTTAACTTCGTCATTTAAAATGGGTAGGATTGGGAATTCCTGTTGTCATTTCCCAATGGATTTCATTCAGTGACCGATGGCTCTTTCCGTTCTGCAGATATTCATACTGTTCAGTTACGCGCTTTGCAAGTGGCGTTTTTTTACTAACCGTGGCCAAGTTCACACACGCACCCACCCACTGCACACACCATGGAGTAAATGTTTGAGGTCGATCTCGTGCATGCCGTGTGCATGGAGGGTAGCCAATATAGTAATTTGAAAGGGCACCTTGTATTGATATAGGCTTCACGGCTCGATGTATGAGAATTGCTCTTAAGAGCTGCTTTTTCGGGATGGCAGTAGTAAGCATTCCTCAGATTTTCTCCACAACGTTTAGTTTCCCATGTCGGAGGGATCATCAGGCTTCTGACAGGTTGGCTTAAAGAAGTTATTTTATATCTGGAGTCCACGGTATTTTGTGAAGTTGAAATGGCAGTAACTTTCAAAATTCTTCCCACTCCACCTTTTCCTCTAGAGTGTTAATGAGTGACGTGTTTATGTTTTTTTTCCGTGCGCGCATTATTTATTTATTATTGCTTGTCACCGCTACGGCTGTCGGATTCTTGTGTTTGTTGAAGCATAGCCTCAAAGCGGCTGCTGGAGGCCTTCATTCGGTACGGGAACGTTCAGCGGCTGCTCGCGATCGAGAATGGATGCAAAGCCAAAGACCGAAAGTGTCGTCTCGTTCCAGCGAGCGGTAACAATGACACTCGAGTTCGGTGGTGGCCCTGAGCCATCACTGAATGTCTGCGTCCGCACGGTCGCGATCGGCGCCTGCGCGCGAGGACTGCTGCCAGACGTTGTACAAACGTTGTGCTCACGGGAGATGAGGATGGGGCCGAATCGATCATCGATCCCAGACAGGACATCAACCCACGTGCTTCCAGTCATGAGCCGGGTTCTCCAACCGCCTGAATCGTGAGCCACGACGCCATTTTGATGATGCCCCCCGTCAGATCACGGGCGGCGAATTTAATTCTGCCACTCAAGGTGGGCGGCGGCGGCAGTGGCGGCAACGGCGGCGGCGGCAGTGTTGGTGGCGGGGAAGAGGGAATGAACCTCGTCGAATCGCTTCCACCCCCGGTGGCCGACGGTGTGATCTCATAGGTGTGGTGGGGGTTTGGATGGTCACCGAGGCAGCCGCAAGCGGATGGGACCGCGCGCCACGCGGCACAAACCTCGACCCGATCATCGTGTCCGGTGACAGTTCGACGTCCTTAGCGCTTCCGGGGATCGCCGAGTGGCAATCGAGGAGCGAGCAAGGAGCAAGGAGCGAGCGCGAGATGATTCCCGGCTTCTGCTCCGCTCGCCGTGATTTTTTTTTGACAGCCCCACGAAAAGCTCTCGGTTAGCGTGGGGCAGCTGTGTTTTTACGCGAACGCGCAGTGGCACGCACACGTCTAGGGATGTTCTGTCACTCGCTCTGCAGTGTTGTTGCTCATTGATTTAGTTACGACGGACTGTCACGTATATGATATGGCTGTAATAATGCGTCGGAGCTTTAAGGCTGACGTAACAGCCATCAGACTGCGCGAGAATCAATGCTTCACAATTTATGAAAATAATAAGCTAATGTGACGCTTTGGCCAAGGGGTCGAACAGACCGTGCGCCTGAAACGGATTAAATTGAGAGTCCAAGACGGAGCGAAAAGTAATTGATCCTTGCTTATAGTAATGGCCGTGAATAAAGAAAAATCATCAGATCGCCAGCCCTAGTGATTTGATTATCTCTGTAAAAAGAGCGATAGACGAGCCGTCGGCATATACAGTAAGTCTGCATGTTAATGCTCCCACGTGTGGAAATGTGTCCAGCGTGGTAGACGAGACCAGAATATAATCCAGAAGGTTGATTGGCCGGCCCGCTGTGCCAGCCAGCAGTGGCATGAGCAAATAATTTCACTGCTGCTCATCATCTTTCACTGCTGTTCATCTTCTTTCACCTATTCTGGCTGCGTATGGCTTTCTGATGAGTCCTTACAAGGGCGGAGACTCAGTGTCCCCAAGCATTAAATGGCGCAGAGCGCGCGAGTCGGTGATGTGATTTCCCTACACGATTGCTCTTCGCGGCGGTAACGCGGCCTGGCGGTTGCAGGCAGAGCCGCCTCTTGTTGTAGGGGTTCAGGGTTCGAAGCAGCGGCCGCCCCGGTTAACTCCTGCGGGTGCGTTTCGCTGGAATCCTCCTGCACGCTGCGCACCTTGCGGTGGATGTTAAAGATACGGCGATGGCACTCGCAAGAGTGAGCCTTTTCGTGCTGGTGTCGTGATGCAAATTGGACAATTTTGACAACTTACACACGCCTGTCTATTCGGATATGCATTACAATCAACTCCCGCCGTGACATATTTTGACGGGATGCTATTGATACATGTTTGTGAGACATTATTTAGTGTACTAACGGAGTGGTGATAATAATTAGTGACCAGCAAACCATACAAAGTAACGGACATCTGGAAGCGCATGCGAGATATGAGAAAAGCACATCAGAGCAACGTGGCTTCTCAACAGTGCCCTTCAGAATTGCGCTACCTGATGTTAACGCTGCTTTGGTGAGGATTCTAAACGATTAAAATGACTTCTAAGCAGTTTTAAAACCGTAGAATTATATAATACCATTAAACCCGTGTCGTTAATGTGACAAGGGTATTGGCCGTGCACATTGGCAAGAGAATATACAACCAAAGCTGCTGGATAAGATCCATCGTGTGAGGTTTTGTTGTTTAACTTTGTGCAGCACTGAGAGCACTAAGATTTTAATACATTTTGTATTTACTATATGTGCGTTATCACAAAGCTTTCTATATTGATTTGAGCATAAAAGCTCCGAGTTAATTTACGCCCCAACATAAAGGAGACTTATGATGGTGCGTCATTTGGATAAGCGCTGCGTGGCAAAGTAGTTTTGGTAAATCGTAAATAGTAGCAGCAGCCCTGTATTGTATAGAGAAACACAAATGCTAATCCGTTCAAGAGCCATGCATTTCAGTGGCTAATGTGGAACGAGCGGATTGGAAATTGTTTTTCACTGCACATCTGCACAGTGCCTGGCAATGTCTGTTAGTGAGGAGGTAAAACAATAGTATTCAAATGGATTACCTTGAGGCAAGCTTTAATTAACCATTCATTGTGAGCAATTGACCCCCTTGGAAAGATATACCTTGTGACAGGTGCTTGTTAATTTGAAGCTCACTCAGGATTTGTGCTCCTAACTTAGGGCAGGATAATCGATTAAGTATTCTATAAATTACACGCTGATTAGAGGTGATTGCTAGTGTAGCGGTGATCTAGCGTCTCCCTCTAACAAGGCCCAGTGGGATTATGTAGGTAGATCATTACCACTACATTCTGGGCTGAGTTATCAGCCATAGAATAGGGGGTAGAGCAATTGTGCAGTACACTGCAGACTCTGCTCTGCACCTGGCAAACTGAGTTCGATTGCCAACTGTGGCTACCCTTCCTAACACTAGTGGCGATGAATAATTATCTTTTCCAATTTGAGGTCACCCTTTGCCGAAAGGTCGCAAAGCGCTGCACTAAACTAAGATTGTAAATATTAATATACTGATGATGCGAACTTCATGCAAAATCATGGGCAAACTCCTCTCTCCCACTCCCCCACAAACCCTGACTGACCATCGCCGTGAAATCGGGTCATCAATCTCCCATGACCATCCCACCACGGGATGCCTTCATCCAGCAGTGCATTCGCAAGGAGCTGCGACTGATTATCTACTAAGGTCCCACGTGTGCCATTGTACATGCGAAAGCTTGACTATATCTCACTGTGAGCACGTGTGCGGCTTTGTTTGCTGGAGAGCCGACTGGTGTTTACATTAATATGCAAAGACATTGCTGCTCACATTAATATACGGAGAGTCCTTGCATCGTCTGAACAGACTTTTGGGGCAAGTGCTATTAGCGAGCACCTATGAAGGCCGGGATGACACGCAAGGGGGTGGGAGACCAACACCATGCCCGGCCGCCTTGGTGTCCCCTTTGCTTATATGTACACACTTGCACCAGGTATACATTTGAGGCTGAGTCAATCTAGTGGAGTTCCAGGACTGTTTTTGTTTGTGGGCAGGAATCGAACTTGGGTGGCCGGGCCTAACGCAGTGAACCAACCACTACGCACACACACACACCGCTAATTAAGGGCACTGGCTCGTCACAAACCTTTTACACTTCAGCATAAAATCCATGACTGAACTGTTTAGTAGAGCTAACGAAGCAGGAACGTTGTGCAGCATACACGATTTTAAACAAAATGTGCTGAATTATATTATTTATCCTGCTGGTCACAAATGTATGCGCAAAGTCTTATTGTTTTTAATACATTTTCACCGGTCTCTTCGTTGTGACTTGAACGCAAATAAATTGCTAATTAGAGTCCTTTATATCCGTGTCGCACGATTGCGACCGGAGCAATTAGCCGGTAATAAATGTCATTCAAATGTCAAACTATGACTGCCGAGGATAGGCAGAGAATATTTTAGTGGTTTTACTTGATATGTAGAAATCGCTGAATTTATATCTTGTTGTGGCATTTTTAATGTACGATTAATTGCACTTGATACGTAATAATGAGTGACAGAAAATATGCACAATTGAACAAAATAACACTGATTAGGATTATATCAGTTAAATATTTAACGTATCATGTGCTCGCTTCGAAAAGCTGCTCTATCGGGACAGCCGCGTCGATTGCTTCCTTTCTCCACGTCAGGCGCAGGATGCTTCTAAGCGTGTGAGGCGAAACGTCGCGAGGTGGAGAGAGTGGGAGCGATCGACGCGGCTGTCCCGAGAGAGCAGCTTTTCGAAGCAATCTTCAAGCATCGAGCCGTGAAAACCTACATCATTATATCATGTGTTCGTACACACACACACACTGGGAGTCCGACATACAATGCAACATCCTAATGTATAATATATAAATAGGAATGTCTCTAAATACCCCACAGCAGGAAGCAATCGGAGACAAAAATAAATATTATCTCAAAACCTCAGCAAGCGTTTGACAGTTTTAATGTTCTCCTAATAAGGCTTCGCCCAACGTTGCTCTGGTGTAATTTGCTTACAGCCTTTAACGATGGTCATTCGAAATAAAAGGGTCAATACGACTTAGTGAGTAACCTGTAAGTGAATTGCCTTCTACATGTGCACACACACACACTCACGAGCAGCTCGTAATAGCAGTCACCCGCCTCCTGTTCGTTTTAAGTGTCGCACTCCAACGATGTGAATTGTCCAGCACATTGGTGTTGGGGATCATAATATTTAAGTGTTTGTTTAAAAACATTATGCTGTGACACCTATCTATCGTCAGCGTTACAATGTTGGTGACCCAACATGTTATACTTGAGGTGTTCTAAGTTCTTAGTTTCGACTGGACTATATTTTTGGCAAAAGTCATCTTTTTGGTTCTTCTAGAACATCCCTAAATTTTCCATCAGCTATGCAGCCACATTCATATATATTGTGCATATTGTCATTGTATAATCAGTGTATGCCTTACACGGCACACTGAGTAGAGATCATCTTAAATAACTTGGATTTGTATTAAACGGATCACTGTGAAATATTTCTTAAAATAAGCAGTGACATTAAATAATTTAGACAAAGGCAAAATCATTTTGCAATGAATGATTAATACTGTGATGAATAAAACATCACTGTGCATTATCGACAACTCCAAACACGTGGCGAGCTAATGCCGTGTGTGCTCATGGAATTATTTGCCCCATTTATATATGCATGGACATTTGCATATTGTGTGCACACGGAAATTATTTTCAAGACACGGCTGTTTAAATCACGAGGCCCCAACAAAGAAAAACGACATGGCTGGCAAAATCCCCCAGTAAATATCGTTGTTAATGACGTACAGTACCGTGTAGGTAACCACGCACAGGATGTAAATATTCTTCAATCAATTTACACCGTTGCGCAATTCTCACACGCGCAGCTGCAGTGTCAAGCAGCGAGCGTCCATCATTCTTGTCATTATTCATGATTAGCATTTGCCCATCTTTGGCCATCATTCATCATCGGCTACCCATAATGTATTTTGCGTGTTTACCGTTGATCGTTTATAAGTGTAACCGCTGCCGGTCTCGTCCGCGCTGGCCACCGCCGCTGTCTGTCATCGCTGCTCGATCGCAAAGCTTGACGCCGTCCGCGTGCATCGCTGGCGCCGTCGGGCGCCAGTGTGAGCGGAGCAACGTTGTTATTCCCACGTGCTCGGCTCGGCATGGATGCGCAGCAGAGCCTCGTCCACTGGTGCAGGAAGCTTCGCGTGACCCTCCTGGAAAAAATAAACTCAAGGTGCTCCACGAGGCCTTCGTTAGTAAACAAGTTTAATCGTAGTAATGTACAGCATGTGTGAAAATGTTTACCTGGCAAGCTCGTATACAGGATCAGTTGCAGTATACAGGATCAGTTGCATAGATAGACAAGCGGCGCCCATTGCGAGTGTATAAGCCTACGGGAGCGGGGAGGCAATTCCACGTTACCATAACAGGGGCAGGTCTGTCCACAGGACGTTACCATGACAGAGCGTGAATCGTGCTATCAATGGTAAATAAACATTATCAGCGAAATCCATACCCCTCCTCATAGATAGTGACCTGTGTTGCCCCGACTCCTGCTAGTGTCTCCCTTGATGAATAGGTTTGGGTTGAGCTTGCCTGCCAAATGGGCTTTCATCCAGCAGTGGCACAAGCGCGGTCGTTTACAACAGGGAGCAGGACCCACATCTGTCAGTCGACTGCTGGCACTGATGCGCACGGTGGCTGCAGGTGTTTGGGATTCACAGTTACAAATGTTGTTTGTGCCGCTTGCTATCACTAACCTTGCGTCCAGTTAGGGCTGGGATTAAGCAAATCCTGCAGATGCGTTGTCGTTTAAAGTTCATTGCTCCTGTGAGTTTGTTTTGTTTGTTAATCAGTGCCACGGATCAAGAGTATTTTAGTGATCTCATGGAATGTTGCAGAAGAGCGACATTTGTCTAAAGAGCCGTACGTGTGTCTGTGTGCATGTACCTTGCCACAGACTGTAGGGTTAAGTGCTGTTAGCGAGCGCCTATGAAAGTCGACACAGCACACGAGTAGGTGGGTGACCAGCAATACGCTCGGCCGCCTTTGTCTCCCTAGTGGTAATGTTTACACATTGCACTAGGTGCTCGTTTGAGGCTGAGTCGACCTAGGGGAAGCCCGGGACCGGTTCAGAAAATCATCATGGTGTTGGCCGTGAGTGGGATTTGAACTCAGGTCGCCGAGTTTGTAGCCCAGCGCGATAGCCGCTGGGCCACCTCTCTCCAAGACACCAGTGACGATTTTCTGAACCGGTTGTGGTCTTCCCATAGGTGAACTCGGCCTCAAAGTATTACGGTGCTGCCCTCTGTGCCAGCCTTCATTGGAGTTTGCCAAGAGCACTTGCCCCAATAGTCTGGAGAGGCTATACCGGGAGTCTTTGTCTTTGCATATACGTTGTGGGGAGCGGTGGTGTAGTGGTTATCGCGCTGCGCTACTACCCGACTACAAATGAGTGGCAAACATTTGAACCGGTTCTGGGCATCCTCGAGGTTGACTCAACCTTAAATGAGTACCTGGTGCAGTGTCTAAACAGCGGCACTGGAGAGACAAAGGCGGCCGAGCATTATATTGGTCACCCACCCTCCTGTAAGCCTCTCTGACCTTAACAGCTACTCGCTCGCATCATTCGTCGCAGCAATGTATTGATGCTGTATGGTCAATCTTTGTAGGTATAAATAGATAGATACACTTATCGATAAATACTATCTATCTATTTGTGTCACGGATATAATTGCACAGATGTTGATGTGATCTCTGGATCAGAGATGATTGCACAGATGTTGATGCGATCCCTGGATCAGAGATGATTGCACAGATGTTGATGTGATCTCTGGATCAGAGATGATTGCACAGATGTTGATGCGATCCCTGGATCAGAGATGATTGCACAGATGTTGATGCGATCTCTGGATCAGAGATGATTGCACAGATGTTGATGCGATCTCTGGATCAGAGATGTGCATGGTCACAAATATATGGGAAGACGCGCGTGGAACTGCACGCGGACCGGCAAGCAGAGCGTGGAACTTTAAATGATGCCTGGGAACCGTGGACCCACGTGGCCCAGACTTTTGCTTTTAAATCCGATTTTGTTGCTCCACCAAAGCAACTTTTCAAACCATAAAATATACAATCAAGATAATATACACCCCATTAAATACAGTTTTTAATTTATCGCGCGTAGACATTAAATTAAATTCGAAGATAGTCATACCTTTACTCAGATAATTATTTGAACGAATGGCTAGACACAATATATACAATCAAGACAGTATATAATCTATACATCTGTTTACGGAGAGCGCGAGAGAATGAAAGGGTGAGTGATTATAGGGCGCACATTAAAACTTTGCTGAGAAAGAGAGACGGCGAGACTCTCGGAAATGAGTGCAAATTAAAAAATGTGAATGGGACGGTCCCATGAGTGTCCGTGCACAGAGCGCTGCCCCAGCGCTGCAGGGAAGTATCACATGGCCCAGAGACGCCAAGCAATCCAAGGTGAAGACACTGATTGAGAAGAGATGTAGATAAGCCCGTGTGTGGGGATTATTGAGATGATGTGTGGTGTCAAGTGCTTAATTCGCTCAGGCATTTGACGCACGTTTTGATAGTAGAGTACATTTATTGTTATCCGATAACTGCTCATGTAAAGCTGCTCGCGTGTCGGCCGTATTTAATTCTCCAGTGTTTTCAAGCCACCGATTTGTGCAGTGACTTTACGAGCCATAACCCAGTCGCTTCGGCAGAAGTAGTCACTGATAACGTTGTCAGCCTGCCGCGATTTTTTTCTATTTCACAGTTGCGTTGGTGATGACGGTGATGAGTTATGTTTATTTTCGGGCTGAGTTTTCATTCTGTGTGCGACTGCCAATGCATTGCGTTAATTATGGATGCAGTAAATGTCGAGTGCGTATTAACACGTGTAGGCAACTCTATGTACCAGTATTTCGTCATCCTAGCACCACGGAGACCAGTGCCTGGGATCGATTCTCAGCTCGGGTGCCTCTCTGTTTGGAATTTCCATGTTTTCTCCGTGCCCGTGTAGGTACTCAGGTTTCCTATCCATAGTCCAAAGACATGCTCTTTCGCTTAATTGGCCTGCTGAATAAATTCTCCCCAGTGCCCTGTGATGGACTGGATTCCATTCCTGGCTAACAGCCCTGCCTTATGCTCCGTGTCTGCCGAGATAGTCTCAGGCTCCTCGCGAGCCTGTCCAGGATTAAGCAGGGGCTTCATAACGACGAAGTGGACCTTTTTAGTTGAGGTGAGATGGAACTCGAGTTCAGACGCCAGCGAACATCGAGATGAAAGCCACCCGCTCCCTTTGTATGCATTCACCTCTCCGTTATCCTTTCATCTCCTCGTTCACGCTTGGCTGCTACACCATGGTCGCACCGCCTTGTAAACAGACTACTGCTTATGGACTCTCTTGTCTTTAGGCGTTCGTGTGAATGAATAAGTGCTGCAAGATGCGGCTGTTGAGATGATTTCAATACAGGCGTCGCCAGAGCTTGTGTAACAGCGTGCTGGCACACCGGTATGCCCACTGATGTGCAACAACATTCGTGAATGGATTCTAGAGTTTTATAATCTCGAATCCATGACTCCTGCCAGTCGAATCAGCAGTAGGATGAGCAGCTCGCAATATGGAAGGTTGCAAGTTAAAGTCCTGATTGGGGGCTGTCTATACCCATCATCCACTTAGGGTCGATAAAACAGGTACCACTTTGTAGTATTTATTGCCCTGTGTACGACTCAAACGGAGAATTCCCACCACCGGTTGAAGGGTGTAATGGGAGATGAGCTGTAAATGGGAGATCACAGCAGGGATGGCTCCTCAGAAACTAATTTTTTTGCAAGTCAAGTAGCTGATTAATTCGATGGTTTTTCAAGGAGAATTACAGTAGATATTAATTGTTACTTTTAGGCCAATCAGTGGTGGTCAGCTCAAAGGAACAATGCACGCTATTGCAAGCGGAAAATGTAATTCCCACCGCAGGCTCAGAGCTCTGATGGAGTTGATCGGCATGTAGGCATCTCTCTTTAAGTTGGCAGTGTATCGGCTTTGATCTTTGACTTGTGGAGGAATTCAAAAATCAATATCATTGTGATAAGTAATTCTTTGTTTTTTTTCTGCACTTCGCAATGAAAGAAACCAGACGTGAGATTCAATCAATTTAAGCCACTTTCTCTGAAGCCATCAACTCTGAAAGTGGCATTAAGTGATCCTGTGCCAGATCCATGGATTGCAGTGGCATTGACGCAATGGCAGCTTGATTGGTTGCCTTCTCATGGGGTGCAGCTCTAATCCAGAAAACAGTGGGACTCCCAATGACTGCTAATGTGTCAACCAATAAAATAAACCCTTAATGGACGCATCATCGTCATTGTCAATCTCTGCTTAATCCTGTATAGGGTCA
>JAZEWT010000026.1:2363765-2394645 GCA_036362905.1 Mordacia mordax
AGCATTTCCTGGCAGGCAGTGTGCGAGAAAGGGCTATATCCATGATGGGACGCCAGTCCATCGCAGGGCGCCGGGGGCAACTTTGTCAGCAGACCAGTTAAGCTATGCAGCATGTGCGTGTACTGTGCGAGGAAGCCAAAGTATTTGGCGAAAACTCACATGACCATGGGGAAAACGTGTAAACTCCACACAGATAGGCACCTGAGCCGAGCATCGAACCAGGGACTTTCTTGCTGTGAGGTGGCAGTTGATGGCCACAATCAATCGCTAATGGACTTAGGGCACATCACAATTCCCACTTTCGATTGTTTGTTCGAGAAGTGCCATTGCACAAGCGGGCTTCCCAAACCCAGTTTGGCACCCTTTTCCCTTTCAATCTGCAAGCGCCTGACCTGGACCAATGCTATAATGGAAAGGTAGCGTCGCTCCTTCAGCCTCGAGTAGTTCCGTAAGTGGCAACCTTTCGGCTGGGTCCGCGGGGACTTGGGTCGAGGCCGGAGGCCATGTTGTTTGTTCGTGGAGAGCCTGCCCCGAGGCGACGTGATCGTGGATGCGAGTTGGACAACGGAGCTTGAGATGGCGAGGGCAGAGAGGACAAGAAACATTGGCAAAGATCGCCCGTGTAGCCTTAGCAGATTGGAGGGTCAAGTTCTGATAGCGAGTAGCGTCTATGGAGGCCAGCATGGCACACGACTGTGGGGATGTCTGCACACCGCAAAAGGTGTCCGTTTTCGGCTGAGTCGACCTCGGGGAGGTCCAGGACCATTTTAAAAAATGTCTCTGGTGTTGACTGTGAGCGGAAATCGAACTTGGGAAACTGTTTTCAAAGCGCAGCATAGTAACCACTACAATACCGCTCCACTGCAAGTGTGCTTGTGTGCGTGTGTAGTTGTATGTTATGTGTGTGTTTGTAGTTATGTTCTGTGTGTGTTAGGAGGAGCGGTAGTGTAGTGGTTAGCCCACTGTGGTATTATCCCAGCAACCCATTTCGCCTCTCGCTCGCGGCCAGCAGCAGTGATGAATGTCTGAACCGGTCCTGGGCCGCTGCCGATTCTGCTTCGCGTCACAATCTGTTGCTTTGTTCAAACGTCAGCACTGGAGAGACAAAGGCGGTCCGGCCCGATGCCAATCGACCACCCCCTCGTGTGCCATACCGGTCCTAATAGGTGTTCACTAACAGTACTAGCCCCAAGAGTTTATGTAGGCTATACTGGAGGTCTTTTGTCTTTATGTTATTTTGTATGTAGTCTTCTGAACTCCAATCCCAGAAACATCGATATTAATCCAGGTCATGCACAACACAGCTCCTTAAACCTCACCAAGGCTTCCTCTAGTGTCGCTCCGTTTTAAATGATTATCTGCAATGTCCACGCTTAAAACTGTGAGACCGCAGTGGCCAGGAGTGATACTGGCCTTACATCCCAAATATATGCCTTCTAGGCCTTAATCGGAGTAAGGCTGTCGGACTGTATTGTTTGGTATATTTAAGTAAGCGTAAGGAATTGGTGCAGACTATGTGGGACCAGACAATTTGGCCAAACTACCGTGGTAGCAAAGGTCACAGGTTTCAATAATGTTATCAGCAGCAGCAGCAGCAGCCGCCATGGTCAATGCACTGATGGATGAAGGCTTTCCCAAGCCCCTGTACAACCCTCACGATCCTGCGATGTGCTACTCTACTCAGCACCAACACATGAGATGGTGCACGAGCAACAACAGCCCACTACCCATTGGATTTGTGGGTAGTGGGCTGTTGTTGTGATCGTTATTTGTAGGCAGGTATGAAACAGATGCCTTGAGGATTTGGGCCATCTCTCCATACAACACACGGACTCAGATTACTTTTAACAAAAGTATATATTTCTCCATTTTCTCTCCATAAAAAAACACACACACACAAGGATTTATTTGAGAATTATCTGAAATCCATCAATGCCGTGTAAAATGCCACATGTCCAGTTGCACTTCAGCCTCTGGAATCGTTTTAATGCTCAGTTTCTAAAATGTATTTACACTGTAAAAAAACCCTAGTAAAAAAATCGCAATAATTTTCCCAGAAATGAACACGTGGACTCAGTAACAAACTGCGACACTGCATGCAGCGCTTGGTTGGACTGCGTTAGATGCCGTTCATCATTGTTACGCATTAAGATTTTGTGCAAAAGTGAGAAAAATTATCCTATTTGCAGCAACTGTACCAACTTTAAACGGAGCCGTATATTTTGTAAATTACCGTTTTTTTTCACATTTGCATATTAAATGCCACAATTTAACACCATCACCGTAAATATAGTGGGTGGCCAACGTGGCTCAAACTGTTACAGTTGTGATCATATGAGGAGCACAAATTGGCACCACCGAATTTGGGGTTGAATCCTGATTTGTCATTGCGCTGATGACGTCACACGTTGTCATTGATGTAAGATCCAAAATGGTCGTCTTCTTTTGCGGCACGCGTTCAAGAGCTGCTCTTTCGGGATCGCCGTATCAAGCGTTCCTCCTCTCGCCTTCGCGACGTCTCACGTCCATCGTCAGGCCGATGCCCTCCAAGTTGTGGAGGTGAAACGTCGCGAATGAGAGAGGAGCAGCGCTTGACACGGTTAACCCGACACAGCCGCGCATGAGAGCAATTCTTATACGTCAATTAAAACGACACCAATACAATGGGGCGGCACGGTGGCCCAGTGGGTAGCGCTGTCGCCTCACAGCAAGAAGGGCCCGGGTTCGAATCTCGACTCGGGTGCCTTTCTGTGTGGAGTTTGCGAGTTATCTCCCTGTGTCCGCATGGGTTTTTGCCGGGCACTCCGGTTTCCTCCAAAAACATGCTGCTGCATAGGTTAATTGGCGTGCAGACTAAATGGCCCTCAGTGCCCGTTGATGGACCTGCGTCCCATCGTGGGTATATCCCTGCCTTGCGCCCTGTGTTTGCCGGGATAGGCTCCGGCTCACCGCGCCCCTGTGCAGGACTGAGCGGTTCTGACAATGACATGAGATGAGACCAATACAATAAACGATGAGTTGTACACTGTGGCCAGTAAAAGGTTGACTGCCCATATTTACAGCACTGATTTACCTGGTAAGGCTAAAGGTGCGGGCTTCACTCGTAAAAAAAAAAGAGTAGAGTCCAAAGCTCTTGGGGGAGTCAGATCACCCTGCCAATACTCCATCAGGGGCTCACGCCGTGGGAATGTGGAAGTTTCATGGCTGGTTTGGGGCCATCCGATGAATCGGAGCCACCCCTCGGTGGCCTTCGAGTCGTGAAAACACTGCACGTTTTCACTGAACCTGGTGCTGCGATATGTAAGACGTTGGGCCGATCTCACTGCTTGCGTACAATGGACTGATCCCCTCACGGTTAAGAGATAATCACTTCGGTCTCTAAAGAGCTGCGGCGCTCCCACTTGTTGCCTTGTGTTATTCTCGACAGCGAGTGCGAGGCCCTGCGTTTGCTCACCTGCAGTGTTAATCATCAGGGGCGGGGGGGGGGTAGAGGGGGGCAGAGCCCACCTGGCAGAATCAAACAATAATACTAATACCATTTGTAATGCGCCGCGTAAATCCCACGCTGGTGTTGGACGAGACACGGATACGGAGGCGTAACGAGGAAGCCACAGAGGCGGGCAGTCGTCTAGGCGATCAGCCAGCGCCAACACGCCAGACACTGCTTCCTGTAAATTATGATGTTTTCGGCCAGTTAATGTGTTTTTTTTTTAGTTGTGGGAGGAAACTGGAGAGCACGGAGGCATCCCACGCAAAACAGGCGGAGAAAACGCGCGTTCCGCACAGAAAATGCGCGTGAGATTGCAATAGAACCGCCTTGGCAAGACATTTCCGTGAGTCGCGATTGTTTCCCCGGCACCACGCACAGGGTATAGACATCTTTGCGTTATGAAATGCTGAGTGGGTAGACTCCACATCACGCCACTGCCTTTCCAGATGAAACGCGGTGCCGAGCAGGAGCGCCTACTTGTCCCGGGAAGGCTTGCGATCGCTCCCATTACCGCGGTCGCAACCTTCCCTTGCAACGCAGTCACCGGAGTGGTGATGATTAAAGAATGCGATTCGGTGCCGCGGGCTCGCTGTGATGATGATCCACGTTGGGTTCCACGTGTAATTGTGAGTGCGGAGTGAAAACGAGGAACCCCCTGTTGCTGCTCGGATTGCGGCTGCGAAAATCACGCAGCTGCCCGCGGAGGCGCCTGCGGGAGATGTTGCGTTAAGCGGATGGGTGCAGCCACGTACTCGCACACACACACACACACACAGAGCTGCACACCAGATACACACACACACACAGAGCTGCACACCAGATACACACACACGCAGAGCTGCACACCAGATACACACACACACACACAGAGCTGCAAACCAGATACACACACACACACACAGAACTGCACACCAGATACACACACACACAGAGCTGCACACCAGATACACACACACACAGGGAGCTGCACACCAGATACAGATACACACAGAGAGCTGCACACCAGATACCCACAGAGAGAGCTGCACACCAGATACACACAGAGAGAGCTGCACACCAGACACACACACATAGAGCTACAAACCACACACACACACACAGAGCTGCAAACCACACACACACACACAGAGCTGCAAACCAGATACACACACACAGAGCTGCACACCAGATACACACACACGCAGAGCTGCACACCAGATACACACACATACACACAGAGCTGCAAACCAGATACACACACACACACACACACAGAGCTGCACACCAGATACACACACATAGAGCTACAAACCACACACACACACAGAGCTGCACACCAGATACACACACGCAGAGCTGCAAAGCAGACAGTGTGTGGACAAATGTCCTAGGCAACAACAGCAGCGTGTCTTAGGACCGTGGGAGGAAACCGCAGTACCTGGAGAAAACCCACACAGATACCGGGAGAATATTGTCAATTCCACACAGAGAGACACCCGAGCCAGAAGTCCAACCGGGGAACTTCTTGATGTGTGGTGGCAGCTCAACTGACCGCTACGCCCTCACGCTGCCCGCTTGGCGTATTTAAAACTCTAGACGTTTTAAATACGGCAAGCGGTGTGCTGGAGAGCTGACGACGAACCACAGGGGCAAGGGATGGAACGAACGAATATTAGTTAAATTTACAAATCCTTAAACGAATCTGACCGGATACAGAGCTGTATTGCTCGGTCATACAACCTGTGACGTCCCATTGCTCTGAAGCTTTAAAAAATTGCTGCAAATCTCCAGGGACGCATAGCACTGTTGTAGGTTTTCACTGCTCTATGATGCTTGGTGGTTTCTCTGCAGAGCTGTCCTTCAGAGTCTTGAGCGCCCCCCCTCTCCTTCATGATGCTTTGCCTTCCAACGTGTGAGGCGATACGTTGCAGAGGAGAGAGGAGGAACGCTCGATATGGCGATCCCGAAAGAGCAGCTTTGGACTGAAATCAGCAGTGACATATACGTTTATATATGTGTAAACTCCAAAAACATGCGGCTTCTCAAGTAATTGACTTTACTAAATTGCCTCCAGTGCCCTTCATTGGACTGGCGTCCGATCGAGGGTATAGCCATGCCTTGCGCTCTCTGTCTGCCGGGATAGGTTCTTGCTCACCACGATCCTGTACAGCATCAAGCGAGCACTGGTAACGAATTAAATTGAGTATTTAATATGCAATTCAATAGCACATGCTATGCAACTGTAATCGGATTGCACGCCGAATACGGAGTAATAACGCAGAAATCGCTGGCGCCCACGTTGCTAATCCGATGATGGTAATAATTTAGTGACTTCCCAATGATGGGTCCCATGCAATCTGGTCTCGAATGTCCCACGCAGCTGCTCGATCGGCGATGTCTTGTTCACGCGATCTCTCAATAGGGCTCTGCGCTCAGGGACCCAGCGGCAGTTGCGCGTGGGGTTCTGAGCCACTGCACACGTGTCAATACGCGGGGGGCATGAATAATAGAATAGGAAATGAGCGATGTTCGGGGTTTGATTGGTATCAGATTCCCTCAAGGAATCCCCCAGTGGGATGTGGTGCGGTGGTGATGGTTGGTCCACACACACACACACAGATGTCTTCCCCATAACATTATCAACGCTCTTGATGAAAGGTTTGACGGCTCGATGTGTAAGAGTTGCTCTGCAAGAGTTGCTGTTTCGGCATAGCCGTGCAGAGCCTTACTCGACACGAGGATTCCTTGAACCGGCTATTCCTAGAGAGCATCTCTCGCAACACTGTTCAAGCTGGCACTGGCAGAGAGCACGTGTTCAGGCTGGTACGGGCACTTGAAGTGGCTGATGGTGTGATGAGTGCCACTCCTCGCAGGCCTGGATTCCCAAGTGCCACCGTTTAGCAGATGTTTAACATTTTCACTCCTCACGTTATTCAAATAGCGGCGCAGTGAGTGGCGCCGCTGCCTCACAGCAAGAAGGAACCGAGTTCGATTCTTGGCGCTCTTGGCGTTCATCACGTGGAAATATGCAACGATTGATCCTTAGATAGTCAGTCGATTCGATGTCTGTCGTGAAGTGTGGGGATCAGTAGTCACGGATTACTTGTTGCCTCGTTCCTCCTCAAACGTGTCCACCAGTGAGCAACCTCAGAGATGGTCCACAGTAGATGTCCGAGTGAACGGCCGCTGTCTGGGTTGACCCCGGTGGGCCGGTTGCGCACCCCGAGGGAGGGCATTCAATCAGAATGCTTATGGTCTGATGCCCTTCCTGACGTCAGCCCTGCTTAAGTCAACGGGGTGGTGCGGATGTTTTGTGACCCCCATTTAATTGACCTCTACTCATTAATTTCCGATTTAAATAGCCCTTGTGTATTAATATTAGACGAAATCCGTTCGTATATGTCATTTTTATATCGCTTGTAATAATAATTATTGCATCGTTTTTCACCCGAGGGTCACAAAGCGCTGCACATAGCTGCGGAGAGAACGGAACGTCAGCAACAACGACAAGATCAGAATGGCGAATCAGCAACAATAACTTTTTTGGGTTTGTTTTTGAAGTACGTTACACATCCAGTGGTGTTAACAAAATACGTTCTAGAAAATTAAGGGTAGCGCATAGCACGAGTCTAAAGACAAAGATCCCCCATATAGTCTTAACAGACTGTAGGGTCAAGTGCTGTTAGCGAGTACCTGTGAAGGTCGACACGGCACACGAGGAGGAGGCGGGTGACCAGCACTACGCACGGCCGTCTTTGTCTCCCTAGTGACAATATTTTCACATTGCACGAGGTACTCATTTGAGGTTGAGTCGTCAACGCTGTTGGCCGTGAGCGGGATTCGATCTCGGGTCGCCACCGCCCCCTGCCCACGAGTCCACAGACACACACAGACACACACAGACACACACGTACACGTGCACACAGCAAGCAATCACGCTACGCTTTGGTGATGAGATGTGAATCCACACCAATCTATCAGCCTGGCCCGGATCGCCCGACAGAGGGGACCGATACATTGGAATAGGTGTCCTCGCGTCAGGCGCTGCTTTTGTGTCAAATGAAGTGTGGCTCCAGTGTGTCCTTGTTCTCAATGTGGGAGCCTCGCTGCGCCGTTGTTAAACCCCTCTTAGCGGTTTGCTCTCTCCCGTGCCGAAGGTCCTTGTCGCGATGCTGCGGCGCGGATTACTCGCTCGCTCGCGATTCACGCCGAGGAGGCTGCGACTGCGCCAAAGCGATAAAACACTCGCTTTGCCCGGGAGCGACCTTCAAAGTCGGCAACGGCCGCCAATCAAACATAAATAAATACGCGCAATCCCGTGAGCGGCGACCGCACCGTGGCAGCTGCATCGCGGACGCTGTCAGTGAAACGCACGAGGTTTGATCCGTCGCCCTGGAAAAGGCCACTCGCGACGGAGCGCCGTGCCGCGGATTGGGAGCAGTAACCCCCCGAGTTATGTCCACAAGTCTCCCCTTGCCATTCTGCAATTTCCCCCTTTGCAAAAGTAAATGGTGGTGAATAATTTGTTAAAGGTGGGGCCGCACCGTGGCGCAGTGAGTAGCGCTGTCACCTCACAGCAAGGTGCGCTACGGTTCGATTCCCAACTCGGGTAACTTTCTGTGCGGCGTTTGCGTGATTCCCCGTGTCTGCGTGGGATATCGGTAGGTACTCGGTTTTCCTGCGATGGTACGAAGACATGCTGCTTCGGTTAATTAACCTGCTAAGTAGATTACCACCAGTGTCCTGCACATGCTGGCGTCCCATCATGCGTATTGCCTTGCCTTACGCCTTGTGTCTGGTGGGATAGGTTACGGCCCCCCACGCCCTTGCAAGAAATTCAGCTGGTACTGATGATGCTGATGAATAATAGTAAAGGTAAAGGAATGATCTTGACATTACTTTGACTGCCAATGCTAGCAAAAAGCTTTCAACTGGAGGGAACTCAAGAGACCCCACCTCCCCCACCCCCCCCAGTATTTGGCCTAATCTTCCACATTGGGAATACTCACACTTTACTCCACCATACGCGACCTTCCAATTACCAACTCTGTTAAATTAATTTGGATGTCTTACCGGTACGGTCATTTAACAACCCCCGCTCCCACCTGTACCGTAATTATCACTTCCACAACTTTGTTATCGGTACGCCGGACCGTACCGGCTTACTTTCACCTTCAGTGTACTGTGATACGATCCAGGCAAAAAACCTCGGTCTGCTTTATCACCAAGCACTTCATCGACAGTTGTCCAGGCCCTCCTGGACAAACTGCCGATTTAGGTCTATCTGGACGTCTATCCTCCAGATGGACCAAATTTAGTTCCAATATTCGGTCCCATCATCGCCATTGGAGCCAAACGCAGCCAGGAACAGTGTTGGCGCCGGCCACCACCGCTTGCCCCTGCTTGCGAATGGCTCGAGCCCCTGGGCAGCCTGTGCAGCGAAACGCGAGGTCTTTGTCTTGCTCTTTAGACGAGCGGACATGAAACGCAAGGCACCGCAGTCCCAGTGGTTTGGGTCGATCCGCGGCCATTGTAATTAGAGGCAATCAGTATCTCTCTCTGTCGCGCGGGTTCCCAGAGGTCAGCTATCGGCGCTCACTCCAGCGCGCCACAGGAATCATTGCCGGGAAACTGGGCTTCAGAGTGGCTGGCTTTGAGTCACTTTTTTTTTGGTTTAACAAAATCGATACAAGTTTGAATTTTAGTGCTATTACCAGGAGGCCCGTTTTGTTCCAACGGCAACTCGCAGGGATTTAAGAGCGCCCACGTGGTGTGTGCTTTCTCAAACAGCTCGCTCGCCCACCTCTGTGTACGCGGCACTAAAAATGAGCTGCATCACAGCTACTAAACGATGAGAAGAGGCGCGTAAAGTGTGCCTTTCGCTTGGGCGTGCTATGCAGCGTCGGCTAATAATTCCTCTAGAGTGTCGCTGTTATGGGCGGCACGGTGGTGTCCGTGAGCAGCGCAGCTGCCTCGCACCAAGAAGGCCCTGTGTTCGACTCCCGGCTCGGGTGCGTGTCTGTGTGGGGTTTGCATATAGACCAAAGACCCATTCTAGAGGGGTTCCCCTAGAGGAGACTCTTCTCCCAGCAGTGGTGTGAACGAGCAATTGTAGGGCTGTACCTTTACCTGATGGGATATTTCTTAACGTCTGAAAACAAAACTCTGTGAGTTCATCGACTAAAACTGTGGTATGAAGAGTATTAACTCTCAATTACACGTACGTAAGTCCGCAACCTGCTTGCTGTACTGCCTCTGCCTCCTACTGGTAAACAACCAGCCCTATGGATTCGCCACACATAACATCCTCTGTCGGACACACAAATCTAGCTTCCAAAGTCTCGGGCCACAGACACGGACCTTCACACCAATCAAAGCCAATCATCTACTTGCGTCGTTTCGCAATCAATCGTTGTTATGTTTCGAGTCTTTGAATAAATATGTTACAGTCCCTGCCTTCAGGCCTCCCAGACAGATGGCTGGAGACTGTCTGCGAGACAGGGGAAAGGGTCCGTGAAGAGTGTGACTGAGCTTTGCTGCACAGACGCATACGCTTTGCGCATGGGCTCCCGTGGAACGAGGCGGATCGCACAAGACAGACTTTAACAGCACGGCAAAAACGCTTGTTATTGCAGTCGTGGGATTCATACAGCAGTACGGTGGCAGGTGTTTTTACGCGGTTTATAACGTGTTATCTGATTAAAACGTTTCAATAATATGCTTGCCATTGCGATTCAGAGAAAATCAAAGCGCTTGTCTTTATAGCGCGAAGCCAGTTCTAAAAAATTGCACATGCATGTGACAGGGGCGAGTTTTTTTTTTCCGCAAAAGATCCGCCATATCTCTGAAGAGCAGATCTCGAGAATAATTCTCAAGGCAGCCATTGTTGATTTCACAGCAAGGTGATAGAAATGTTTATCACCCCTCGAGGGATGATAGGCTGAGTCAAATCCCGTCCAGGATTTGAACTCGCAACCTTTCGAGCCGCTCGTCCACCACCGAGCCACATGCCAGGTGTTGGCGCATTGAGCTAGAACCGCAAGGGTCGTGGGTTCAGGTTATAGATTCTTGCTGTTGGCATCGTGCCCATGGAATTAATTCTCGCGCCGGCAGTTTAGTATTTCGGTGAGCCTCTGCGTCAAGGCATGTCTGCGGAACCGTGTTTTCGCGGGACATGTCTCGTGAAATGCCGTTTTTTTTTTAAAAACCCTTTACAGTCAGGGCCACGTCCCTGCGCTTAGGATCGTCCGTTGTGTAAGAGTCGATTTGACTTTTTTCTTAAAAATGTATGAGCTGGCATTTGGTCACATTAAGCGCCTGAGACAAATTGTATACAATGTGTTGTTATTTTTTTTTCATGTGGCGTAAAAATTGGCGACTCTTCCTATAGCTTCAAGTAAATAACGAAATCTGAGGAGATGGATGACCTTGAGACGGATGACGTCATTCAATCCGCCGTGACGACAGCGCCAGCTCAGCCCTGGATTTGGAGCAACCGATTGTGTTCACGTTTAATCTCATTTAAATAACGAGGGCGGCTCGGTGGTGCGATAAGTGGTACTGCCACCTTACAGCAAGCAGGCCCCGGGTAATTTTTTTTTTAATCATAACGAAAAAATACATTGATTAATTTGCTGGCAAGATCATAATATACAGGAAGACTTGTCTGGCTGGTTGGCGCCGGCTGACTGCCTGCCAGACTTCTCCCCTCTCTGTGGTTTCCTCGCTACGCCTCCATATCCTTGTCTCGTCCGTGCCCGTACATGGAATCTACACGGATTATAAATAGTGTTATTCCGTGTGCAGTTTGCATGTTCTCGTTGGGTACTCTGGTTTCCTCCTGCTACCTTAAAGCAGGCTACTGCTGTCCAGGTTAATTGGCCTGCTGAATCAATTGCCCCCAGTGCCCTGCGATGGACTGGTGTCCCATCCTTGCTATAGCCCTGTCCCGCGCCCTGTGTCTGTTGAGATAGGCTTCGGCTTACCGTGACTGTGTATGAGATTAATGAGGAACTGATAACGATGATGATGATAATAACAAAGCAACAAAACAGTGGCGTCAGTCACGAGGTATATGCGTAGTCGTTAACATCATTATCCTGACTGTAGTGACTTGGCGTATGAGGTTTGAAATTGGCGTCGTGCAGTAGCAAAGTCATCGCTCTTCTCCCACATCATCAACCATCATTTGTAACATTTTATTTTCATGTCAATGCTCATGGCTCGATGTATGAGGATTGCCTTTCGGAGCTGTTCTTTCAGCATAGCTGTGTCGAGCGCTCCTCCTCTTTCCTTCCCGACGTTTCACGCCCCTCTCCCCCCACACGGTGGAGGCATCATTAGGCTTAAGTTTGGAACACAATAATACGGCTCTTAAGTTCGAAACATTTGTTTGTGGGTGGCTAATACGCTGGGAATTTAACAATGCGCTTCCTGTAATCACTTTGCTGGTTGATGCTTTGTATGATTGACACTGCAGTGGGATGGAGTAGGATGTTACGTTGGTTTTATTTTGCGCATATCTCGTTTAAACGTCTACTTGGAGCTGCGTTGCCGTTAGTGTAAAATACTGTGGTCAATAAACACACTGCAATATTCAATTTTTTCACAACGTTTTTTGTCTGGCCTAACCTCTGCCTTTATTCTTCTTCAATGTCATTAAAGTTAAGAGACGGACAGCCTATCCAATGGTGTGTTTTTAATGCAGACATCAACCCTTTATGAGTTATAGTCATTCATAATGAATGCACTCTCTCGGCTTTAGTGCAATGGCGACGGCATGCAATAGCACTCTTCCTCATCTATTGGAAATTTCATACAACTGCCATGACCAAGGAAACTTCTTTAACCTTTGCCCATTGCCAGGTGAAGTCAGTCGTGGAAGAAATTGAATCCATAGTTGACCAGGGTTACCAACAGGCATGGTGTCATAGTACAATCCGATAGGAGAATCATTAAGGTATCACTTTTCCTTTCACTTTGTAATTATTTTTCACAAGCTTGTTTTCTTTTTTTTTTGCATCATGATCGACGGGAATCAGAAATGGTCTTGTTGCCAACATATTTGGCCACTATCCGGCTCCACCTGCGTTGCTAAGTTGCTTGCCAGTGGTGGGAATATTGGCGCAGAATTATATGGCCAGATGCCCTTTCTGACGCCAACCTGCTTTTGTCTGAGAATCTTTTGATCATTACCTGTCTGGAACTCCCCAAGACCTGTTCACCAAGGTCGACCCTAGCAGGAGCACTAGATTTGAGACCTGCTGCAACGTTATTTTGTTTATTTAATTGAAACTAAACCACCATTAATGTTGTCATACCATACACGTTTTCTAGTATATGTATATATTACTAATGGGCAATCTCAGTAATAGCCTTTCTATGTTTTAACCTTATCATGTAATCGATTGCCTGTTGTGATGCATTACAAATATTTAGTAGGTGGTGTAATAGTTTTCAGCAACACAGGCCGGCAGTGTAGATTTAATAACGGTGCCCTGCCTGGTTGCTCGTGAGATTATCACGCACAGATTTCATCGCTTTAATTAATAACGCGACTATATTTTAATTACAGGAAATAGTTTTACGAAGCAATTTTAGCATGCAAATCTAATGGGTCATGTAAAACTTAATTCAACGAGACATTCTCATTTATAAAAGTTCAGATTCTCGTGACTCGACTGTGGCTGTAAGTGTGAATAATGTTTCATGTTGTAACCAATTTTCCCTCTTCTCCCTAGTGTTGTAACACGACCAAAGATTATAATTTTGTACTTTTAACGCGTTATGTTTTTCCTCACTTTTCTTAATTATAGCTCTTAATTATAGCTCTATAATTAGTGAAACAATTATCGTTACCATAATCATTTAACTTATCATAAGTATGCACTTAAAGAGTTCTATGATTAAAATTATTGGCGTGGTGGGGTGAAATGTGGGGTGGCTCCTTCCCTTATGGATCCATCCATACAGGATGGAGAGCCACTCAAACGAGTGTTTGTGGTGTGCCCATCTTAGTCAGTGACCTTGAGCTGAGGCTAAATTCCACATTCTTATGGCCAAAAATAATGATGTCCTCATGCCAGCCACATTTGGCTGTTCATAAAAGAAAAACACTCATAAACTAATTCGTGTCGGTGAGATTAGCTCTTGTGCAGGTCTGATGAATTGCGATTGGGTAATCTTACATTCAGCAGTGGATAGACAATGGCTGATAATGATAACGCATTCTCACGAGGTATAACATGTTTTGAGTCATTAATATTTTCGAAGGCATTCACTTATATTGTGAGAGTTAACTTGTCAGCAAAACATCTTGCTCAGCGTAGGCTATATTTTAAAATAAAATCCTGTCATGCGTGACATCCGCAGTCACCATAACGCTACGGTTGTGGGGTGGCACAGGGGCACCGTGAAAAGCACTGCTGCCTCACAGCAAGAAGGCACTGGGTTCGATTCCCAGTTCGGGTGCCTTTCTATGTGTTCACGTGTTCTCTCCATGTCTGCGTGGGTTTTCGCCGGGTCCTCTGGTTTAATACCAGAAATATTCTGCCTCGGTTTATTGTCTTGACTAAATTTCCCATTGGCGCCCTGACATTTTGTGACTCGTTCACCCGTCCCCACTGGACAACTGTTGAAAAGAACCACATAGCTCAGCGGTTCTTTCCAGCTTAAATAACAACTGACTGACTGAATTCACGGCCTACACAGGCACTACACGTGTCCCATTCAAGTAAATCATTTCGCGGTGAAACGTGGCATTTTATATACGGCCCCGACCAGTTCAATTCGCGAGAGGTTGTTTACTGCGAGTTACGGACACAGTTACGCAATTGTTTTGGGATAAAATGTGTGTCCGACTTTGAGTTTTAAGTGGACGGCAGGGAACGCGGCTGGGGATTAATGCCGGTGACTTGTAACACCGCGGCGCTAGTCGGAATTTCAGGCGGTAACTTATGCGCTGGCATATTAGCTGTCGGGATTTCACCGTGTGAGTGTATTGTATGTTTATTACATGGCAGCATCGCGAATACTGAGAGCTGGCCTTTAGTCTTTAGATTCACCGGTTGTTTCCAAACCGGTGAATCGAGTTAGGGAGGTGCGGTGGCACAGTGAGCACGGCCAGCACCTCACAGCAGGAAGGTCCTGGGTTCAATTCCCCGCTCGGGTGCGTTTCTGTGTGGAGTTTGCGTATTTTCGGCCTCTGTGTGCGGGTTTTTTGAGGGGCGCCCCATCCATTGGATAGCCCTGCCTTGCTCCCTGTGTCGGCAAGAATAGGCTCGGGTTCCTGTAACCCTGGACAGGATAAAACTGGTATTGAAACTGAGTGGATCGACGACGTAGATTATTTTCATGATATTGGACGTGCGTTTACCCATGAGCACTGAACTCTTATCTAAGTTTGGGAAAATAAAGCCAAGAAAAAGTTGATTAAATGGCTTAATAACAAAATAAACTTTGATTTAAGTAATTTGAAATTTTACTAGCTTACTCACCTGTTCTCCAAATGTACAGAAGCTTAATTGGCTAAAACAAATCATAAATTCACTTTGCTTATGGAAACGCTGAATTGCTCTTGTCTTCAATGAGTGACTTTTTAACATTGCACTGCACATTCTGAAGCTCTTTCACTCGCAACGAGGTCAGCAGTTCCGTTACACTCCCGCTGTCGTTGAAATCAAGATCGTGGGCATTGCAAATGAGATTTTTCTATTAAAGTGATAAATATTTTAATACACCGATTGAGACTCTAATGCTTCATGAATTAATGAACGTGTATCAGTGCAGTACCGTGTAGCGATTGCAATTGTGTTGCGTTAATTTCGAGAAAAAAGTAATCGTTATTTACCTTCTGCAGCACTTTAATTTGTTTTGATATATTGGCAAGTGTGGATATGTGACATATAATATGTATATTTTCCTTTGTGCACGTTCAGCTTGTGGAGTTCGTTGGAACGCCGTACATTCAGTGCAAAGATGAATAATCGGTCCATTAAATGAGCTTCAGGCTTACCTCGAGAAAAATTACATAACCAATGCTGTGCAATGTTACCATCATGCAATGACCAGCCTCATTGTGTTTTGTTTAGAGGGCTATTGCGTACAAGCTCATTCATCTCGGCGATATCCGTTCACCAAGTCACTGCTGATGAAGCTCATAAACATGAAAGCTGTTTAGATAAATTCAACTGGATGAGGCCATGCAATGATGATACCAGCGGATGCCTCCAACGTGGGAGGCGAAATATCGTCAAGGAGAGCGAGTGGGAGCGCTCGGCACGGCTATGCTCGATTGAACAACTCTTGGGAGCGATTCTTCTACACGGAGCCGTGAAAGCCTACAACAGTGCATCTTTGCA
Organism: Mordacia mordax; assembly: GCA_036362905.1. Lineage (NCBI taxonomy): Eukaryota > Metazoa > Chordata > Hyperoartia > Petromyzontiformes > Petromyzontidae > Mordacia > Mordacia mordax. The sequence goes on from JAZEWT010000026.1 coordinate 2,379,594, forward strand.
CGCGAGTGCGTGTGTCTGTCTCTGTGCGCTGTGTCCCATGTGCGTCATGGCATCTGTCCATCCATCCGCCTGCAGAACGCCTCAAAACAATAACGTGGCCGCAGCAACTGGAAAACCGGACCTCCGTTGACAAGATGATTTGCGCTGCTCAGTCGTGTGTTCTTGAGCACGGGGATGGCTATAAACAAAACAGGCTGCGAGAGAGACGGGTTTATCACGGAGCCCATACCAATGTCTCAAGTTCATCCCCCTGGGACTTGATCTTGCCTCTCTCTCTGCACTCCGTTATCGTTATAGTCTCAGTTCGCTTGGCAATGGTGGCGCTCCGGGCTGTGTCTCGAGATCGTCCCCATCGCTGTGCCCGTGCAGGACGCCGTCACTTGAGTACAACTTGACGTTCCCGAGTGAGCACGGTGCTGATGCGGAGTAACGATCCACGCAGTCAGCAACGCGACGAATTAGTCATTAGCGCTGTGGTGGACAATACGGAGATTAAAGAAGGCGCCACCGCCTTCGGTTAATCTTGTCCCTCTATGAACTATAAATGCTCGATGAATACACCTCGTGAGCCATTCTGTTGTCTCGTAAGGGGCCGTACGCACTGCAGTGATGGTCTGTGTGCGTGCTCATTGTACGTGGCGATATGTAAGTCGGGCGGCGCGGTGGCCCAGTGGGTAGCGCTGTCGCCTCCTCACAGCAAGAATGTCCCAGGTTCGAATCTCGGCTCGGGTGCCTTCCTGTGTGGAGTTTGCATGCTCTCCCCGTGTCCGCGTGGGTTTTCGCCGGGCACTCCGGTGTCCTCCCACAGTCCAAAAAAACATGCTGCTGCAAAGGTTAATTGGCTTTCAGACTAAATTGCCCTCAGTGCCCGGTGATGGATTGGCGTCCCATCGTGGGTATATCCCTGTCTTTCGCCCTGTGTATGCCGGGATAGGCTCTGGCTCACCGTGACCCTGTACAGGACTAAGTGGTTTCTGACAATAAGATATGTATGTTATACTTGATACGGAGCTAAAGGCTGTTACGCATATTTGTAATTCGTTAATTCGTTATCGGTTGCTGTTTAATTCTGCGCAGGGTCACGGCGAACCAGAGTCTAACTCGGCAGACATAGGGCGCAAGGGAGGGGTTTACCCAGAATGGGACGCGAGTCCATCGCAAGCCCCCAGGGGGCAATATGATCAGCAGGCCAATTAACCTAGACAGCAGTCTGACATTGTACTGTCTGGCTATGCAGGGAGCGGCAGTATAGCGGTTACGCGCTGTGCTATGAACCTGGCAGAGCCTCGAGTTCGATTCCTGCTCACAACCAACGGCAATGATTTTATTTTAACCGGTTCTTGGCCTCCCCTAGGTCGACTCAGCCTCAGGTGAGTGTCTGGTGCAGTCTGGGTAAACATCGCCACTAGGGAGACAAAGGCTGCTGGGCAAGGTGCCACCACCCACCCCTTCGTTTTACCCTCCCGACCTGCTGTTAGGGTTATTCGGCCGATTTTTCAACTACAGCTCACTGGTTTTCTGTGTGTCTCTGTCTCTGTAATTACCCATTTGTGAAACGTTAAGTCCCTCTTGAATGCTCTGTGCCCTGGGTAACCAGGTTGACGGTCCACGTCTAAAGCTGAACTTGTGTTCACTGCCAACGGAATTGTGCAGCACCGTAACAGATCATATTATAATTAATTATTAATTCAATCACAACGAAATTTGATTTGCACTGGAAGTGCAGTCGTTGTTTTGTCTCATCACCTCTTGAATATAATCGGTATAATATAAATAAACATTAGTAACGGCAATAACGGCGTTTCTTTTGTTTTTAACAAAGGCTGACTTATTCTATATAAGTTTGAACCGCTGTGTGTGATGTTTTCAGGTGCGTTTATTGTATTGGTATACGCAATAATTGGAGAGTGTTTTGAAATGATCGTAAACTGTCTGCGTTGATTGACCTGTGGCCGATGAGCAATTCGTTAACATTTACATTCAATCTCAGCGATATCTTGCCTCAAATAGTTCAGTTTCTTCTCATTAACGCTGATAGTGGTGGTGTCCTCGCTATCAGGATGATGAATAATGTATGTGCTTATTTAGTATAAGTACCTAACAGTTTCTGGGAAGGATGTTGCCTAATGACATCGCTGCCTCGGCACATTTCCACACATTTAATCTTATAATCTTCTCTCTTGCCTTTATGTAAAGCCCTTGCAGCTTAAAGCTCCTACTTCACGAGAATGCACTTTACAGAGCAGCACACTTAGTAATGAGAGAGTGTTATTGCGTGAGATTATATTTGTACACCCCAGAGCTTGCAACGAAGATGGCTTTAATATGTTCGTCTTTCATATATATTTAACAAATGTTCTACTGATAGTGGAGCTGGTTTATTGTAAAACCTCTAACCTGTTGCAGAACATTGGCAAAGAGGCAGACAACAGACTGGTGATAAAGATGTTGGTGGACTTTAGTCTCCCCGTGTCGAATTCAGTAAATGTTGCTTACCTGTTGCTTAGAAGGAAACAAATTATTTTGTTAATGCACTGCCTGTGTTTGGCAATTGTTGGCAGTGGCTTACCATTCTAACTCCCTTCCCACACCTAGCTGCGGTTCCCCGTGCTTCTGAATCATTTGCTCCTCGCTCTGCGAGAGTGAGCGAAGACTACATGCGTTACAAGTGCTAAGCGTTTACTGTAATTGAAGGTGAACCAGTGCCTGAAATATCACCAATTATATATTTTCTTAACTATTTTCAGGAAGTGTCGCTGACAAACGTCTCTTTTGTGTTTACAAAATTTCACGTCATCTGTTGGGCCCCTCGTGAATCGTGTCTGCCGTGGTCTGCTCCACCTTGCGAGGAAAAGTACAGCGGGTCCAAGTGCAGAGCAAATACAAATGCATTGTGGAGGAAGGCGGTATTCGTGCACTCTCTGTTGACTTGAGCGCAAACCATCGAGCTCGCTGCACACCAGAACCCAAGCGCTTTGAGCGAGGATCTCACAGGCAGGCACCTGCCTCGGTGGCCAGACGTGGAGCAATAGCTGGGGCAAGAGCTCCCTGAGCTGTCGGCCTGCCTCCTGATTAAATGTGTGCAGTGTGGCGCGCGTGGAGGTCAATGAAATGGGGAGCGGTGGCCCAGCGGTTAGCGTGCTGGGCTACAAACCTGGCGCACCCAGTTGGAATGCCGCTCACCAGCGACGATTTTCTGAGTCGTTCCTGGGCCTCCCCTAGGTCGACTCAACCTCAAACGAGTACCTAGTGCGGTGTGTAAACATTGCCATTAGGCAGACGAAGGTGGCCGGGCGAGGTACTGGTCACCGACCTCCTCATGTGCCGTGTCAACCTTTATAGGTGCTTGCAAACAATACTTGAGGAGGAGGGGGCGAAGGGAGGGGAGGGGGGCTTTGAGCTACTTGGGGCCCTAAGCATTTTCTTAGACTGCTTATTCCTATCGCTGGGCAAGGTTTCACAGAGAAGTAGATACGCTCACTGCGTACGCTGCCTGTGCACTCCGCACAATGTTTCAACGTAGGCGAATAACGACACATATTACCCACCTCCGCAATGAATATTGAGGTGCTGAGCCAAAAGTACAGATTCTTGACTCCCAAGACAGGAGGGGGCAAGTGTTTACTAAGGAGCAGGCTTTGTTACTGCCGAGTCACACACAATGGTGCTACTTTTATTTACCCGATGCACTGATTTTCAGGATCGAACCCTAACCCGGATTGCAACTTGCAACAGCCCCAGTTTCTGGCATCACCGACCCAAGTAAAGAACATCGCGAACAGTACAAATAAGATATAGCTTTAATTTTAAAAACCGCACTGTGACTAACAACCCCTCTAGCAACTCGCGAATCTCATCCCACTCGTTCATCATCAACTCTTGCAGATGTGACAAGTCTAGAATGATCTACAGTGGCTGTGCAAGTTCCATTATTTTGATAACAGACGCTGCTGCAATCCGCAGGCCAACCTCACGTTCCCGCTTACCATCACTCGTGAACAAGACCCCAAGATATTTAAACTCCTCCACTGAGGGCAACTGCTCTCTCTTCACCTGAAGAGGGCAACCAACTCTTTTCCGTGAGAGGACCATGGCCGCAGATTTAGAGGCGCTGACTCTTATCCCAGCCACTTCAAACTCAGCCGCGAAACGCTCGAGTGCCCGTCGGAGGTCACAATCCGATGAGGCGATAAGAACAACGTCATCTGCAAACTGGAGGGATTATATCCTTCAGCTGGCCTGGGAACGCCTGGGAATCCCCCAGGAAGAGCTGGAATCTGTTGCTGAGGAAAGGGATGTCTGGTCCCAATCTCCTTGGACTGCTGCCACCGCGACCTTAACCAGGACAAGCGGTGTAGAAAATGGATGGATGGATGATAATATATATATATCCCTAATAACTCTAAAGTAAGTTTCTTTGTGGAGGCAGAAGATTCTGACTGTTTTTTTTAGTTAGGTCATCCCGCAAAGTACAATTTAAATCATCATACAAGTTTGACTTTCTTTAACCATTTATTTTAACTTGTGTACGGGAAACGAAGCTGGATCGATTCTAACTTCATGCCCAACTGGCAAGACGACATTTTTCCTTTTTGGTTCCAGCAAATTAAACAAACTAAAGAAATCAGCCTTGTCCCATGTTGACCCAAATCTCACGTGAGCGCTCTGTGGAGATTCCGCTTTCTGTCAACTGGAAACCTGAGGAGGCCCCCTTCGTGTGCGTTTAAACGCGGCCGCAGAGACGAACTGCCACCGACGGAGCGACCGCTTGGATTAAACGTTTCACATCGATTCACGGCTGTGAAATGTGTTAATGCAGCGCAGATACACGCACGGTCATGAATAGCGCCCATAAATGCAACGGTGATAAGATCAATTTAATGAAATATACGCTAATGAGCAGTTTAAGTTACGTACATTAAAAAAATGCACGTGAATGGCAAAACATCTAATTTTGGAGCGTGGGCATGAAGCTACACAATTTCACGTGCAGCGCTTGGCAGCATTAGACTATAATCTGATTAATACACAGCTCCACAACAGTACAATCAATACCATGTCCAAGGCCACTCCAGCATTGCATTGATGGAAGTTTTCACAGCTTGAAGTTCTGATGACAGTTTCTCCCCATAGCTGCTCTTTTAGGATAGCCACTTCAGCATTTTCTCCCCCTCTGCCTGCCTATATTTAATTGATTAACACATTTTCGTAATGATGTAGGTTTTTCACGACTCGATGCATGATGATTCCTTCGAAAAGCTGCTCTCTCGGGACAGCCGCGTCGATCGCTCCCCCTCTCTCCATTGCGACGTTTCGCCTAACACGGCATCCTCAGGCGTCTGACAATGCCTCTAACGTGAACAGACATGCCGTTCTCTCTGCAGTTGTGTGCAGCGCTTTGTGACCCTCGGCTCTAGAATAATAATAATTATTATTACATCGCGGCGGTCCATCTTCTAATGTAAGTCAGTCAGTACCAGTACCCACCTAGTCCTGTATGGGGTCACGGAGGGCTGGAGCCTATCCCGGCAGACAATAGGGCGCGAGACGGAGATATACTCAGGATGCCAAACGAATGCAGCGAGCTCACGGTGACTCGGGAGAAAAGATCAGTGGACAGAGCAGGTGTCCCATTTGTGTAGGCTTTCACGGCTTGATGAGTGACGAGGATTCCTCCTCAGAACTGCTCTTTTGGGATAGCCGTGTGGAGCGTTCGAGCGTTCCTCTCACTCGCCATTGTTTAAGAGCGTCTGGTCACAGTCGGCGTGGCGGTGGAGGTCAGCCGAGCGGCACGGGATTTTAGATTCGTGTTGGCAGCGAGGATGTGGGTTTGGGGGCCTTGTCTGGGCAAGCAGCGGTTGTGCTTGTGAAGGACATCTCTCGATGGAAGAAGCGTCGAGCAGGTGATGCCCTATCAGTGGTTTACAAGTTCTTTTATTAAGAGGACTCTCTTTTGGCGAGTAAGATTAAAGCGAGCTGCATACTTTGTTGATGCTTACAATGCCTTGACCTGATTCGATGATAGCAGTGGCTGATGATTCAGGTATGCTGGATGCAATTTGTAAAGGTGCAGCGCTGTAATTCCTTACTCCTCACCCTGCTGGTGGAAGAACCTCCACTGTACGGAGCGCTTGACGAGCTGGAGTACAAACACTCGTTACCTTATTTTTTTTGTTCTGTAGCTCGCTATGTGTCAATAACATTGGTTCATTAGCAGTGGTCAATTAATTCTGTACAGGGTCGCGGTGAGCCGGAGCCTATCCCGGCAGACACGGCGCAAGACAGGGCTATACCGAGGATGTTACGCCAGTCCACCATGGATGATTAGGGACAATTTATTCAGCAGGCCAATTAACCTAGGCAGCCGCATGTCTTAGGACTGTGGAAGGAAACTGCAGTACCTGGCAAAACTGACATGGGGAGAATATGCAAACTCTACACAGAAAAGCACTCGAATCGGACCTAGATATTCTTGCCGTAGTAAAACCCACTCTGCCACAGTCTCGCCCGTATATTTATCAAAAGGAAAAACACCATCAATGATCATATCTACAACGGTTCCACGAATTACTTCCCACAATTTGGAACCTCTACTCTCGACTATCTTGGCCTACTGTGTTTTAATTATGTACGGTGTCCTTGAGTGCCCAGAAAGGCGCCTTAAATAAAATGTATTATTATTATTATTACTCTTTCCTGCTGGGGACAGGTGGGATTACCCACACTGCACCTCACCGTAAACTCTAAATCGCCGATCGACTGACCGATAGAATCTGCATTCGAGTTTTATATACACAAGTTTTCCCTACTGCTCATTTGCCAAAAACAAAGTGGTCAAAGTGATTTTTGTTGCTTTATACAACTGCTGCAAAGATGATCGCTTACCCAAAGCCGTTCTTTCGGGATAGTCGTGTCGAGCGCTCCTTTCCACTGCCTCGCAGATTGTTGAGATGAAGCTGCTGTCCCTACAGCGTTGTAAGACGACGAGACAGCTGAGCATCGTTGCGCTCTTGCTGTGGAGTTCTCCGAAATTCTTCAACAAGCTGAGCATCTTCCCCGCAGGGGTTACGAATGTGCTGACGAATGCCGCTTACAGTGGCTCAGTAGAACATTGGCAGCTTTAGTCTGCATGCATACACCGCTGATATAGCTTTAAGAATTATAAAACATTGCAGGCTGTTCTGTGCTATTCATGTCCTCTGTAAAATGTAGGTGACAGGTATTAGACTGCATTGCATGGAGAGTTATGGTCGCTCATGAAAAAAACATACTCATTTCAAATCATTAATAGGTGGGGATGGAAGGGAATTGGGGTTAAATTAAATGTCAAGTGCTGTTTGTTCAGGGAAAATATGCTGTTATTTAAACCTCAATCTCATTGTTTTAGAATGCAGAGGCAATTGCCTCGCCCCTCTGTTTACGTAATTTGAGGTCAAGTAAATGGAAATTATGAACAGAGTGTGGATGGCGCTACTCTAGAAACTGTGTGAATTAAAACTGAGCGTTGAACTGTTGTCTCAGGGGTCAGAGAACTGAGCCGCTACGGTTGGGATCCTGAGCTCAGATCCGGGTCTTAAAGCCACCGCGGAAGAGAGAGGAGGAACGCATAATGCGGCCATGACGAAACAGCGCCATCTGACAGCAGTTCTCAAAGTGGCGACAACTAATGTTAATGCCAGTATGCTCAGAAAATTGTCCTTCGCATTGAACTTTCAAATATTTTCCCATTTTGTCGCCTCCTCCAACAACAGTTTTGCTGAGCGACTCTGCCAAACCTGTTGTGAACGCAGCCTGCGAATGTGTGCTTAGTGGCCTGAAAATATATCCTCGCGAAGTCGTACAGCCGTCACAAGTTTACGCTGTTTGATCTACAAACTGAATCGTAGTTGCATTGGGGACATAAGCAAACACTCATCCACGAACACACACAAAGTTAAAAGTTAAAGCCATTGCACGGGTCATATTTTATAGGTGTTAATATATTACAAAAGACTTAAAAAGAGCCAAACCCATCTCATTGTGATGCAGAGGTCACATCTGCACCTCACAGAAAGAAAGAAAGTCCTGCCAGAGGCGGTTCGATTCCTGCCTCGGACACACCTGCCGTGTGGCGTTAGCGTGCTCTCCCCTCTTCTGTGTGGGTCGCCTCCGGATCCTCCTCCCACAAATTCAAAAACAAACTCATTCATTAACTGGCCGAAAACATTTTCTTAATATATAGGATGCCGAATGTTGGCGCCGGCTGACTGCATTGGCTGCCTTCCCCTCCCCGCCTGTGGATTTCTCGCCACTCCATATCCGTGGCCGGTTCATGACCAGACGTCGCATTTGCGTGGCGTTCTATAAATCGTTTCAGTACGAAAACGTGCGCCACGCGTTTTGAGCCATAAGCAGAGATAATCATCCCCAGTGTTCGAACAGGGAGGCGCTGGCGAGACAGCATCATCAGTGAGAAATTGCTTTCAGCTAAGGCTAGTGCAATGATTTCATAAACGCAAGTCCACCTCGACAACCGAATTACTGATGTGTGTGTGTGTGTTGCAGGGCAGAGGAAATGTGAATTTGAATAGCAATGTTAAGATTTGTCGCGACGCGTGAATTTCCCCGGGGTTGGCTCCTCCTGCTCGCCTTCACGCGCCGGCGACGATCGCGCTGGCGTTGGCGGCCGGACTGCCGTGGGCTGATCTTCCCGCGTCGCACTGACCGACGGAGCTGGGCTCGACTCACGTTTCCATTGTAACAAAGGCTTTATTCCGCCGCGCCGCACCCGAACAGCGACCACGCGGTCAACTCGTGAACTCTTGCCTCCAACACGACCCTCTCCAACGCACCGTACATCTCATCTCATTGTCAGAAACCGCTAAGTCCTGTACAGGGTCGCGGTGAGCCGGAGCCAGACACAGGGCGCAAGGCAGGGATATACTCACGATGGGGCGCCAGTCCATCTCTGAGCAGTGAGGACAATTTAGTCTTCAAGCCAATTAACCTATGCAGCAGCATGTTTTTTGGACTGTGGGAGGAAACCAGAGTGCCTGGCGAAAACCCACGCAGACACGGGGAGAGAACATACAAACTCCACACAGAAAGGCACTCGAGCCGAGATTCGAACCCGGGACCTTCTTGCTGTGAGGATGCGACAGCGCTACCCACTGGGCCACCGTGCCGCCCTACTTCCATACATCCCCTTTATATTTACCCTCCAGACGTCACCTCGTGGCGTCAGATCACACCACGTGTCCAATCCAATCCGTTTACGCCACATCTCGTCTCATGTCCCAACCCAGACCACGTGATGTTTACGACCTGAGAAGGGGGGACTTAGCGCAGTCCCCGGTCACCCTTACCTGACCCCTTGTCACCCCGAGTGGCCCCTCGTACGCACCTAGTCCGTCACGTGCGAGGCTTGGCACCACAGTTGTATTTGATGGAATGGCACCGTTGCCTATTGTGCCCAAGACTTTTAAAATTAACTCCCATCATAACTAAAATACATTTTGGATTGTAACTTTACTATGGATGCGTTTTGTGAGGCCTTGGCCTATATAGGAGCGGCTCAGTATCCGTACCCGCTTCATCCTGTACAGGGTCATGGGGGGCTAGATCCTATCCCGGTAAGCACCGGGCACAAGGTGGGATGTGATTGCGAAAACATAGCAAAGCACTTTTTCGGGGCAATTTACGTAGCAGGACAATAAATCTCGGCAGCAGCGTTTCTTTGGACGGTGGGAGGAAAACGGAGTCCCCGACACAAACCCACGCAGACACGGGAGGAACACGGGAACTCCACACAGGCTCCCGAGCCGGGAACCGAACCCGCGTCCTTCTTGGTGAGAGGCGACTGCGCCACTCACTGCGCCACTGCGCTACTTTTCCACCTCCAATATAGGAACATTTTACATAAATCTTAGTGGACAGCTACAGTGTCCCTTTTGTATGCAAGTTGCTGTCGAGACAGCGGTCGTGCGTGCGTTCGTGCGTGCGTTCGTGCGTGCGTGCGTGCGTTCGTGCCCACTTATCACTGGACCAGTTTCCAGGGCGGCAACATCTATGCTCCATTTCCATAACGACCGGAAACCAGGACAGTTCCGTTACGTGAGCAGAGCTTTCCCTCGGTTCCTACGAAAGCCTTAGTGGGATGAGTAACGCTCTCGGCTCGCTTTCTTAATGGTGCCACATACATTCACCGGAGACAGCCGTGCCCATACTGGTGGCGCTTCACGCTATATCTACCCGAACAAATGTTTGTACGTATATATGTACGTCCGCACTGAATTTAATGGTTACAATCCTTCACGAGCACTAAGTTGAGCTGCATAACACGAACGCATTTATGCCTTATGTCAGCTGTACTTTCGACGTATTGATTGCTCTTCTCAAACTTTAACTCTATTTCAGCTTTGAATTTACACTCCTGCACTACCATCAACCTTCTTGAACACTTCCACCTTCATCTTGATGCCAGAACCACCATCCACACCTGTTCACCAAGGGAGACCCCAGCAGGAGCACGAGACTCCAAGCTCTGTGGTTCATTGCAACGCGCAATCCCCTGCTACCGCGATACATTTACGATCACTGGGGGATGGGTCACCATCCTGTGCGATCCACAAAGGATTCTCACTGCAATATCGTGACATTTGGGGTTACGTTTCGGCAAGTGCGGAATGACCGTAAGTTGATACTAATAGGGTCAGAGCCGGAGAACGCGAGTGTGCGCGCGCGTCACATCTCAACCAAATCACAACGCAACAAAGCAGCGATGCAATCCAATCGCCCAGCGGTCCTTGCTTGCGCGTCTTGTGGGCCATGATGCGGGCTCGTGTGGACATTGATTCATGATCGGGCCGGCGCTTCGTCAACTTCAAGCGCGTTTCAATCGGCCCTGCCTAAGAAATTAGCCGCCGCGATCCAACCCGCCTGGCTTTCCTTGTTTCTGTCTCGAGCAAGGCAGCAGCGAGTGCCTCGCCGTCCGATTTATAGTTCCAGGCCCCCCCCCCATTTCCTGCTGCAAGAGGTCATCATTCATCATGCTGACGATGACGTATTCGGGAGAGAGATGAGCGATGGAGGCGTGGCTGCTCGTTACGTCAATGAAATATTGGCGGAAGGGGTGCGGGGGGGGTGATGATGTCTTATAGTTGTCACGCGTTTGGATGTGTTGCTTTTTTCTGGTGGGGTGGAGACGGAATGTTACATTAATTGAATTTAATGATGAATGAACAAATATAAATGGGTTGAGAATGTGCTCGTTCAGGCTGTAAGCACGATGGTAGAATTGTTGAAAACTGATTTGGCTGATAGTGTTTTTCATTCTGCTCATGAATCTTAACGTCTGCTTCAATTCGTTTTTGGAATTGGGTTAAACTAATTATTTTTTTCACGGTACTTTATACGTCCTTCGGTCCCCACACTCACCTCCGAGTCTAATACAGCACCCACCGTTATATTCTTGGTTTTCACCGTTAGCCTTACCATAGGAATCCCACCAACATCAACATTATAACTATCTTTTGACTCGTTACGCTTTTAGATCACATGAAACAACCATGAAATGTTCCTTGGTTCATTTTCAATAACTGTCTATGGATAACAAAACTGTTTTTTTTTCTTCTGTATTCTATTTCATAATCAATCTTCATATAATCGAATTCCCACCTGTGCCGTGCACTCGCGGCTTCTTCACCAATGTCACCTTAGGGACTCCTCTCGTCTCGGATCCCGGACACAACACCGACCCACCAGCGTCTCGCTCAGTAATCACGCCAAGCGGTGTCTGCTAGGGCCTATTATCGAGCACATTGTTGGACGCGTGCCACTGCCTTGTGCCACTGCCTTGTGCCGCTGCCTCGCACCACTACCTTGTGATATCTCACTCGCGTTACTTAGCCAGGCAGCTGCTATCACATGAAATGTTTCTCTTGCCTCCCTTCATATGAGGAGCAGTTAAAACACCTTGAGAACTAGTAACCGGTGAAGGGCGTTCACATCTAAACTTTGGCGCATTCGAAGTCCAGTTATTTTGTTAAAACCGTTATCAAACGAAGTAGGGGCACTGCCGTGTAGTTTGTTGGTTGGCACGCGGGACTTGCAACGCAAACGTTGATCTCCAGGCGTGGCAGGTTAAAGAGTGGTGCACGTTTCTTTAAATCCTCTCTCTCCGACAAGACCCTTCCGATGCCTCTGTCCATCCGAGGGTATAAATACATCAGTCACTCAATCGCCAAGTTACATGTGGTGGGGTAAAATGTGGGTAATTCCCAGGGGTGAAAATAAATTACATTTCGCAGTCATCTTTTTGCCGAGCAGTAAACCCTACTGGACCGGCTTACTTCCACCTCTGGTAATTCCACTTTTTCAAACGTGTCCGGCAATTGCGCAAGGGTCGGCACAAGGGTCGGCACAAGGGTCGGTCACGCATCCTCCGGAGCGGCTGTCGAGCGCTCCGTCTGGAGACAGTGATCAGCGCTGCCGCCTCACAGCAATAAATCCCGGGTTCGATTCCCGGCTCGGATACCATTGTGTTTTTGTGTGTGGTTTTCATGTTCTCTCCGTAGACCCCCTTGTGTTTTCGCTGGGTTCTTCGTTTTCCTCCCGCAGTCTAAATATGCTGCCTAGGTTAATTGGCCGGACTAAATTGCTACCGACGTCCCATGATAGGTTTAGACCAATTATCTACGAGCGTGCGTACACACCCCCCCACCCCCCTCCGCTGTACAACTGCTAAAAAGCGCTAAATAGCTCAGCAGTTCCGTCAAGTGTAAATAAAGACTGACTGGTGCTTTGCCCTTGTGCCAGCTCGCAGGGCTGCATTGGGGCCCCGCGCTGATAAATTAACCGCTCCAGGTGGTGTACATGTGGTCGAATGTCGTTATTGTTGCCCCCCCTCTCCGTACCAACACAACGCAAACATTCGTTTCCGATGGTGCCACAGATCTTCTTTGACACGAGAAAGCAGTTATGAAATTAAAACTGTCCACTGTGTGAACGCTTTGCCACCGTGCAGAATGAAGTGTTACGTTATTATTCATGCAATTTTCTTTGCAAACTTCCATTTCCAGATTAATGTCAAAAAAATATTGGCTTATTATTGTTTCCTATGTGACAGGGTTTTTTTTTCAGTTCTTTATTTTATTTTTGGCAATTTAACTGAATTTAATTGCAAACATGTACTTATAGTAAAGTGGTAATTATCCATTTTAAAAATTATCTATTAATATCATTACATCTGTACTCATTGGCAAATTGCAGATGCATCATTTCTGCTTCTTTAAACAGAACATATGAACAAACAGCTGTTGGTGTGAATGCGAGCGCCATTCTGTGTGACAATGGCTTTCCAGCTTTTTATTCTTCTTCAGGATAGCTGTGTCAAGCGTTCCTCGTGCCTCTTTCACAACATTCCACCTCGCACGTTGGAGGCATCATCATCAGCCGCCTGATGATGCGCTCGACACGCCTATCCCGAAAGAGCATCTGAGCGTTGCTCGCTGAAGCAATTCTCAGAGACTAAGCATTGCCCAAGATAGAATACGAGCCATCCAAGAGAGCAGCGGATGCAATATATGGAAAAATCTAGAATACCGCATTGAATATGTATACAGTACGTCACACTGTGCTAATGGAATAATTTATTTATTCACAGGAGCCTCGTCCGATCTCCCAAGACAATCACGCTTGCCCCATCGCTTCATTTTGCTCATTCACGTTTTTTTTTAAATGAGCGCACGCTCTTACACAACGCGTCTCCGTGCCTGGATACTCGGATAGCCCGCTCAGTTGTAGCGACCCTCTCTCACTCGCCCATAGACGGTTGACCGCTGCCGTGAAGGTGACGGCTCCACGTGTTTCGGAGCAGAGCATTCGTAGCGGAGAGATGATTCGGGAGGGGGGGAGGACACACGTGCGCGTCGAGACTCATCTCACATCATCTCATTGTCAGAAACCACTTAGTCCTGTACAGGGTCGCGGTGAGCCGGAGCCTATCGCTGTAGACACAAGGCACGAGGCAGGAATATACCCATGATGGGGCGCCAGTCCATTACCGGGCACTGCGGGCAATTTAGTCTGCAAGCCAGTTGACCTATGCAGTAGCATGTTTTTTGAACTGTGGGCGGAAACCGGAGTGCCCGGCGAAAACCCACGCGGACACGGGGAGAGCATGCAAACTCCACACAGAAAGGCACCCGAGCCGAGATTCGAACCCTGGACCTCTTGCTGTGAGGCGACAGCGCTACCCACTGGGACACCGTGCAACCCTTAGCGTCGAGACTCTGATGCAAATTCACGTTTTCCCTGAGCAGCGATTCCCCCCCCTCCCCACGTCAATTGCTCGAGTGTCTGCGAATGGATCAACCTACTCATAATACACTGCAAACGCTACGTGCTGATGAGGCTCAATGTTGTCGTGCCGGGTTGATGGCTCGCTGCCGAACTGCGCTTGCTCGGGAACATTTATTCCTTCCTTGTTTGTTGAAGAATTTTTATCGCGTATTTTACGTCCTGTAATTTATTGCTACTGTTTGGCTTTCAGTTGAACTGTCCTGACGTTGTTGTCGACGCGCCGTTATCTCCGCAGCTCTGTGCAGCGCTTTGTGATATTCGGGTGAAACGCGCTGTATTAAATGCAATCATCATCATTATTATTATTAAGTATCCGAAACGCGCGGCGGCGACCCGAGTTTGAGTCCTGCTCGCCGCAGACATCAGCGACGATGATCCGAGCAGGTCCTGGGCACTCCCCCAAGGTTGACTCGGCCTCAAATGAGTACCTGGTGAGGTGCGTAAGACATCTTTGTGCCTTTGCTGTCGGCTGGCCGCCCACTGCCACCCCGCCCCCCGCAACGAGCGGCGGGCGGGCGGGCGGGCGGGCCTCGTGCCGCCACGCGTTGGCCGCGGTGGCCACGGGGCCGCTTCTGCTCGCGCGCGCGGCACCCGCCGACAAATTGGGCATGAAAGGAATAATCTGTGCTCGGCGGTGGCGGAGCAGGGGCAGGGTGATGGATTAGAATACTTCTCAGAGTCGTCGGGCGAGGAGGAATATGGACCTTGACAC
>JAZEWT010000026.1:2412095-2428840 GCA_036362905.1 Mordacia mordax
TGACATCACAGTCACTTGTTGATGAGTGGCGCGGTGGTGCATTGAGTTCGATGCCGTCTCACAGCAGGAACGACCCGGGTTCGATTCCCAACTCCGGGTGCCTTTTTTGTGTGTAGAGTTTGCACATTCTCTCCGTGTTCACGTGGGTTTTCAGCGGATACGCCAGTTTCCTCCGACAGTCCAAATACATTTTGCTTAGGTTAATCTGTCGGGATAAATTGCCCTCTGCGTCCTGCGATGGACTGGCATCTTATCCTGGGTATATCCCTGCCTTGAACCCTGTATCTGCTGCGCTAGGCTCTGGCTCACCACGACCCTTAAGAAGATTAAGTGAAGACTCATAACGAATCAATGACTCATCTCCTTCATGTTAGGAAACATTCACAGAAAAAAATCTTTTTTCACGTTCGTTTCTCTGTTATTATGTAATATTCATCATGCAAATTACGGGCTACAGGCTTCGGGTGTTATTAGCCAATTTATACTTTAAACAAATCCCCATACCTAAATGATAAACATCCCTTTTATACCTGAAGCAGAATGAAGCTCTCTGGGAAACGGATAATGAATCCTGAATAATAAGCTCGCGCGGTTAAACATCGTTTGATCCGTTCTGTCCTTGTCGTTGCGTCGTGTCCTTATTGGTACGGAGCAAAACGTAACGTTGTAAATGAATCGTGATTGCTTTGTGCCTCCTTTCATCAGTGGCTTTGGCGCAAAATCGGGACCCCGGTCGCTAATCCGTGCGCGCGCGCGCGCGCAAACCAATGGTGAACTCGTAAATCCACGTGGCCGTGCTCGCTGGCACAGCGGTGGACGTGGGGGCTTGGCTCGGCGCGCAGCAAATCCCGCGCGGTGTGGATTTACTCCGAGTTATTGCGAGCACCGACATCCAGCTTAACGGACGCGACCGGGAGGTGCGCGCGCGCGCGTTGCGGTTGCGGTGAGATTTCGAGTGGTTCAGTGAGTAGCGCTGATGCCTCGCAGGAAGCAGTACCTCGAGGGTTGGATTCCTGGCTTGGGCGCCTCCTTGTGTGCACTCAGCACGTTCTCACCGTGACGGCACACGTTTGTCGCCGGGTAAAACGGTTTCCTCCCGCAGCCCAAATTCACCCTTGTGCTGCTACCTGCGTTAATTGGCCCGCTGACGAAATTGCCCCCAGTGGCCTGCGATCGACTGGCGTGCTATCATGGGTATAGCCCTGCCACGCACCCTCCCTGTGTATGTCGGTATTGGCTCTGGCTCACGGTGACCTGTGCATTGCAAATATGCTCGTGTATTTATCTTTTGTGGAATGTCGATGGCTTTTAATTTGTCCCACGTGTCACCCTTAGCCTTCCGCACCCGTGACATGCTTCTGTGTCTTCAGTTCACATTTCCGTGGCACTGTACCGATGTTATTAATCTCATTATTTCAAATGCTTCTCTCTCCCTTGGGTGACACGCGGGTTTCACTCGCTCCCGTTTGGCCGTGGGCTCGATTCTGATCCCTCGCTTCTGATAAAGCACGACAGGAAATGAATGAAAATGCGCGCATTGTCTATCGACTGGTACGGCATTAAGGGGTGACTTTGTGACATTGTTCTCAAGAGAATGGCACATTTTTTCGTGCGCCGATATTCAAATGTGGAGGCTCAACCACGATCACTGATCTAGTTTGATCACGTGCTTCCTCAGAGCCACCATTAGGATCCACGTAATTAATATCTTGAAGCTGCGCCAGCGAGAGCACGCCTTGACACCAAGATGCAAAATTGTAATGAACTAGCAGAGTAGCCGCCCTACGGTTGACCTTGTTCCAAGCGTGAAGCACGATATTCTCACGTCTCTGGTTATGGTGGGAATGACTCTTCTATACCTGTCTTTAAACCACTTCACTGCAGGTCCAAGCAGTTCTCTCTCTTTTTCTTTTTTTGTCCTCGCACTCTTCCATGTGAGTAGCGCTGTCATCTCACACCAAGAATGACCCGGATTCAATTCCCGGCCCGGGTGCCCTTGTGTGTGGAGTTTGCATGTTCTCTCCCCGTGCCTGTGTGCGTTTTTGCCGGGTAGTTCGATTTCCTCCCACCGCCCAAAGACACGCCGCTGCCTAGGTTAATTGTCCTGCTGAATAAATTGGTCCAAACAGTGTGCCCTGCGATGCACTGGCGTCACATCCTGAGTATTCCCCTGCCTTGCACCCTCTGTCGGCCGGGATAGGAACTGCCCCCCCCCCCCGGGACCCTGTACAGGATTAGGAGAGAATAGATAATTAATGAATGACTGACACTGCTCCATTTTCTAATTCTCTTCCATCATCAATCTTTGCCAAGTTCTAACAACCTCGCTCATTCTATTAAACCATAAATACTTTCAACAATGCTGTTGGTT
This sequence comes from Mordacia mordax, assembly GCA_036362905.1. Taxonomy (NCBI): domain Eukaryota; kingdom Metazoa; phylum Chordata; class Hyperoartia; order Petromyzontiformes; family Petromyzontidae; genus Mordacia; species Mordacia mordax. The sequence goes on from JAZEWT010000026.1 coordinate 2,414,467, forward strand.
GCTGGCTGTTTGGTGTCTTGTACCTTTGCGTCTCTACTCATCCTGGGTTACAAACAGGAGTTGAACACAAGTGCTCATTCCTTTCATTATATATTTAGGCCACAGATATTTCACATTGCATCATTTCAGGTCATTAAATCGGCATCATTAAAACCGGGGCAGACATTGTCTCTTGCTTGGCACGTTTCTGAGATCATTACGAAAAAAAAAGATACAATTACCCAGTTGATGGGGGTTAGGGAGTGCAGAAGAGGATATGTGTTGTTATTATTAGTGGTCATGGTTTAGCAGACGCCTTTTTTTCCTAGCGCGACTTACATCATTATAGAGGTGTAGCGAGGAAACCACAGAGAGGTGGAGGGGAAGGCAGCCACGCAGACAGCCGGCGCCAACACCTACTAGACACTGCGTTATATATATTATGATGTAATCGATCAATTAATTAATGAGTGTTTTTTTTTGTTGTGGGAGGAAACCGGAGTACCCGGAGGAAACCCACGCAGAAGAGGGGGAGTACACACAAACTCCTCACAGAGAGGCACCCTAGGCAGGAATCGAACCGCCTCGGGTAGGAGCTTCTCTCTGTGAGGCGCAGACGTTACCGATGATAGACACCGCGCCACTGTTGCGAGTTTGTATTTTAGCGTCGCGTTCAAACTGATCCACCGTGCGGATTGTGTGTCCGCACGTTTGGTTGAGTGCAGTTTAAAGGTCCATGCCACGTTCTCCACGTTTCAGATGGAACGCTAGCGTAGCGCGTAGCCCTGCCACCTCGCACCAAGAAGGACCTGGGTTCGATTTCCAGCTTGGGTGCCACCTTTTGTATGTGGAGTTTGCACATCCGGCCTGTGTCCCTTGTACGTTTCATCTGGGTATTCCGGTTTCCTCCAACAGTCCAAAGAAATGCTGCTGCCAAGGTTAATTTACCTGCTGACTACTAAATCTCTCCCAGTGCCCTGCATATGATCCTAGCTTGAGCTCTGTGGCTGCCGGCATAGGCTCCGGCTACAGCGAGCCTGTACAGGATGAACCAGGTACCCACAATGATGATGACTACATGTATTCGATTAAATCACCGTACGTGGCACTACTTGTGTGGAGGAATACAGGAAAGTTCGTGATTACTCTGCTGGGTATAAATACACGAGAAGCTTCTGCGGTAGATCGACCGCTAACATAAGGCAACACGTGCTCTATTACAAATGAATAAAGGCACTCGTACATTATGCACTCTGTAACGGTACTTGTGCTATGATTTATAAAAACAATCTCTGACTGGCAGACGGCACCTTTTATGCATTTGTATCTCTGATAGAGGTGGTGTTGGAACCAGGTTAAGGGCAAACACAGCAAAGTAGATTTGCCCCTTTTTGGGATCGCCGTGTCGACTGTCACATTGAAGGCGTCGTCAGGCCTCAGGGGGGAGGAACGCACGACACGGCTCTCCCGAAAGGACAGCTATGGAGAGAAAATCTGCGACGAACCTGCATCATTACAGTGAAGTCGATACCTCCCAGCAGCAAGCCTCTTGCCGCTCTTCACTCAAATCATCCGGTATGCGCGTTTCATCACAAACAAAAACCGTGAATAATAACACGCGCACGCTCATCGATTCGCTTGCATTAATAATGAAGCGAATAAAATGACCACAGCGTGAGCTCAAAGGTTGTCAGAACCTTGCAAGGCATGAATGGAAACGATTGGCGAGGGGAAGGTGGCGTGTGTGTGCGATTGGCATGGCACGGAAGTGACGTGTTTAGTCGGGAGAAGTTTCTCCAAAAGTTATGACTAGATTTCTATTGTGGCCTGGCAGGGCACAATGCTGGCCGGCTCCGAGATGTGTTGTGGCTGCCGCGGCGCCGCGTTTTGAGAATCGCTCCCCCGAGATGTTCTTCTTGCAGAGAGGCTGTGTCGAGCGCTCAGTCTCTGAATCAGAAACGCCTGATGATGCCTCCAACGTGAGAAGCGAAACGTCGAGACGGAGAGAACGGCGTACGCTCGACATGGCTATCCTGAAAGATCAGCTATGGAGAGCAATTCTCATTCATCGAGGAAAACTTCTATCGATGTTGTACATTGACACGTCTGGAGACGGTAGATAAGCACATTGCAACGGAAGTTTAGGATGAAAACATCGCGTATGAACTAAATGATTACGTCTACACACTGGTGATTTAGTCGTAGTTCGTGTTGTTTTGTGCGATGCCTTGCGGTGTGAGTCATATGACCGGTGGAGGTTGCATCTGTAGTCATTCATCAGAAAGAAACTGGGGGCTATATAACGACAGCAATTTTGTTGTGCTTAATTTACAAAGTTAGTGATTGTCGTCTGGATAACAGCATGAGACAGGTCTCTTTCTCTCTCGACAACGATAATGTGCACTATTCGTCAAAAATAAAAGTGTCTCTTTGCTGAAATAACCGCTGGGCTTCGCTGAGATGTGTTTGAGGCACGAAATTACAGCTGGAGAGTCCACATTCCTCCTGACTCGACCAGTCACTGCGGTTTGATTTCTCGGACATATATACGCAAGTAGATTTTCAAGGCTTAATGTATGAGATTTGCTCACAAGGGCTTCTCTTTCGGGATCGCCGTCTCAAGCTGGCCGAGTGATGCGTCCATCGTTAGAGGCAAAACGTTGCGACGGAGAGAGGATGCATTGTCGACACGGCTATTGCGAAAGAGCACATTTTTGTTGTTGTTACCGAGCAGTTTGTTTAGCCCAGCGATTGCGAGTCAAGTACTCAATCCACAGACACGCAGCCGACTCTGTCTGGCTGCGGCGCAGCGAATTTCGGGACAGAAAGGCATTGTTTTTATATCTCAACTGGGCGTTCAGACGCTGGCTTTAACGCCGTTTAAACGCACCGTGGATCGGTGCGCGCCGATTGCACGCTGCGCCAACCCCGATCATTACCAATTGCACAATGCAGGCAGCTGCCCAGAGCCTCTGCCGCTCAGCTAAGTGGCGGGGGGGGGGGTGATGCTGCAGTGTAGGTGTTGGCGCTGCGCGTCGTTATTGGGGAAAATAGGTCACCGCCGAGGTGTGCACGTGTCCCACGGCTGCTCGATGTGGACAGGCAAGCCTTGAGGCATGACGAGCCTGTCTCCGCGACTCCTGTCCCACGGTGTACCTTCAGAGGAATGAAAACATAATAAAGAGCGACGAATCCCCGATCCCTTGGGAATGACATTCCCTGCACGCTGCCCTTTGAATGTATTTATAGGGATGTTGCAAACCTATCCTTATGGACAGAAACGGCTGTCGGTGAAGGCCTATTAAAGCCGGCAGTGCTCGCAAGAGAGTGGTGTGGTCATTAAACAGAGCCGGCCACCGCACACTCTCAGCTGTGGTGATTAATGTACACATCCGACATTGGGTCCTCATCGCGACAGCACACATTGGCTGATTTTTATTTTGTATTATGTGTTATGAATGTGCGCGTGTGTATGTGTGTGATGCAAGTTGCCCCGGATAATAAGTGCGTATACCAAATAATGTTTAATATTATCATGTTTTGTCGTGCATGGGAGACACGTGAACTCTGGATTAGAAGGCAGTAATGCATCATCACATGCGGTTCCTGTTTTCTCTGCTGGCGTAGCCGAGTGTGTTTACACGCTCGAGGTGGTATTTTTATATCCATCATTGGCCCTGTAACGCAGCTCCAGCTCCTCAGCCAAATTATTTTTGGACTGCAGTTTCGCCACAATCATCAGTGTTCCTCCATATGTTCCCGCGTCCTTCTCGCACATGTTACAGTCGCCGGGAAGAACGCGGCCGCTGTCCATGCTGGCGCGGGTTGGCCGATTGCACCGCAATTGTTTAGAATTGTACAGCCGGAAATGCCCTCTCTGAAAACAACCTCTTTCAGTCGCAGAGACTTTTGATCGTTATTTGTATTGAACCTCCCCTCTCTCACATCTTCATAAAGCTAGACTCCAGACCTGTTCACCAAGCATGATTCTAGCGGGAGAGCTAGACTCCAGACCTGTTCACCATAAAAGAGCCTACATCAGTGCTATACTAACATCAGTGCTATACTAACAGCGGTGCTATACTCCCGTGGTAGACTGAAACACGTAAATTCTCCACCTTGACTCAGTCATGATAAACGTGGGATCGGGGAACAACTGTGAACGCTCAAAAAAATTCCGGACTACGATGCCGCTCTCCGTTGTTTTGTGAAAAGTCATAACTGCAGCTTATCTCAAGGCCTTGTGGATTACACTGCACGGAACCTCTGCTCTGCTATAGTGACGTGCCTTTATGGCGATCTTTGGCCGCTAGATGGCGATGATGCAATCAGCTCGGAGCCGAGAGAACAGCCCGCAGCTGATTAGCCCGATTCCCTTGCTGAGTGGTCATGTGACACGGCCAGCAAACAGGAACACTGCGTAAATCCGGAATGACACCGCAACTGCCGCTCGATTGCGACGCAGCTTCGCACAGCTCGCTCGCTTCACGGTCAGTGCGAGACCTCCAGTTTGCGTTTCTTCCTGATCCACATGCTCCGCTCCATCTCTCTGCGCGGTTAACCTCATCCAGTTCCCTTGCTGTGTCCTTCACACAGGGCTCGACACCAGGACTCGCCTGCCTGAACGAGTACACTTGCAACTAAAAGTCTCTGGCGTGAAATTGTACATTTTTTTTCTTCGCATGAACATTGTCATCTTTGCAGCAAAATATTTCGGTTATTAAAAACTGAACTGCGCTTGAGATATAACAACGGTGAGTCGCTTTTATATTTGTCGTCTTACGCCATCGAGCGAGGCGTACTTGGATGTGCACCGACAGAATCCGAGGCGCTACAGTGTGGCTTTGATCCGTAATAACTCCGACTTGGCTTACATTGGCTCATCCCAGCCTGTGAGTGGGTACGGGAATGCAGGTGCCCCCTCTGCACGTCCCTTTGGGGTTGTGAAAGCGTAAGAACCATACATAATGTACACGCCTTGGTGAGTCCCCTGGCGGATAAAGGCTTTCCCGTGTCTTTCGGTCGTGGGGCTTTGTTAGATCATACTTCACCGCACTGGTCAGTGTTGGTTAGTTAAGTGGAAGGGTGGGGGTGGGGTGGGGGAATCGGTGCAGATCTCGCTCGCGACAAGGGATGGAATTGGTAAGGAACGCCGTTCCTGGAATGAGAATCCCAGAGGGAACATACTAGGCTTTCATGGTCTTACATACGGAGGCTTACTCTATATCTCAGAAGTCACCGAAATACAGGAAATGCATTCATATGTACGCAATATTTTATGAGAGTGAACTCCTCTACCCCCCAAATATATTCCAGAAGTATTGTTTCTTCGTTTCCATCTCTGCACCCCTGCTCGCGACTGAACATAACCGGGGCTGGGTGTTGAACTCATCCCATTGGGTTCCATGCTTGGTGTCAGCGAGCTGACCCACGTTCGGGCAATGTACTATTTCGCAGGAATCTCCACATCCAGCTTGCAAGCTTACTGGATTCTTTCTGCCGTAATAGTAGTAATAAATATCGATCTATATCCCATCTACAAAGTGGCCAGAATCTGTGCTTTGGCGTAGGGACCACGTACCTGCCATACGTTGAACTGTTCTGATGTTGTTGTTGACATGCCATTCTCTCCACAGCTCGGATTTGTAACAAAACGCCTCCCAAAAGTCGTTATTGTTGCTGATTTGCCGTTCTTATGTCGTTGTTGTTGACGTGCCGTTCTCTCTGCAGCTCTGTGCAGCACTTTGTGACCCTCGGGTGAAAAGCGCTCTAGGAAATGCAATTATTATTATAATACAAGTGCTTGCCGCATTATGCAGCGATGTGGAGACGATGTTTGCAGACCGCGGTCATCCGTGTCGTGGCTGCGACTGAGCCAGGGAGGACGAAATACACACACACAGTGGTGCATTCCGCGAGAGATCGAGCCTGTACGTGTGCTCCTGTAACCTCGGAAAATCATAATAAAAAAATTCAATTAGAACTTCGAAGGTATTTAACGAAAAGAAGGAGGAAAACATAGATGCGGGGAGGGGGAAGGCAACCGTGCAGTTAACCGGCGCCAACATATGTCAGAGACTATGTCCTGTTTACATGTTCTCTCCCCGTATCTGCGTGGGTTTTCGCCGGGCACTCCGGTTTCCTCCCACAGTCCAAAAAAAAAACATGCTGCTGTATAGGTTAATTGGCTTGCAGACTAAAGTCGTGGGTATATCCCTGCCTTGCGCCCTGTGTATGCCGGGATAGGCTCCGGCTCACCGCGACCCAGTGCAGGACTAAGCGGTTTCTGACAATGAGATGATAATGATGACGAATAAACATTGTCCCATTTGTCCTGTGTACCTTTGTCGACGTGGGGTACTTGGAATGGCAAGTGCTTTGCTTGCCCAGCAACACATTTCCTGATTGATCGCATTGTCTGGCATGTAATAAAAAAAAACCTCCGTACATCTTGGAGAGGCGCACACTGACTCACGTCATGTATAATGTAACTCTGAAGTTAGCACAATGCTTCAGAATGTATTACACGCGCGCTCTAAATACTGCATGTTGTGTACAGTATTTAGACGGGAAAACCAGGTGGTCAGTGGACTTGAATCGGCTGCCCTTTACAAAACGTGACTTCGGTTCCCTCGAAATTGTCAGCGAGCGGCGACACGGATTCTTTGTGGACTGATGTCGATGGCAAATTGTCAAAGTTCCCACCGGAAAAGCAGTGACCGTGATGCCCGTGGGTTATAATAACAACGCCATTTGAAAGGCGCACAGTTTCCAAGCCTGGTTATGGACGAGACGCGTATACAGAGGCGTAGCGAGGAAACCGAGAGGGCAGGGGGGAGGGGAGGCAGCCATGCAATCAGCCGGCGTCAACATTTTCCAGACACTAGCGTCCTGCACATGACGATGTCATCGGTCAATTAATTAAGTTATGAGTGCGTCATTGTGGGTCTTGATTGCGATGCGCTCCAGAATTCTGTGTTTAGTTTCAAAGCGATCTTGTTTGGTGCAGCTCATCGGGTGCGGCGCTTTTACTCTGGCGTTCCTCTTAGGGTTTCCGTTGATGAAGAGATCTCAGAGGAGATTTTAGGCAAATAACGATCGCAAGACATTCCGACGAAGCGAGGTTGGTGTCAGGAAGGGCATCTGACCGTTACTTTTCGCTCCAATAACCGGTAACCCGGTATCATGAAGAGTGGCCGCTTAAACCACCAGCAACAGTACGCTCCAGAGTGGCACACTGGTATTGGAGCACATGTAGTTTTAATGCTGAGCACCGTGATAATATATGGTTCTGTTGTCCACAATCTGACTCGTGTTGTGAAGGAAGTCATATTCTCAACCATTATTGTACAAAGACGAATCTACGGTTACGATTTTCAGTTGGCTTTAAATTTGTTTTCATTCCTTTTGTACAAAAGGGTGGAAGCATATTGAACCGAGTCCAGATTAATCCTGACAGTGGGAAGATCGAGGCATCAGTAGCAAGGAGACTCCACAATGATTGGCAGTGTTTCCATTCTTCACTTCAGCAGGTGCTTTAACAATTGCTTGAAAGTCGCCTCGGCCTGTGCTCGCTGAAGGCTCATTCCAACACCGAGTTTATAAAAGAAAAACTCGCTCGACCGCCTGCTCTGACTTTAATTCTCTGAAGCCACTTTGGCAATGTTTTTTGGAAGTTTATGATCTTCACAGGAACCCACATTTGCTTATGTTAGTTGTATGCTGTGGGAATAGAAATTATGTGGCTGTTATTTAATTTAAAATGTCGTTTTGTTTTTATTGAGGAAATATTGATGTTGGCATTCTGTTGACTTGTGCTTGCTCAGGAACACGTTCTTTATTTGTTTTAACAATCGTTTTCATTGATGTCCTTGATTGACTTAAAGTATATTTTTTTACTTAAGTGATCTATTCTGATGTTGACATGTTGTTCTCTCCACAGCTCTGTGCAGCACTTTGTAACCGTCGGGTGAAAGGTGCTTTAAAAATTCAAATATATTATTATTATAAATTGTTGTTGCAATCTATGAGCACCTCCATGCGAGTACAGAGATGTAAAACGATTAAAAAAAGTTTTTTTTTTCCATTTCTGGCAATAGTACAAGTGTCAAGGTCTTTAAACACGAAATGAACGCCTTTTAAGACTTAGCACTTACATTGTGGCAAAAAATGGTCAAGCCTTTAATCGTTTAACAGTTTTGTTGCCAGTTTAAACGGCCACTATCCAAATTGATTCATGTTGGCCGGTTGCCCCCCAATGGTGGGGGTATTTGGAGCAGCATGTTATGGCCAGATGCCATTCCTAATAGCAAACTCCTTCAGTCGAAGGGTCTTTGGATTGTTATTTGTCTGCAATCTGCACCCAGACCGGTTCACCAGAGGAGACCAAACCACGAGTGCTCAACTCCAAGTAATATCGTTCTTGGGGTCAATAAAACACTTGAACTCCTCCGTCACGATACGGTTACGATCCATTGACATTTAATTGTGTATAATATTGTACAATATGAGATAACCACCAGCCAGTCAGCTGTTTGATGATGGCCTCCCAAAGCAATCACGATATGATTTAATCACTCTTCCTGCATTATAATTTATATCTCGATTATAATTTCACACAGTCTGAGATGTCTTGTTTCGTTTGGCTGCCAGTCCATAGCTAGTCTCGACAACCTACAACGTTGTTATATCGCTCTACGTAACATCATCGGCTTGTCCCTGCTCCTGCATAGATCCGGTTGGTGCTCGTGTCTGCCGTAAAAATCGGCAAACCGGTCAGTCAGTGTTTTATTTCCATTGCATCTGGAAAGGACCGTTGAGATCCGTAGCTCTCGTTGCCAGCGTGTCTGGAGGAACTTATTCAACGAGCGCATCCTGGCGGCCTTGACACCGTAGCGTGGAGTCGAAGTAAACTGAATAGACGCCACGAAGAATCGAGGAGCAATTCATTGAACGACGGCGAGAGGCGACAGGAGAAGCGTATCGACGAGACGCCGCAGACAATGGAATACTATTCATCTAGAAAGTACATGCGACAGTTGCTTTACTACACACACGTTCTCCGGCTTGAAACATTTATAGCACACGCCAAGTATAATATTTTAAATAGATAGCGATCAGACTGTTCAATCAGTTGATAAGTCGCTCCTGTGTAAATTGCTTTTTTAGACATACAAGTTTACGTCTTGTTAAGTTTCCATCTCCACTCTTGTAAGATTATCTCATTCACCGCTGCCATTATAGACTGACAGCACATGTCAGGTCGTGAACTCTCATACTCACTTGACAGAGGAATTATGAATGAGTTTGTTAATCGAGCCACGTGCCGCTGTGATCAGGGCACCAATGAGAATTGCTCTCAAGAGCTGCTCTTTAGGGATAGCAGTCTCAGGTAGGCGTAACTCCTCTCTCCTTCACGACGTTTTGCCTCCCACATTGGATGCAACATCAAGCATCTGATCTTCCTTTGTCGAGGAACGCTCGACACGGCTATCCCAAAAGAGCAGTTCTTGAGCGCAGTGTTCATACATTGAGCCGTGAAAACCTACATCAATACGCAGACTAATATTAATAATATTTGCATTTCTAAAGCGCCTTTCACCCGAGGGTCACAAAGCGCTGAGTTCTATATGCACAATCAGAAGGATGTGCATTTAAATCCCGGTGAGAGATCAACCCAGTCCATCGTCATTGTCATCATTAAAAGAGGTACCACATAGCTCAATGCTGATAAGCATTATCTCGAGACATGCGCGTGCTGAATTCATTGTTGAGTGTATATACAAGTTGGGTTTCACGGCTCAATGCATAAGAATTACTCTTGAGCGGCTCTTTCGAGATAGCCGTGTCGTGCTTTCCTGCTGTGTACTTCGCGAGTTTTGCCTCCCACACCGGAGGAACGCTCGACACGGCGGTCCAAATATAGCAGCTCTTGAGAGAAAATTTCCTTCGTTGAGCTTGGATTTCTGATCGCTCGAGGGGTTGTCATATCTTGCTATGTTTTTAGAGTGCATTCCATTAATAGTTTTAATTTTTGTTCAGTGAAATCTTCTTGCTATACCTCATTTTACTTTTGTGCGTGTTTATCCAGCATTGAGCTGCATACGTTTACACTACTTGTGAACAGTCGCATTGCGTGTGCAGCTCAGTAGAAGCAGCCCGTCTTCTCACCGGCCTTTTCTATAAATGTCGTGAACTTTTCATCGTTTTGCCAACCTGTAGGTCATGTCATGCCCCAGCCTCTGCATTCGTCAGTTCTTGGTGTCGTTCGGAGCTGGGTTTGTGATCTAAAAATAATTGTCTTAGTCCTTGCGCATAGCAGTTGGACTCTTGTGATGTGGCTTGTCTTCCCCCAAACCACAGAGCATATGAATATCAGAGGGCACGGTCCCTCAAACAACATGTGAAAACGCAGTGTACAAAAACAAAAACAAACCCCTTAAGACACTCTTACTTGTGCACAAAAGAAAATGCAACCGAATGGAAAACAACTGAGACTGTAGTGGGGGCAGACCTGTAACGAACTTACCCACATTTTGAAAGCTAAGCAGTGCCGAACCTGGTTATTAGTTCAATGGGGAGAGCTCTCCAAGAAATATCAGATATTTTAGGTATAGGCTGTGAGGTGGCCAGGAGGTGCCAATGCTAAATCGATGTGTGCTTTCCTCTCCTATGCCTGGGGTTTCTCCAGGTACTAATTGTTTCCTCCCACAAGCCGAATAAACAATAATAGATTCTTGGTCAGACCACATATGGGAAATGTGTGTCGTGCACCCGCTTTTACCAAATACAGCCCATTAATCCAGTAATCATGTGAATTGCGTGGATTGTTTTCCAGCACACCAGTGGTGTTGCCGAAGCAGAAATAATTCGACAAATTTGTTGATGTGAAATCTGCCCGGCGATGGACTGGCGTCCCGTCGTCGGGTGTATTCCTGCCTTACGCCCTGTGTTTCCGAGATAGGCTCCGGCTCACCGTGACCCTATATAGGATTAAGCGGTTTCAGATAATGAGATGAGATGTGAAATCTATATTGAATAGCCGCGTCGGGTGGAGACGGGTGTACGATATACATTTTTACTGGCGCGATATGACCCTAAAATCAACAGTCAATCATATTATGGGTATCAGAAGTCTAGGTGTTCAATTCAGTCAATAAGAACATTGTCAAACATCGCAATCGGGGAATCTGCCAGAGAGGAAGTCTCCAGACTTTCCAGGGGAAAAATAAAGGGTATCGTTCTTTTATTAAGTAAGCCACCTCATTAATGTATCTCGAAGGCATAGCGCCTATCTGGCTGTTTGTAATATAGGCCAAGTAGAAGCGCCGCCTTACATTCGTAATGCAGGACGCTTGCGGAGCTGTCCGTGGTGCTGATGATGCATCCTGGACTGCCGAGCCCGAGGGAGCAGCGCCTTAGAGCCGTATCAACCCTGAGCTAGCAAACCAAAGCACTGACAGCGACGGCAAAGGTGTGAGATGGCTTTTTATCGTGCGGCTATTCGTGGAAGTCTCGCTTTACATGCGTGTGCCGCCCTACGGTGATGACTGCATCGGTAATGCATCTACGTGATAGTGATCTCGTATAATATCATAGCGGGTGATTTGTGTGTTTGCTTAAATCGCTTATGCAATGTTTTGTTATTGTGTTTTGCAGGTCATTTTTTTTTTGGTTATTGTCTCTTTATTTTTGCAACACCGTGTCGTGAAAATAAATATTGGAACCGTAAGAAACACGTTGTGTAAAAAGATTGTGACGGTATTACGTGCGGCTGCGTAAATTCTTGCTCGCGCCGCTGCTGAGAGGGAAGAACCTCTGTCAGAAGAAACTGCAAGTGGATATTGAAATACGAGTCAGCAGATGCTTGATGGTAACCTAGGGTTGACGAAGAATAGATGTAGAAACTCCCAAGAAGATAAGAGTACAAACTGTTAATAATGATGTAGGTTTTCACGGCTCGATGCATGATGATTGCTTCGAAAAGCTGCTCTCTCGGGACAGCCGCGTCGATCGCTTCCTCTCTCCACCTCGCGACGTTTCGCCTCACAGTGCGCACACTGCGCCTGAGGATGCCTCTAACGTGCGAGGCAAAACGTCGCGAGGTGGAGAGAGGAAGCGATCGACGCGGCTGTCCCGAGAGAGCAGCTTTTCGAAGCAATCATCAAACTATTTATATAACTGCCTTCGTAATGGAGTGTTGTCATATTCCGGCATTGCATCGCGTGTCTGATTTTTCTTTTCTGTAGTGTTTTCGAAACCTTCATTCGCATATTTGTTCACTGCCGCATCATCACATTGGCAATTTTCTAACAACTCCTATGTGGTTATTTTAAAAGATGATATCATCTCTCATTAGTGAACAGGGGGCGTCGGCTGAACCCTTCAATGTTGTTATTGGGCTGTTCGTCTTCGGGCCTTGAAGATGACGATACGCAAATCGGTTGTTCAACAGCGCATGAATTCCAATCAAATAGAATTTTGGACATGGAGAGAGCGTCGTGGAATGCGGATAATAATAGGAATGCACGCTCCTGTGCTGTTTAGAAGATGCGGGACTCTTAACGCTAGAGTGTGCTTGCGCCAGGTTACCAGATGGAACTCGACTCTGTGACAATTGCGAACGCACACACGACAAAAGCAGTTCTCACTGATTTTGGGGTGACGTCACCCCTTCTCTTAACTGTTCGCGCTCTGACCAATCAACACTTTGCTCGTTGTCGTGAGCATCGCTCCTCATCCCATTGCTGGAGGGAGGATGTTATCCGCTGCCTCGTGGCAGCATTCTGGAGACTTCACACATTTAACTCCGATTTTATTGCGCCTCTGAGCAAATTTTCAAACAACAAAATATGTGCAGCCATTTACACCCGGTGAGTCACATCCCCTTCAATACAGTTTCTAATTTATAAGCTTTAAGTATATACATACCCCCGCTTAGATTTTAGTGTACTAACCGCTTTGCAGAGCAGTGTGCTAACCGCGTTATAGTGTGCTAACCGCTTTGTATTGTGCTAACCGCTTTGTATTGTGCTAACCGCTTTGTATTGTGCTAACCGCTTTGTAGAGCATTGTGCTAACCGCTTTGTTGTGTGCTAACCGCTTTGTAGTGTATTGTGCTAACCACTAACCATCACTTACAGCACACAAACATATATACAGGGGAGGGGGGGGCAGAGGCTAACCTGGCAGACGGTTTGGCGCAAAGCATGGCTGTACCTATGATGGGACGCCAGTCCATCACAAGGCACCGGGGGCAATTTGGTGACCAGACCAGTTAACCTAGGCGTGGGAGAAACCCACAGAGACACGGGGAGAACAAGGAAACTCCACACAGGAAGGCGGCACCCGAGCCAGGAATCGGAATCTGGAAGATTCTGCCGTGAGACTCCAGCGCTCCTCTGCATTGCATATCGTCTCTGAAACATGGAGATCACCCAGGAGAGCATGTGCACAGTGACACTGTGCACAGTGTATCCTCGTGCAGTGCGAGCTGGTGTGCTGGCTAATAGAGCTCAGGCATTGACCTCCGTTGTGTCAGTCAGCTGCCTTGGTCGATGTCAAGTACAAGCAATTCTCTTTGAAATGCATCTCTGCGCGAGTGAGGCCATAGCCGGCACCTGTCTGCCACTCTCTGTGATGAACCACGCTGGTCTTGGAATTGAATTCTCCGCTAATCAGTTGTTAATCAAGAACATTCTCGTCTCCACCTCGTCGGTGTGGTTTTTTTTAAAGCGAGGAATAAACGTCCCAATTCTCTCGAGGTGACGTGGACAGCCACGTGATGATATCTCTGCCACTGTTCGTCTGTCGCAGGAAGAAAAAGCAATAACGCACGCTTCTGATAAACAGCGGTCACTCACTGCCAGTTATCGCATTGCCCAGCAACGCTACACTGAGTACGAAGACTCTCTGTCAAGAGCGTCCTGCACTGGGATGTTTTGCCAACACCAATGACATTGTATGTTGTGAGCTGTGGGATGAAACTGGAGAACTTGTAGGGAAACTCGCATGCAAGTGGAAGCGTGCAGCCTCTGCAGAGGGAAGGTCGTTGCGAGTCGGATATCGAACTCGGGCTCCTTTTTGCTGTGAGTTGAAGTAAACAGATGCACGTCTCTTTAACAGTGCTCAGCCAGAGGTGCAAACGCCACATTTATCTGGCAGGGCCCAGTATATTCACAAGACAACCAGCGTTCATCTCAACAAAGCACCTCAATCTCAACAAAACCACGTGACACTTCTTACTTGAACAAGACATAAACAAATATCACTGGGGAGACAAAGGCGGCCGGGCATGGAGCGCTGACCATCCACACCCCTTCGTTTGCCGTGGCAGACCTTCTTCACGTGTGCCCACTAACAGTAGAGCACGTGCCTCAAACAGCCTGCTATAGGC
>JAZEWT010000026.1:2443556-2472788 GCA_036362905.1 Mordacia mordax
TGTCTTATAACTGTAAGGAGAAATATTAAAAATGTTCCATGCTATGGCATTTTTGGTTGAATCTAAAGCATCACATTAACTATCATCACAAATAAATACGCAGTTTTAAAATAGTTAAATGGCTCTAAACTAAGCTTACCCTTGGCAAGTTGGTTTGGTATCAGAAAATTAACGTCGCACCCATTGTTATTAAATATTTCCACAGAGTGTATAGCTTTTAAAACAATTTCATCCCCTAATTAATCAGATTTGTTTGTGCATCTAATTATACGTGAAAATTACAATACTGCTTGTCCACGTTTAAATTTGTTGGGACATTTTTAACTGAGCATCTGTTTTCTTGGGCAATGCATTCTCGAAGGGTTTTAAAGTCTGCTAACCCAATCGCTGTTATATTATTTCTTGGGCTCGATGGTACATGAACGACACTGACATCTTTGACTATGAAAGTAAACAATTTCCAGCATATTGCATATGCAGACATCGTCCTCCAAAATGTGCAGTATAAATCCATTTAGAGTTCAATTGGTTTTATTGAAGAAAACAAACGCAATTCTTGGAGGCTGTCTGACCATACTTCACCATGCTGGTTAGTGCACGTTTGCGAAGAGGAGTTGGGGAGTTGATATCACCCACCACTGACATGGCTGTCACTAGAAATTGATCGCAGGTTGCATTGTTCACAGCACATTGCAGTATTGACTGTGCATTGCATCAAACCCAAGTTCGATCACAAACTTAGCTCTGAAAATAATCCCACACACCATTCCATGAAACCAAATCCACCGCGACAATGTATTACACAGCTGTCGGATGTTCCTTCTCTCATTCGCGACGTTTCACCTCCGACGTTCGAGGCATCGTCAGGAGTTTCTGAACCGTCGCGAAGGAGAGAGGAGGAGAACACTCGACACGGCTATCCCAAAAGAACCGTTTTGGGGAGCAATTTTCACGCGTCGGGCCGTGAAAACCGATATCAGGCGCCAGGACCTCAAGAACTGCAAATTGAATTTGAACGTTGATTGACAAACATTGTTAATGCACTGGTGTAGTTTTTCATGGCTTCATGTATGAGACTGGCTCTCCATAGCTGTTATGTCGGGATAGCTGTGTCGAGTCTTCTCTTTAATTCACGACGTTTCGCCTCCCACTTTATGGAGGCATCGGCAGAGCGTTGGAGGCATCACGCACGGTTAATTTGTCGACGTGAGGTGTCGGATGAACCAGGACGGTGCGTTTCAAATCCATTCGTTGATTTCCCGCTTAATCAACTCTTTGGGGATCTATAGCTCAACATCATCGGCAGGCTGAGTCTATCGCTGGGAACAGTCGGACACTTGAGCGAAGAGTTATTGTGTGGGGCGTTCGCGCCGTCATTATCGTGTGCATCGCGTGCAGCTGTGAGCCTCAAGTTGCCCACAAATCCTCGGTGGGCAGTGCCGTCATCTCAGCCTGATTTACTGACACGAAGCATGCGCGCGCGCGCCTTTTTTTTTGACGGTGAAAAAGGAGCCCCGAATTCAATTCTTTTAAGAGCAGTTGCATTTTTTTTGATGTGCTGACTCTTTAATCGACGGATTGGGTTAAACGTAAAAAAAAACATTTCCGGCAAATAATAAAATAAATAAGTCGCGATTCACCTCGGTCCGTCAGTGCTTTTGCAAGCGTTTATTTCTTTCAGGAGAGCATGAGCTGAAAATAATTGCGTTAGAGACAATGCATTTGACAAAGTGACCCATGTTCCGCATATAATTTATATATAATTCACAGAAATTGGAATTTCCTTGAAGCAGCATTTATAAGCCTTACAATTGATTGGTGCATCACTATATGCGGAGTGGCTGGAGTGAATGGGCTCTCTTTATTGAGAACGGAGGTGACACTTCTTAAGCCGTATAATCTCAATCATTATCATAATTAGCCTGCGTCAATCTACTGCTGGATGAAACTTTCCCCACGCCGCCACAATCTCTTCACGATCCGGCGATGTTAAAATCGCGAGACCTTGTAATGCACGCGATCTGATGTCATTGTTTCACCCCGCTCGATGTCCCCTTACAATCGGGTCACATCTTGGCTGCCACTCCATCTTTCTTGGCCATTGGCCATCATCTCTTCTAATCATCTCCCTGGCCCATGCTCACTGGGCTTCCTTGAACATCTTGAGTTAGCATTTAACCCGCCATGCGCTGTCTAATCTGAACGATTCCTTGCTAATCAGAGTGTCTTTCAAACTTGTGTGGGATAATAATTGCATTTCTAGAGCGCTTTTCACCCGAGGGTTACAAAGCGCTGCACAGAGCTGCAGAGAAAACGACACGTCAGCAAGACATAAGAATGGCAAATACACAACAATAACTTTTTTTCTGATGCATAATAACGAGTGGACATTGCTCTAACCTTGTGACAAGTAGCCTACAGGTACGTATCTAACAAACAGCACCTTTGTTTTATGTGGGGCGCTGTGAGTAGCGCTGATGCCTCACAGCAAGAAGAGCCTGGGTTCAGTTCCCGTCTCAGGTGCCTTTCTGTGTGGAATTTGCGCATTCTCCCAGTGTCCACATGGGCTTCTGTCGGGTATTCCGGTTTCCTCCCATAGCCCAAAGACATTAGTGCCGAGGTTAATTGTCCTGCTTCCAATGCCCTGAGATGTTGTAACTTCCTTACACCCTCCCTGCTGGACAACTGTTAAAACGAGCTACATAGTTGATTGGTTCCTTCCAGCTTAGATAAAAACAGATTGACTGGATGGTTCCTTCATAATATCGAATTTCACGCGCTTGTGAAGCGTGAGCGACTCAACTCCTATTTGTCTCCCCCACAAAGGTCATCTCTGCTTACCAGAAGACTGTAACATACGCGGTAGGCCTGGTGGACATAGGAGAGAAGGTTGCCTCTTGAGTTGACTAAAATAATAATAATAAACACTTATTAAGTGATTGGCTGACAACATCATAATATGGTGGATGCAGTGTCTGGTGAGTTGGCGCTGGATAACCACGTGGCTTGACTCCCCCCTCCCACCGCCCCACCCACCCCCCCGCCCCCCCACCCATTCATTATTCATTATTATTATGAGAACGTGAGCTACACTTGTCCAGAGCATAGGTCAATATAATAGCGTATAACCAAAAGGATGTGGATACCACTGATTGTAATAGCGAATTATTCAGCCTCCCGGTGCACTCTGCCTAGGTCACTGGACAATGATAGGTTACTGAAAATCATACTTCACGTAAACGTTATTGTAAAAATATATATGGGCTCAATCGTAAAGTCCCAATGTTCATTTATGACCGCGTTGCACTGGCAATCGAAATGTTGTGGGTTTTTTTTTATACGTGATGGGGGGGTTGTCTCCAGCCTTGGGTTGATAAAATAAGTTACCCGTGTTTGGGAAGTCAACATGCATTGCTCGGATAACATGGTCTCTGCCATAGAAATGTGGAATTTCCAGCAGTGCCTCTGGGCCGTTAACAGATGAGTATGACCGAAAAACACGTTTGACCCACGAACACAGTGTATTAATTATACATATTCACAACACCGCTCATCCCCGCTACCCAGGGTGACTTAGCTCTAACATCCGTTCCTCCCAGAGAGAAGGGTCAGTCTGAGGCTGTTTGACTACCTCCTCGGGTGACTTTGCGTGAACTCTGTTTATCTCCCGCTGTTCTGCGTGCGTTTCCTTCGTGTTCTCCAGTTTTTCTTACATTCTTAAAAAAAAACCCTAATTAATTGGTTAATTACATCATGTTATAGGACACAGTGTCTGGCAAATGTTGGTACCGGCTCACCACATAGCTCCCTTCTCCCCATGTCACTGAGGGCAATTTAGTCTGCAAGCCAACTAACCTATGCAGCAGAATGTTTATTGGACTGTGGGAGGAAACCGGAGTGTCCGGCGAAAATCCACACGGACACGGGGAGAGCATGCAAACTCCACACAGAAAAGCACCCATTCCGAAATTCGCACCCGGGACGTTCTTGCTGTGAGGAGGCGACAGCGCTGCCCACTGGGCCACCGTGCCGCCCCTTTTCTTGGTATTGTGATACGTAATGGATCTCCTTCTCTTACGCCGGGCTAGGTTACCGAGCAATGACAGTTCCCTTCCCACTACTGCTCCCCGATAATTTCTACTGGGAATTGGCAGAGCCGCACTGCATGCTGTACAGTGGTCATTAAGACCGGCTCTGCAGGACCATTCTCAAGAGTGAGTGGACGCGTGCTGCTGTCATCACAATTTCTACGTATTAGACTTGCTCATTAAATCCAAGTGTGTTAGTCAGTTTGTATTTAAGCTGGAAATAACCGTTGAGCGATGTAGCTCTTTTAAACAGTTTATATTCTCCAGCGGGGAAAGGTAAGCAGGTTACAAAATCTCAGGGCATCGGGTGCAGTTTTTTTCAGGACAATTAATCTCGGCAGTGTGTTTTTGGAATCTGGGAGAAAATTTGAGTTCTTGGCAAGAATCCCCACGGACATGGGGATAGCACCCAAACTCCACACAGGTTACCGGGTATCGAACTCGGGATCTTTTTGCTGTGAGACGGCAGCGCAGCTCACTGCACTACCGTACAGCCACCAAGTGCATGACCGTGCTCCCGTTGCAACATTGTCGACAAAACAGCACCCTTGCAATCGGGATAATGTGTCTAAAAATAACTTTTGTACAATAATAGAGTGCTTGGAATGTGACAGCATTATGTTAAAGTATGTTTTCTTTTGCGGTGTTGTATAACCACAAATAACAAAAGACATTCACCAAAAGCACTGCCCTGAAAGGGAAATATATATATAATTGGTACTATATTGGGCAGTACGCCTCGTTCGTAGTACAGCAATGCACAATGAAGGACATTTGCTCTAATGTTTCCATATTAAAGATTGTTCAGTAACATTCGTTGCACAACTACACGCTAGATTTTTTTAGTTTAATGCAATAATCTAATTTACTAGATTATTCAGCGTTTACGTGTATGTTAGCAAAACATTTAAATTACAGCTACGGCACAATTTGGTATGCCCTCAATAGTTTAAGTTTGTCACTTTAAAAATCCTTGTTTTGCGTTTATCGAAGAAGAACCACGAGCCTACAAATTATCTCATCTCTCATCTCATTATCTGAAACCGCTTAATCCTATATAGGGTCACGGTGAGCCGGAGCCTATCCCGGAAACACAGGGCGTAAGGCAGGAATACACCCGACGACGGGACGCCAGTCCATCGCCGGGCCCTACAAATTATGTCCTGGAGCAAAACATTGTTTAAAAAAAATACTGGAAGAGTATATAACATCCAGTGCTTACGTAGCCTGTCGCTCAATTTTAACACAATTATGAGTGCTGGCGTTTGCTGCTCGGTGGCATGTAATGCAGTAAATGGACAGGCACTGAGATGCAGAAACATCTGGGAAAGGAGAATGATTGATTTTGCCATGTTATTGCCAAAGGCACTTGCAAAGCCACTCTTGCTCAGAAAATTAACGTCCTCTCGGCCAGAGGGCTTCTCCAGTACGGCCGGCCATTAACCGCATTGGCCGCATTGGCGGTTCATGTTTTGGCTTAGAGTACAGGGTGGCCCAGATGTCTTGTGACCATCAATTGGTAGTTGTCCTGGTTCATGATCTTTAAGGATCTCATATGTGTACCACAAGCCATTCCTCAACAGCATCTGTAATTTGTATCAGGCATCTGAAATAAAGAATGTTTTTTTTAATGATGACCAATGGAAAAAAATCTTGGTGGTCAACTGCACGGAGGGGGGGTCACAAAACATCTGGACCGCCCTATAAAGAACACAGTCGCCGCACCCTATGCTTGAAGGATCGTGAGTTGATTTGGCTAAGTGTAAATGTTTATTAAGCAGCAACAAGACGAATTTACATCACGCACCCGTTTGACAGCGAGCACTCAGCTAGCTTCTAAGTGTGCTCCTAACACTCGGCCATTCTGTGAAGCCCCCATTAAGTTTAGTTCACTTGTTAATTATTTAACGGTGCAATAAGTGATGCTGACTCTTGTAAAATGAGACGCAAATTGCCGCTGATTGAAATCCCTCAGGCTCATCCCACACCCCGCCGTTATTGAGTCGACGCGGCGTGCTATGAAACTGATTTATTTGTTATCTATACATTTTGCCCATTTTAATACCGATCGCAGGGCGGCACGGTGGCCCAGTGGGTTGCGCTGTCGCCCCACAGTAAGAAGTACCCGGGTTCGAATCTCGGCTCGGGTACCTTTCTGTGTGGAGTTTGCATGTTCTCCCCGTGTCCGCGTGGGTTTTCGCCAGGCACTCCGGTTTCCTCCCACGGTCCAAAAACATGCTGCTGCATAGGTTAATTGGCTTGCAGACTCAATTGCCCGCAGTGCCCGGTGATGGGCTGGCGTCCCATCGTGAGTGTATCCCTGCCTTGCGCCCTGTGTCTGTCGGGATAGGCTCCGGCTCACCGCGACCCTGTACAGGACTAAGCGGTTTCTGACAATGAGATGAGATCAGGCATCGCGCAGCCGGATGGGCGGAGATGAACGCGCACGGCGCGTCTGCTCCAGTCTCGTAGACTTCAGAGACCGAGCGCTGTTACTGATCGGACACTCGGTGCGACGCGGTGCGGACGGGTGCAGAGCAACCGGAATGGCACCGGGTGACCTGAGTCTCTGGCCTCGCCCACACGCCGTGGGAATGGCGCGCTGAGTACGCAGTTTTTTTTTTGTTAACACTCACGCAATGGTAGGAAAAGGTGAAGGAGATTCTCTCAGCTGAGTCCTTGGGCATCTTCAAATCCCGCCTCAAGACTCACTTGCTCTGTCAGGCTTTGAAGTCCTCTGGCTGGGACTGTTGATGCTGTTCACTGTTGGGATGGTGGCTCACTTGACCTGTGCTTGCTCAGGAACACTTCTTCCATTTCTTTGTTACTTGATGAGATTAAATGATTTGTATTCATTACTTGCTTTAATTGATCTATTCTATTGTTGTTGTTGCTACGGCGTTATCTCCACAGCTCTATGTAGAATGGTGACCCTCGGGTGAAAGGTACTGTAGAAGAACATTATTTTATTATCAATGCCCACTTAATCCTGTACACGTTCACGAGGGACAGGAGCCTATCCTGGCCAACAAAGGGAACAAAGTGGGGGAATACCCAGGATGTGACGCCAGTACATCGTAGTGCACGCTTTTTGAGGCAATTTACTTAGCAGGCCAATTAATCTAGGCAGCAGCGTGTCTTTGGACGGTGGGATGAAATCGGAGTACCCGACGAAAACCCACACGCGCACGGAGAGCGGGGCAATCCACTGCGCTACCGCGCCACCCTATAAAAAAGCAAAATATTTTCATTTATAATTATTAAATCACTTTTATTACTCAATAATAATATCGCAAGAGACACTATTTCTGGATAGCCGTGGCGTCGAGTGCTGGGGCTCTGTTCGTCGCGATCTCTTGCCTCCCGTGCACCTGATGATGCCCCCCAACGTGGGAGGCATATCTCGTAAATCGCGATGTGACAATCCACATCAACACATCTCTCTCTCTCTCTCTCACCGATGGACGTGGCCCTGTCCGTGCCACGTTGTCCGTGCCGGGTTTTGACCGTGCTTTACCACGCTGCTCGGCGCGGGTTCGTGAAGTTTAGCTTATCTGTAACGTTACAAGGCAGCAGTAATAATGAAATTGGTAATGTAAACAAAGCGACATTACCGACCTTAGTTATAACTCAGATCACTGCCTCTCAGTTGAGTGTTTATGAAAAAAAAATATTAGTGGAAGATAGCATGGGAATGTGTTTCGTCTTCGTATTTTTATCTGTGTGCCATCTGTGCGCCTTATACACAATTCAGCTTAAATTTATATTATTCATAGGTTGCTCGTATTGCCTGTTTACCTGCAATGTTTCATCACACAGCACAAAGCGGTTCGCGTTGTTTACAATAGCTGCATCGCTATAAACTCCGGAGAGGAGGAGGGTTGATCGCATTTTATCCGTGGCTATTTGTTATGAGCGTGGATGTCCCATCACGATTCCATGTCAGAATCTCCCCACGCTTCTTGACCTCTCGTCATTGGGCACGGGCCGTTAATTTTCGTTGCCCAGTGAGTAGGAAGCACGCTTGCATTCGAGGCCCCCCATACGGGCTTTAATAAGAATTGCATTTATAGAGCGCTTTTCACCCAAGGGTCACCCTCTGGTGAAAAGCGCATTGTGACATCGTCCAAATTCGTGTAGGTGGAAACACAACCAAGCCTGGGGAGGAGGACACGTTGCTCGTGTGGATGACGTAGTTCTAATTACTGGCCTGTAAGTCGTCTAGACCAGATCTGTGCTGACCACTAGATGGCGATGAAGCGATTAGCTCAGAGCCAAGAGAACAGCCTGATTGGCGAGATCCTCTGCGGAGTTGTTATGTAAAATGACCACGCAATAAGAATACCAAAGGAATGTGGAATGACACCCGAAATTCTGTAATATATATATAAATATAGCTGTAGTGGCACCTCCCACAATGCATTACAGCAATGCATTACAGCATTGTGGGAGGTGGTGATAGCTTGGTGAGACCTTCGCCCAGGATTGAGTTGGCCATGACTGACGAACCTTGACGTAGATCTGCTACATTTGTGACAGAAGAAACGCACAATAGCGTCACAACAGGAATTGCAGGCTGGACGGAATAACCAGGCACAGTGGCACCTGAGTGCCTTCCATGGTTCGTGGATCACGCAGATTTGTGAAACTCCTGAATGTGTGGGGCTGCGAGAGGGCATGGAGGTGGTGTCGTAGCAAGGCAGCTTATGAGTCAATTCCAGTGGAAGGGTATCTGTGCGTGGTTAACATCTGCACCTCTCAGAAAGAGCGTCCTGCCAGAGGTCGTTTGATTCGTGCCTCGGGCGCCTTTCTGTGTGGAGTTTACATGTACTGCTGCTGCAAAGGTTGTCTTGCAGACTAAATTGCCCGCAGTGCCCGGTGATGGACTGGCATGCCATCGTGGGTATATCCCTGCGCCCTGTGTCTGCCGGGATAGGCTCCGGCTCACCACGACCCTGTACAGGATTAAGCGGTTCTGACAATGAGATGATGAGATGAGATGCTAAAATCCTGGTGGTCTGGGTTAGACTCCTGGCCGTGGATATTGATGGAATTTTGTAAATGACTATTCTGGCCTTCCCCGAGTATTTAAATCAGTATCTCCCATACGTCCGCACTGTGCCAGACTGAGTACTGCAAAATACGAATGTGCTGATGTTGCTGTGCTAGCCTTAATAGACGCTCACAAATAGCACCTGTCTTGGCACGGTACAGGGTAAAGGTGATATTAGTCTTTGTATGTGCAGCATGCACACGTTTGAATGTTGCTTGTGTTTATAACTGAACTGGTGTTGACACTGGAATATATTTGTTGAAAGCATGTTCGTGACACCGTTTAGACACAAGATGTGTTTATATCAAAAATGAATATTATCGCGTACGGATCCGCAACGAGAGTTTTTTATTCCGTGTGGATATTAGGTTCAGCGATGGCAAAGACTAATGGCAATGTTTCCCTGTCATAGCAAATATCCGGAAACGTGCCTCAGCGGAAAATCATTTTTTGACCTTTTCCGAATCTGAAATGCACACAGATCCTTCATGTGCGGCACTGGCGAGGGTGAGAGCCACGAATTGTGATAAAATTATTCAATTGTTAGGCCAGCAGAGGACAATTATTCACAATTATTTAAAGTTGCAGTACGTACGCGAGACATATTTAAAGAACGATTCTATTAATTATTTCGCGACCTTCCGCAAATGAGTTCTCGAAATGAATGCTCGTAATGTATTTGCGTAATTAATTGGCATTAAGCAATATTAAAATAAACATACTCATGATTTATTAATCGTGTAAATCTGGCACTTAACAAATAGGCCACCAGTGGAAACCAAATGAAAGGCGTTCACGTGGTATTGGAGTAAATCTTAATTAATCTGGTCGATGATGACCAATGATTTAGTGAACGTTGACTACCTATTTGCCTGCTGCTCATGCTACGGAATAATTATAACTGAGTATACGAGACGGGAGAGAGATTTTAATTAAGTTTTTAAGTGTAAACTATTCATAACCAACTATTTGTCACTTTCTGTCATTCTTATTTATAGTAGACATAACACACAATTTTCAAACATGTAACAATGAAATGTACTGCAAACTCGGCTCGCATATTTTAGGCAGTTTTTACAGCGTGGTGTGTTTAACGAGACTTATTTATTTACTTTACTATATATTCTCTACTCAATTTTTGTCCAAACGTGTACTTAAATTTGTAGGCAATAATAAATTGAGCTTTAGGCTATGCTTTTAATAGCAGAAGTAACTTACAAAGTTATTTCTCTCTTTCCCTTCTTTGGCACTGCAGGTGACAAAACAGGTGATACATCTCATAACATGTATTAGTGATTTCCACAGAGTGCTTGTTACCATTCACATATAACAACACTTAACGATTCTGCTCATAAAGTAGCCTGAATCTGCTGCTTGGCTGGATTCCCAAACTAAGCAGAGTTCACAAATATTTAAATTCTTTAAGGAGAGAAAAAAAAGGCTTAGTACTCTCATCCAACAACCAATGTGTTTTCCAAAGTAATAATTTGTAACAGCATGTATTTAAGTGGAAAAGTTTTTGACCGGGTTTGACATTCTGGGTTTTATCCATAGTGTTATAGACAAAAGCCATTTGCTTTAAACCATCAGCACACAAAGCAAGCATTATATTAAGCTACAGCCTAGGTTTCTCTGCATCTGCAGCCGATGCTTGCGTTTCCTAAAAAAGAAAAATATTCCAGCACTTGGAGTGAATCAACAAACATTATGGATACCAACGTTTGGGACAACGCATGAACATATAGGAGAGCAGTATAAAATAAACAGCGGCCAAAGGAATAAACCTTATCGGAAATTAACGTTGCCCCATTGGCATAAACCAAGTTATGGAAGTGACAGAGGATGATGATGATGATGACGATGTTAAGCACTCAGCTACAGGCCTTCATTGCCAAGCAAATTTCTCGGAACATTAAACGTTGCTTTCTTCATACCTTATAACACCCCTCAATGTATTCATAAGAACATGACCTCGAGGAGATTCGCGGCCCTTGTCAGAGCGTGTGGACTAAGCATGGGGAATTCGCGCGCTCCCGACCAGATTTCACCATCGCATTTAGAGAGCGATCGGCGACCCAAGATAATCATCTCACTGCGACACTCTCATTAGGGCCGCTTAAAGAGACATTACGTAGACTAAATGCCTTTCTGATTGAGAATTATTAGGTAATTTCCACATTCTCCCCCCACGAGAAGCCAAGCGTGCCCTGCCCGTACGGACAGGGGATGTCTGATTAGCGAACCGAATCTCCGCATGCCGCTCCCTCGCATTGGCGCTGACCCGCAGTTCAAGGGTCACTGTGCAGTCCATCGGTTCGTGTAGATGTGATGTGCAGCTGTTCTCCTGGAACGCACAGCAACCTCGCTCGGGCAGTAACGAAGCACAGGGCAGTGCCACTGGGCCAAGAGAAAATGTACGCGCGTGCGCTGCCACGTGCTTATAATGCAGGTAATTCAAGTTGGGTGTTGGTGGATCGTACGGAGATGCAGCTGTCTTGTGTGTGACAGTAAGCAAGGGACACTGTGGAAGCAACACGGTGAAATGTTTTTTTCTCCTCCACAGACTGTGATACATGGACTTTTTGCACATTTGCCTAGGTATTGTCTGTTGCAGTCTCATTTCCAGCCACATATAAAAGTAAGAAAACATCTCAACCAGGACATTCCAATCAACTGCTTGGGACTGAGAGAGGCTTTCTTGGGTTAGTAAATAAGTGGTTTTATGTGGAACGGGTACGACAGTGCTTTACTCTGTTACAGATTAGAGGATAAGAGTTTTCCGTCAACTGCACTTAGCCTGTCAGCGTTGACATGAAGTTTATTAGCCCAAACCAGATATTGCACTTTGTCACTACCACCTAAGGTGGCATAACTTTAACGGTGCCAATTTATTTGTATGATGAGCAAGAGTCAAGTACGCGACAGGCATTTGATATGTGTGGGTTCACAAATAAGTTATTCATCAGTCCTATAAATATATTGGTATGGCTAAAGTTTTTCTACTTTAAGTGGTATTTATTTTTACTCTGGCACATAGACTGTCCTACGAGTGTGTAGTTCATCTCATTTCCACGTGCATTGTGCAGTCATTAACATGTAAGAGTTTATCTCGTGCCACATGTATACATTTCTCGATACATACCATTCTGTCAGATAGCCTCCCCCCCCCCCATGACATGATCTACCAAACCGAAATTATTACATTTGTTAAAAATAAAAAGCCAGTGCATGAAACTAAATGATACGCATACACCTAACTGGAGGGACCTACTTGCCTTTATCATTGGGGTAAATAAACGAGGTTTAGTGTCACGTACTGAAGCAATGCGTTAATAAGACTGTAATCACTTTGCTGTTATTGCAGGACCACAGGTAAATAATGAACTTGACTCGTGACTATATCAAATCAATTTACGCGGTTAATGATTGTCTCATAGTTCGTTGCATCGGCAGAGTTGCCAACTTTGTTGTGTTTGCATTAGGTTACATATGCAAGGGTCCCAACTGTGGCATGTTCACCATCTACTAAAAGTCGTGCAGTGAGTGGTTGGAATATTGTAGAACTCTCTGCAGTGCGACCTCTACACTGAGACCAGGACTGCCACTGCCAGGCTTTGTCTGCAATTTAATTTATTCTGCTGCGTTCAATCCGTACTGACTTTCAAGAGACATCTGAAGGCCCACCCGCCACCACTCGCTTTCAAGTGATGTGGACCTTGGCTCCAGAGTCACGATCATTTATGTCTCTGAAACGTTGTGCACGACATAGTTTGCATCGTTACGTTTATATATATTTTTTTAAATAACCATAATAATTATTTCAATGCTGAAGGCGATTTTTACCCAGAGGTCGCAAATAGCTCTTCAAAAACTGGGCTTGGGGAAAATAGATAAATACATAATTAAATAGCATGCAGACTCATAAATACTGCAAACTGTAATACCCCCTAACCATAAATCAGGACGACCGAGTCAATCAGGTAATTTTGGAAATTACAGAAGAAACAGCTAAACAGCAATTCCTTACAGGTCTGACAACAACCTACATCATTACAACACTTTGTTACTTTGCAATGTTGGGCAACTGGTAGTGTTTGTTTTGTATTTATATACTTCATATTTTTATTCGAAATGTGTATTTGTGTTATGATAATGTAAGTCGCCCTGCTAAATAATAATAAGTAATAATGAACAATTTAAACTGGGCAGCGCGGTGGCCCAGTGGGTAGCACTGTCGACTCACAGCAATAAGGTCCCGGGTTCTAATCTCGGCTCGGGTGCTTTTTTTGTGTGTAGTTTGCATGTTTTCCGCTTGTCCGCATGGGTTTTCACCGGGTACTCCGGTTTCCTCCAACAGTCCAAAAAACATGCTGCCTCATAGGTTAATTGGCTTGCAGACTAAATTGCCCGCAGTGCCGGGTGATGGACTGGCGCCCCATCGTGTGTATATCCCTGCCTTGCGCCCTGTGTCTGCCAGGAGAGGTTCTGGCTCACCGCGACCCTGTACAGGACTAAGCGGTTTCTGACAATGAGATGAGATAATTTAAACGAAACCCCCAAATAAGAGAGTTTGTAGGCGATCACAAATCTGTATGTATTCGTACACAATGCCTGTAGTCCCACGCATATTTATTTTGGAGCATTTACTTGTTTCGTTATGCAACGAGTCTGGGATTCTTTAAAATCGTCTTCCACATATCAACCTCAAAGGTAATTAATTAACAATGTATTATTTCATATTTACAGTAGGCCTATGGTCGACACAATACTGAAAAGACTATGCCACATTGGTAGTAAAATATCCTTAATTAAATGATGCTGCTTTGATCAAAATTGGGCTTTGTGAAGCCTATAATTACATTGAAAAAGTCTTAACTTAAGCTGCGTCTATTTCATCCATACAGCAGCAGCATTAGAAGTAGTGTACTGTTGTTTCATGAGACACATTCATATTCTATTTTAAACTCTGTAATAGCAGCGGTGAGCGTACAAGGGCCATAAACCTGGCCAAGACCAGTGACGATTTTCTGAATCGGTCCGAGACCTGCCCTACGTCGGCTCAGCCTGAACTGAGTACGTGGTGTCGCGTGCAAACATTGCCTCGAGGGAGACAAAGGCGGCCGGGCGTTGTGCTGGCCACCCACCCCTTCATGTACTGTACTGGCCTTCGTTGGTGCTGCTAACAGCCACTTGACCCGACAGTCTGTTAAGACTATACCGGGCATCTTTGGATTATATGCTTTATAATTATTTATCCTGATCTCCTGATAGCGAGCCTTCAACACTTCACGGGGCCTCAGAGTGCACCCAGCCTGGTACAAGCATCTCGAATTGCATGGCAGCTATCATTGCAATGCCTTTATCTCGCTCTTCGGCGCATCATCAGTGTACTTTAGCGGCAGCCCTACAAGCGTGCAAATTCTACGATCAAACATTCTGGACAAGCTGTGTCTCACACATTCTTTGTGAAAACATCAACCTGACCCCCCCCCCAAACAAACCCTGGTTTGGTGGGGAATTGTGCTTGCTACATTGGGCTCCATTCCTCATCACCCGCCCTCACCACGAAATAATTGAAAGAGAGCTGCTGCCCCAGTGGATTGTATTGCGTTGCCTATGTCTTCAGCTTATGTCTGTGTGCTTTCTTGTTTACCACCTCGGCTCAATAGTGAGCAAATATGTGCCACCGATACCGATGACTCACTGGCGCTAGGTCAGGTGTATTCCCCTTGAATGTGATAATAATAACAATGTACAGACGTGTGCTTGTCCATTGCTAGATTAAGGCCTTCCCGTGTCATCTGGTCATGAGAGTTGCATGACCATATTTCACCATGTTGGTCAGCACAGGTTCGTGAAGGGGGATCCCGGAACCAGTTTAGAAATCGTTTGTCACTGATGTTAGCTGTGGCTGGGAATCGAGCTCAGGTCACTAGGGTCATAGTGCAGTGCACCAACCATCCCATAACCATTTTCCCCTCAGGTGCTCTTGGCAGTGTTAATATATCCTTAGTGATGTACTCTAGGCAGAACAGTAAAGTGGTCAGCACATGGTACACTGAAGAGTAATGTATTCCATTTTCAGATTAACATTCTGACCTTTCTTTGTAGTTGCACCTTTGTTGACAATCTTTTTATTTTATGGAAACCGCGTGGAATTTCACAACAGGTGATAAAATGAAATAGAAAAATTACTCTTTGAATGTTTGAAGAGAGGCCATGAATTCGGGCCCCATGCTCTGATGTTATTTAAAGCATTTTTAATTGTTTGATATTATTTTGAGTTGTGTGCTTACAAAACACCGCCCGTAAACTGCCATATTGCATTAAGAGGCTCGAATTTTTGTTGAATACGGCCAATCTTTCATATACTCTTCATAGAGTTGGGAAAACTGCATGGCTTTGGAAACCACGTTTACAAAGACATATAGGCATGCTTCCAACTGTTAAAAGCTAAAAGGCTACTATGCTTTAAGATAAACCACTTGTAGCAGTAGAATGTGCTTGCAAATGGTTAATATACCCTTTGGCTTCTTCTTAGATTCTCCCATCGATAATGGGCTGCATGCAATCGTGAGTGGGCGAGTGTCAGTGCACTGGATACTGGCGATGCACGAGACACTAGTGTGCACAACGCACTGGGTGCTTGTGCACGCATTCTATCAAAACCACTGCTCTGACATCACCATCACTTAGCGGTGAACGGTGGATGATGTTGTGTGCGAGTGGAGTCTCAGTACTCATTTTGAGGAGGGTCCTGTATTGAAGTGATACACCTGCATTTGGACATTTACAGGGTTCTCTGGTGGGACATTTAACCAATTCCTCTAAATGGTGTTTGACCTCATGAGGGGAAACCGGAGAGCCCACCACCCGACCAGGGAGTGACATGTTGCCATCTCCCAGCTCTCTCGCTGCACATAAGTCTCAACACATGAGCGTTTTCGATGAACCTTATGATCTGTGCTGCATTTCTGGCCACGGTCGATGTGTGTTTTTGCAAAAATAAAATCCAGGGCAAGCACAACACGTGTACAATGGCATCAACCCAATGCTTGAGACTCTCCTCAGCTTTAACCCAATGCTTGAGACTCTCCTACGTCAGCTCAGCTTTAAATTAGGATCTGATAAGATGTGGTAACTCCAGTTGCTGGGGATACAAAGGTGGCGAGATGCAGGATTCGACCATTCGGTGTTCACGCGTACCGAAAAGTATTTAAACCGGTTAGGATTCAATTGGTTCAAAATGGGTTTTTTTATTGGTTGCTTCCGGTTAACCGATTGCAAAAAACCGGTTCGAACCGTTTCAGAGTTGCGTATTTGCTCTAAGCTAACAAATTAAAGATTCCCCACGTTGTTCACACTGCAGGCAACCGGTGCAGACGACACGGGAGAGGTGTTTGCTAATTTTGTTTTCTCCATAGCTGAGCAAATGCGCCGAGTGTATTGCAACACAGAGACGGGTCTCCTACCGTCGCCCGACTCTCTCTCTGTGCTGCCACCTGCAAGCAACGTGGAGCTGAGACGGCACGTGGAGCTGAGACGGCACGTGGAGCTGAGACGGCACGTGGAGCTGCACATTAGCAGAGAGATGACGATGCAAGGGGTGATGCGATTTTTAGATGCAATGACAGGAGATTAAAATATACAGGAAGATGCACACGTCAGGAGATGACAAGGGGAGAATACACAAACTCCACACAGAGAGGTGCCCAAGGGAGGGATCGAACCTGCTCGGGCAAGACCAATGTTTCTGTGTGGCGCAGATGTTACCACTGCGCCACCCTGCCACTCATTTCAACTCATTTTGGTTCGAGAAATGTGTTTGTGAATTATATATACACATATATAAGTTATATATCCCACCGTACTTCATCTGGGCGGTATCATGGTTACAGTACTAGACTCACAGCTGGAAGGTTTTGATTTCGAATACCATTGAGGCATCATCTCTGCTGCTCGCAATGCCCCACTCACTCAATAACGTTTCTTTGCAGAGATGTAACGTTTATTCATTATCAGTTTTGTATCAATACCCGCTTAATCCTGTACAGAGTCGCAGGGTCCCGGAGCCAGGCCTGGCTGACATAGGGCACAAGGAGGAGGACCCAGAGCCTAGCCTGGCTGACAAAGGGTGCATGGCGAGGCTCTATCCAGGATGTGACGTCAGTACATCGCAGGGCACTTTTTTGGGAGCAATTTACTTCGTAGGCCAATTAACCTAGGCAGCAAACATGTGTTTTTTTCTGGAATGTGGGAAGAAACCGGCGTACCATGTGAGGCGGCAGGACTACCTATGGATACCCCTATGGATGTCGTCGCTGGCTCAAGATCTCTGATGGAGATGAGCACTGCCAAATCTATCTTTGTGCGTGCACGCCATGACTCTTAACTCGTACGCAAAATTAAATATGAGTGTATATACTTGACACGAAACGTAATAAAACAGAAGCCATCTACAAAAACAAAACTTAACCAAAATGAGCATGTGATACTCAGAGAACCTTGCTCAAGGTGACACTGTACATGTATCTTTTATTTTTATGTGTCCCTTAACGGTAACAATGTAGCGCCTAATTTAAAAATAACAGCAAAATAAGGACACACCGATAGCACGTTGTCATAAAAATGTACCCTGATGCTCTTGCAGTCAAGGTGGCAGTAACTTTATTAAACTTGGAAGAGAATGTTGTATTAGATTTGAACTTGATGCAATATAGAGTAATTATTTTGATGAAGTTCTTTTGAAAATTACTCATTCAGCAGCACAGCTTGATATCGTTGCATTACATAATGTGCAGTGCATATGCCTTGGGTGGAGTTATATCAGAGACGATCGTCTGGGTTTTGGTTTTATGAAGTAAAATAATTTGAACGGTAAGAGGACAATCTATGATTTTTTATACCGCAGCTTCTAATGCAAATATGCTGAAATACAAAATTAGATTGAAAGTCTGATGTCTTGTGCATTCAAACATTTTCCAACCAACAATAACATTATTGGTGCAACTTGGCAATCAAATGCATTTAAAAATAGAACAGGCTCTAGAATAGATATATTATATCAGTGGTAAAATGATACATTTGCCACAGTAACAAATGTATTCGCGGTGTGGGCAGGGGTGGTGCATTTGTTAGCACACTGTGCCTGGCTAAAGCCAGGTACTTTGCTGCTGATAAACCTGACCTTGGAAGAAGAATTGCATTCACATTACTTGATGGCTCAGCAAGTGGAGACCCACATCAAAGTGTTGAGCCGGTACCTCGAGGACCCTAAGGTAGGATCATTTGCCTCGAGCCTGAGATCCAAGAGGATCTCAAAAAGAGCTGAGGAGGGGGGGAGCCTCACCTGCCATTTTACTCCTGGCGTTCAAAAACATTTCAGTGGCCCTTCATAGAGAAAAAATGGGCATTGACATTCTGTATACATGACTTAATGAAGCGCTGACAAAAACAAAAAAACTCCCTCCTCCAAATTCGTGTCTCAGCTTACTTTCTATAGTTTGTCTGTGAACGTGGCAGCTGACGCCTTGGCTTTTATTACTTCATCCTCTGACTTTTAAATGGCTTTCACCACAAAGGCTTTACCTCTGTAACCTGCTTACTGCTTTAATGTAAAGTTCAACCGCTCCATAATTTAATTGGTCGGCACAAATTTCCGCCACTCGTCGCGGCGTCACGTTTAGACGCGGCGAGGGCAGGGTTGAAGAATCTTCCTCGTCATTAATCGGAGGCGGCGGCGGCGAGGTGGCCGGGCGATTTTGCGCTGTGTGCATCCGTTACTCGCGAGCGCTGATGTAGCGCCGCTGAGATCATGCGGTTCATGCTCCATGCGGTCACCCGAGATAAAATTGGGCTGTGCTGCAAAGAGAATTATTAGTCTTGGATTTCTAAGCAAGCGTCAAAAAACAAATGAAGGTCAAGGTTAAAAAGAGAAAAGATTTTTTTACCATTTCTGGCAATTAAACAGGTGTTAAGATCTTAAAACACCAAATAGACACCCTTCACAAAGTGTCCAATTTGCAAAAGCCACACATACTTGTGGTAAAAGATGCAAACAAAAAGCTTTGATAATATATCCATTGTCCTTGAAACTGATCGGCCCATACTAGACATGGCTTTCTTTAGAAGCCTAATTGTTAGATGGGAGGAATACTCAAAGTGACTATCCTGAAAGAGCAAATTTTCATATCGAGTAATCTACATCAGTAAACCACTCACCAGCAAAGAAGGCAATCTCGTAGTGGTGTAGAATAGATCCTTAAAGATATCTCATAATGGTTTACAATGCTATTTTTACGTTGTTTCTGAAAGTAAAACCACCAGGTGGCTGTTTTGTTTGATTTGCGTATGAAATACTCTGCTTTGACCTGATGCATTGAGTGTATTTTGACGCATTTAGCACAATGTATGCGCAAATGTATACGCAAATTAAAATATTTACATGGACACAGAAGATTAGCAAGAAATTCAATAACCATTTTGTTTATTCTTAAAATATGTTAATGATGACGAATAATTGTGGGAGGTAATTACATCTTGCACAACTGTTTGACACTGTAACAACAGAATTAGCATTTGCTCATTTAAATTAGCTTTGTAAATATGAAGAAATGAATTAATGAGCGGTAGATGGGATTGCATGTTTGTAGATTGTCTACTAATAAATGAAGTCTAATAGTTTGTTAAAGCGCTAAACATCTACTAACGTAATGGATGTAAATGTTACTGCATTAAATAACGTGAGATTTAAAAGGACACGTAAAAACAATGCCTCTGACAATGTTTGTGAATTTTATGGGCAATTGTACCGATGTAGGATTTCATATCTCGACGTATGATTGCATCCAAAAGCCGCTCTCTTAAAACAGGATTTGGGCTGTGTCCTCTGGACAAAGGCAGTGGAAGACGACCTTAACAAAATGGCTTTAACAAGGGAGGATGCAAAGGATAGGATGGATGGAATATTGTCTGTGGTAATGGCATACCCCGATGAAAAATGGGGGAAAAGCCTTAATGATTACGATGATCTCTCAGGAAGAGCAGTCTCAATACATGTACAGCAGTTATATCAATCCACTGCTGGATGAGGACATCCCCACAATGCGCAGGCCCAGTGGGGTTATCTCATCATGTTTCGCCGTGGTGGTCAGGACCGATTCGTGAGGTTGGAAGGCCAGGCAAGTTGGGAGCAATGTACAGTACAATAATCAATATTACTGGGCTGCCCCCTGCTGACAACGTAGCTCCGCAGCAGTCGTCAACATCGGTTTCGTGTCTGGTGGTAGTCTATCGAACACAGTCGCCAGGCTGAGACTTGCTTAGCTTCTGAGATCCGATGAGATTGTGCGCAATTCAGGTGATTCAGCCACAGGTCGAGCAGCGTTTATAAAATAATCGTCCCGGGCAGGGGTGAAAATAACTTAGATCTATTACCAGTTCGATCCTGTCCGCACCTCCATTCCTACCTAGACCCTACTGAAAGCTTGGGCACTTTCTTAATGGTACAGTGTCGCGGACCAGTTCACTTTCATCTCCCCTCTCAGGTGCAGCGTGACGGTCCACACGCACTCCTCACACACACAATGAAGTCTCCACCAGAGCTTTTTCTTGCAAGCGCCTGATTATACAACATTAGGCCCAGGATATGACGAAATGTGGCCTTTCAGCAACGTACGGTGTGGGACCACCCTCCACGCCAGGGGCACCAATGGCTAATCCCACCAAGGGCTAAGGCTGGTTCTAACGCCTGCGGATAAGCCCTCTCGCACACTCTGCCACTCTCAAACCCACACCCGTGCCTCGCTCTCCATTCCACACCTCGATGAAATCCATTTTTCTGGGTCAGGTCACGTAAACAAATAGTGTCGTTTAACCCTCCACCACCCGACACGGCCAATTCGTAAAGTTTGTCACGTGAACAGAACGTGCCAATTCCGTCACGATCTCAACACACAATCAGCAGTGTGTGGGAGAGCGAACCAACAGCATCATCAGGTACCCGCGCGGGCGCTTGATAATGCTGATTGCAATTATCAGCGAAACGTCGTGTATCTCATTATAAAATACTGTGGTTTCACTCTCCCACACACCGGTGTGCTGAGCTAGTGAAGGAATTGGCACGTTCTGTTCATGTGATAAACCTTACGAATTGGCCGTGTCGGGTGGTGTAGGGTTAAACGACACTATTTTTTTTATGTGACCTTACCCAGAAAAATGGCTTTCATCAATAGTATTGGTCACGAAAGCCTTCGAATGAAAGTATTCCACACCTCGTTTGATGACCTCTTCTCACCCCGCCCGCAAGCAGATTCCTACCCCTCCCTCAGTTATTCCGCGCCGTTATACTTGCCACAACACCTCACTGGATCATCGCTCCTCACAATCCAGGTCAAACCCGAGCTTGCTGTACTGCGATATTTGAAAATCATTAATTGGGTGGAATAGAGATTTCATTGCTGCCAGTCTGCGCTTTCGCTTAAAAAAAAACACTTGTTATTCGTGATATGACAGCAAAAGAATGATTGTCATTGACTGCAACGTACAAAGTGTGTATTTAACTACACCGAGAACGAATCGATATATTGCTAAGTAGTCCTTAATTAGGTGTCATAATAGCATATTGACCTGAACGTTGACAGCAATGTATGTGTGATGAGTGTAGATGTGAAATTATTCTGCTTTAAAGAGCAGGTTGATAAAACAACACACTGGCGTTTGCTATGAAGTACTCTGCGAGATGTATTTTATTCTTTTGTAAACCAGGCTCCCTGTTTAAGGCGGTGCTACACCCCTAATGGGACGCCAGCCCATCGCAGGGCACTGGGGGGCATTTAGTTAACAGGCAAATTAAGTAACGCTACATAAGGATGTATTTGTGTTTGTCTTGTGATATTATACGTTGTTACGTTGGTTAATTCGAACGTTGTATCGCGGAAATCCTGCATCCAGAGCTTGCAAGCTCACTGGATACTCTGTGCTGTACTAATAAACATCTGTCTTTGAACAGCGGGAGAAAACTAGAGTACCCAGCGAATACCTAGACAGGCACAGAGAGCATATGTAAAAAACGCCACACATAAAGGCACCCGGAATCTAACCTGGGCTCTTCCTGCTGTGAAGCAGCACAATGCCACTCACTGCGCTCACTCTGCACCACCATAATCAATTCTGGTACACGCGATTGGCAGTGTATTTGTTGGCTGTGTAATGGAGCGTCTATAAGTCTGTGTGCAAATATAAAATGTGTGGTTCATGCAAATTGCAGGCAAATTATGTGCTAATTGTTGCTTTAAGGTTAATAGAGGGAATAAACGTGTAATATCGAGATGTACAAATGAAACCAGAGGTAAACAATAAGAACACAATAGAGGCATCCTTGCAAAGGACTAAAACGTGAACATATCGCTATAATTTTGCTAATTTTCGGCTCGCTAGCCCTTAGGAAACGGCATTAAAATAATTATTTGTTACTATAACACAACCTTGCAGCGCTTGCTGTGATATAACGATGGCTTCTCGCAAACATAAACCACAAAATCCCATCTAATTCTGTTACAAACGTCAATTTGAGATATTGACTGCGTGTCGGCCTGAAGGGCAGTGGTTGTTGTTTTAAAAAGCAATAATTTAGTGTGTGTTCAAGATTATCGTGTTGTTGTAACTGAAGAGCGCTCAAAGGAGAAAGCACATCCGACATATGATTGCACGCACGTGGGTATCCGGTGACATGAAGGGTGAACATTTCTCCGTGGTACGTGAACTTAGTACCGTTTCCGTGGAGAAATTCAACGGTGGCTTCAAATTGAGGAACGAGTGTTCGCTATAGGTATAGGAAAACTACTCCACTTGATGAAAACGCAACAACAGAGATGAATACTGTGCAACGCTTTAGAGCATAGAGAGAGAGCCTTTGACTTAATTTGAGAACGGATTTTTCTTGTTGCCTGCTGTTAGCGAAATGGAAAATAGGCAGCACATCTGTTTACTGTTTGTGTTACACTCACAGAGAGACGCACAGCAATTAATCACGATGCCATTAAGAGTTGAATTTGAATTCAAACTTAAAAGCATTGCCATCCAACTAAGAATCATGCCCTATTTGTTTATTTTTGATCTAGCCATTCTCAAGCCAACGATGCTGAAATAATTAACATCAGTCATAGCAGTGCCTCGGACTATACGTCACCATTGTTACCTGTGAGTGTTGTAGTGGCCGAGATTTTTAAACAGGGTCACTCGGTTCATATCGCAGCATACCAACTCCACATATTTAACAGTGAATAATACCGTTTATAACGCGTGCATATCAAAGCGTGTTTAAATAGTTACATGTATAGACGACTACAGCTTTTGTAGTTAGAAACTAGGCACACACAAAAATAATTTGTGCAAAATTGAATGGGTCTTTTAGTGAGTGGTCTTAAGATACCTGTACAAAGAGAATACTTTGCTTTCAGAATTTTTCACACTGACCAATTGGCCTGTAAATGTGAATATGCTGAATAATTAATTCACCTCCAACGAGTAATATTACTCTCGTTTTCTGCTGCCAGACACAATGTTAGATGGTACCGCATTATTGGATCGTACCACGGGTTGTTCTGCACGATGTCTGACGTTTCTCTCCACATGGCAGACGCTTCTCCAGAAGCTGGAGAGAGAAACCGAAAGATAGCGCTGAAGTTTGTATGAACTCCATTGAACCCTTTTAACGAGAAATCCGGTGGAAGACATGGCAGTGAGTTTACTGGGATTCGAGCAGAAAACGGTTAAAATCTCTAAGGCAGAACACACCATGCTCATTTATTCGAGACTTGAGGCAAGTTTTGTGTGCTATGGATGTTCTAGCAAAATCAATAAAATTTTGAGTTAAAGCAGAGGGTAATAGCACTTGTGTATCTTCCAGCATTATTTTGGATTTATCGACCTGTTTAAAGCCCTTTCTGTTTAAGATTGTTATGACACAGTTTTAAGATAGTTTTGCTAAAGCTTTCAATTTCCAGGCTATGTTTAACCAAGCTTCCTGCAAAACTCTCTTCACATTCAAGATTTATCTTTTCATGGAACATCATGGCTATAAACCTATTAGCAATATAACCATCGGTGGGATAATTACTTATTTATTGCATTCTAAGCAATCATTTCTGAATTTAAGAGCCACCTACACTTTACAGTTTGTTAAATTGGATAGTGTGGATTATGTTTGATGTGTGACCTCAATAAAACAGACATTAAATAAGAAATTATGATGAGACCTGGTTTGAGCATGGTATTGCTAACCCAAAGTTCACAAGGGTCCGACGCTGCACTTTGATGGCACTAGAGGCAAATTTTGAGATGAAAAAAATATTGCTTTATATCTCCAAGGGCAGGGCGAATGATAATGCGTCGCAATATTTACATTTTATAATACTTTAAGTGTTCGTTTAATGTCAGCGGTGTTTATTTGAGAAGGATTCGGATGCGCGAGAAAATAGTAGGCAGGTGGCAAGAAGCAGCCTCGTGGTCAGCCGGTGCCAACCTCCCAGACACCGTGGCCTATACATTGACGATGTCGGTCCATTAATGAGTGTTTTTTTTTAGTTATGGGAGGAAACCGGAGAACTCAGAGGAAAACACGCAGAACACGAGGAAAACACACAAACTCCAAACAAAAAGTTGCCCGATGTGGGAATTAAACCACCTCAGGCACAACCTTCTTGCAACGAGGCACGGATGTTACAACTGCACCACACTACCGCTGCCATTTTTATGGTGAAATAGATTCAGCCCTTTTGCACTGATGTAGGTTTTCATGGCTCGATGCATGATGATTGCTTACCTAATCTGTTCCGTCGGGATAGTGAAAAGTCGTGAAGGCAGTAGGGGGAGTGTTCGACACAGCTATCCCAAATGAACAGCTTTCGAAACCAATAATCATGCAGCGCTTTGTTAATCCGTTGCTGGATGAAGCCTCGTTCATCCAGTGTCAGTCATGGGTGTTGTTTGTCCATACTTCACTGTATTGATAAGTGCAAGTGCTTTACCCCACCGTGCCTGTTGCGGTGTCGTTCCGTTTAAAGTAGGTGCTCGCAAACAATATTTGCTCAAGCGGTTTAACGAGGCGAGTGGAGTATCTGTGTTTTGAGTGAGAAGTTAGTCACGCATTACACAATGTCTGATTGCTGAAAGCTATTCTTTTCTGGCACGATATCAATGTGTTTCCGGTCACTGACACATGTATCACGAATTTCATAGCATTCTGCCTCCGCTGAGACTCCCAGCCCAGGAGCGTGCGTGGCGTCGGGAAATGTGCTCATTTATTTGAGAAATTTGTGCGGGGACTGAAAACAGCGCTGGGCAGTGAAGGTCAGCCAGTCGCTTGAACGATCCTTTGCGCAATTCCTCCTCGATGCATTACAAGGCATTTTCTTCTTCAGTACATTTCCACCACATTGAACCCGACAGCCACGGTGTACAAGCGCACCTTGCTTCACGTTGCGCTGCACACGGTTCTCTCCTGTATATGGATTTGTTGGGTTTTTTTACTGTAGTAAAAAAAAAACCCGTATTGTAGCTTTCAGGAAAAAAATATGATGTGAAAATTTGTCTTTACCCCAGAGGCTAAACTACTGAATTATCAATCATCTGGGCACAAAAGTAAATATAGACAGTCTTCAAAATTATTACCTTAACACCTTAAGGACCAGAGTATTGAGTTACTCAGATTGAGTTGGACAAGCCTGCAGGGATTGTTGTCTAGGGCTGTGCATGTTTGTAATCCAGCACTGTGGAGGCAGTAAGGGTTGGTGGATCACACAAGTGATAGGACACGCCCCTCCCGTGGATGTCCGTTTGTATTTGACCTGGATGGAACCGTTCAGCTATGTTGCTTACTCCTTCCCACAGTTGTCCAGTGGGGAGGGGAAAGCAAGTTAAAACATTTCAGGGCATCGGGGAGGCAATTTAGTCAGGATAATCAAACTAGGCAGCGTGTCTTTGGACCGCGGAGGTAAACTGGAGTACCCTACAAAAACCTACATAATCACGGGGAATCGAACCTGGAACTTCTTGCTGTGAGGCAGCAGTAGGCCTTCTGACCGCGACACCACCTCGCATTGTATGAGGGAGATTTTCACTGCAGCTGTGCGACCTAACCACCGGTGTTTTGTTTAAAGGTTGTCACCAGGCGCAAATGTTATCACAGCAGTATATACCAGCATTATAAAACACGTATTGTTGATTTTACAATTAGCTGCAATACTCTGTGAAGAAATGCCGAATTGTATTGATGACAATTCCAGTTTTTTGCAAATCAATATAAAATTTAAGTGACTTTATTCGGTGATATTTCACACAATTTTGGCAAAGAAAAAGTTGGCCTCTTCAGAATACAAAATGTTGGTTAATCAACATTGAGACAATCGCCACATGGCAAGGCATACGAGACAGTGCTGCACATCTGGCATGGTTCAGTGGTCTCTTGAAGCGATCTCAGCATTAGTTCGCCTATGTCCAGGATTTCCACCACCCTTGGTTTGTACAAGGATTGTCCTTTGTGAGGAGCTGTTCTGGGAATCAGGACGTTTTCCTGGAACAAGTCAAAATTCAGAATCAGGATGTTTAGCAGCTCGACGCACGGTCATTTCTCTCTTATTATCTTCACCCTCAAGATATGTCCAGTTTTTTTGTACCTCTAAGGTGCCAATTCGAGCTACATCTCCTCGTGTGGGATGTCCTGCTGATGTGGGGCATGTACACTGCTGTG
Organism: Mordacia mordax; assembly: GCA_036362905.1. Classification (NCBI taxonomy): domain Eukaryota; kingdom Metazoa; phylum Chordata; class Hyperoartia; order Petromyzontiformes; family Petromyzontidae; genus Mordacia; species Mordacia mordax. The sequence goes on from JAZEWT010000026.1 coordinate 2,470,447, forward strand.
TGAGCATCACAATTTGACAACCTCACGACATGGCGCCAAGTGCACAATTTGGAGTAGAATTTTTTGAAAATCATTTTAATGGCATTACGTATTCATCTATTATCATGCGTCGTGACTGCCTTGAATAACATCCAACCAACAATTATACACATGGCCCTATACTGTGTATCGTGAAGCTTCTGGCTGTGAGTGTGGCATTGAAATAAAATGTGTTTAAATGCGGAGAAGGAGCTCAAAGGTCTGTGATGAATACACAAGTGTGGCAATACCAACGCAGACTTTGTCTATATTGAGGGAGAGGCTCATAGACAATGCAAACAAACCTCCATCAATACATTAAAACAAAACTCACTCTGCATTGAATGTCGTTGGAAGGATAATATTTTTTATTTGGCCTAGTTTACTCTTAATCAGTGGAACCTAAGCTTCCATGGATCGTAATCTTGTCTTGGTGGATGGGTTGGCATGTTCCAATGAACCACAAAACTATGTCATCTGGGGTCCAACCCTCGTGGGAGGGTCCCGCTTACTGTACAGGTTCGGAGTCGTACACTCCTGGTAGGGTCTTCCTGGGTGAACTGGTCTGGGGGATGTTCTAGACATCTAACAATTTACACGACCCTCCCGATCAAAGGAGGTTGGCATCAGGAATTGCATCTCGCCGTAAAATTCCGCCACAATACCCACACGATTATGGGACAAACGCCCAAAGTTAAGTCAACGTAGATAGCGGCCTTTTAAAGCAACAATAACGAGTGCAAATGACGTTCGCTAAGCGACGGCAAAGTCTTCGGCAATATCCGAACAATAAGAGCCCTGATTAGGATGTAATTGAATCTGCTTAAGCGACCTCTTTACGGTAGGATTATGCTAATCTTCACCTGTCTGTAACTGGCACGTGGTGCTCGTTAATGCAATAAATACATCAGCATTTGCATCGCCTCCCACTCAATATCACAGATTGATAATGCAGAGTGTGTTGGCCAACTTGCTCCTAATGGGCAATTACATTAAGCCTTGTTAGAATAAACGTTAAGTTGCTTAGTATGTGGTAATTGTTCATAATTTGTTGGATATCGCTTATGCCGTACGCCAGTAATCCAGCCATGGTCTTAGCAGCATCATAGGCCCCCGAGCAAAGCAGTAGCACTGGGACACCTACATATAGTATTTATTTATTTATTGACAGCAAGTCACAACATACATAGATTAGCATGGAGCCCCCTATGCTCGTGGGGCCCCCGGGCAACTGCCTAGCGTGTCCATGCGTTAAGACGGCACTTATTGTCATCCCCGAGAGGACTGTGGTGAAGACGGAGGCTATCCCAGCAGGCGCAAGGCAGGACTGCACCCAAGATGGAACGCCAGTCCATCGCGGGGCACAGGGGGTAATTTAGTGCAATTAACCTACGCAACATATCTGTGGAATGTGGGGAGGAAACCGAAGTACCCCGACGAAAATACGCGCAAACATGGGTAGAACATACAAACTCCACACAGAGGCACCCGCGTCAGGATTTGAACCTGGCAGCGTCTTGCTGTGAGGCCGCAGTGCCACTCAGTATAAAGATGATCGATGTGTTAACTAACCTATCATGTCGATTGTACATTTTTGGAATACAACGGTGGATAATGTCTCAACTGGTCAAATGTCCTGGGAAAATACAGCACTCCTAAAGCTGTTGTTAGAAGCCTTAGATCCAAAGCCCTCAGCCCATTTCTAGCCACTGCAGAGCACTGCGTACAACAAATGAGACGGTTTGAGGTTTTGCAATCCGTGCTCTGCAACGATTCCCAAATTCCGCTGTGCACGATATAAAAAAATAACTCTGAGCCGTTTTAATATCGATGTGGTCTCACGTGCATGTACATTATGCACATGCAGAGACATATAAAATGTACTTCTACGTGCGCACTCAACGGGATAAACGTTACCATATGTCATGTTTTGTGCACACCGAATACAATTTCAAGTATATTTGCAAAAAGTTACGTTCTATTGATTGATAATACAGTCTTGGTCCTTTGTCAATCCACTGCTGGATCATGGCCTCGCCACACTGTGTCGCGACGATTTGCCTCCATTGTGGATGGTGGGACAGCGCAGCGACGGAGAGACGAAGGAACGCTCGACACGGCTATCTGGAAAGTGCAGCTCTTGAGGGGAATTCTTGTGTTCCGCTTAAATAAAATTGTTCATGCCTCGCTGGGTACTCAATTAGGCGGCATCCGTCTCACTGCATTACCCACAACAATATTTATAACGCGCCTCACAAATCCCATGGCTGCTCACGGATGAGACACGGATACTGAGGCGTAGCGAGGGATACACATCGTTGGGG
>JAZEWT010000026.1:2472806-2482938 GCA_036362905.1 Mordacia mordax
GGGGGGGGGGGGAGTCATCCAGGCGGTCAGCCGCCGCCAACCTGCCAGGCACTGCATCCTTATAGAGTATGATGATGTCATTGACAAGTAAATCAACGAGTGCTGTTTTACTTGTGGGAGGTAAGCATGGATGAAAGCCACGCCGAACACGGGGGAGAGAACACACAAATTCCACACAGGCGCCCGAGGTAGGAATCGAACCGCTGAGAACAGGACTGTTTTTATCCCGTGAGGCACGGATGTTACGGCTGCACAGACACCTCCTGCCACTGTCATGGAGCGTTGTATGTGAGGCACGCATTGAGAAGTCCGCTCGACAATGTCAACACAAGCTTTGCGAACGAGAAAACTTATGTTGCTTTATGAACGTTTGAATTATTACACCCGATTTTTTTTTTAAATGTGACCTTTACTCTCCCAATGTATAAAGTAATGCACAGTTGGTGCTGCTTGAAAATTGTCATTTTAATAGAGCGCGTTCAGTCAGTGCCATTATAGGTGAATTAATAAGCCATTTCCGTTTGTGCCTTAACTGGAATTCTGCAGTGATCAGAAGCGGAGGCATTGCGGTTGTTCAAGCAGCCAGACTCGTACCAATTGTGTGCTGCCCATGCTCCGAGCCTAATGGATGTGTGGTTGTGGAAACACGTGTAATCATTTTCATCCACATCCTCTCTGCGGTCTGCATTTGGGGGTCAGTCGCTGTGCATCATCGCTGCAATGTGGTGCGACATTTGAGGCGCCGCAATGGTGCGCGCCCGCTGCGCCTTCGAAATCTGGTCTGAGTGTACGGGGCAGTGGTTGTGTAGTGGGGCAGTGGTTGTGTAGCGGGGCAGTGGTTGTGTAGTGGGGCAGTACTTGTGTACGGGGCAGTGGTTGTGGTGTCGCGGCGGCGAGCAGGTCCACCGCCCTTAACAATTCGGGCTCAGGTCCTGCTCAGCTTCATTGACGATAGCGATGCGACGCTGATCTTGGCCATAAATGTGAATAGGATGGAGTTTGGGTGAAAAGTCCCTTGGTTACGGTTCAGGCCTCACTCCACTTCCTGTGCTCTGCGAGTCTTATTCATCAATGCTCACCGACCGCACTTGATCCAGACATTCTCTTAGTGTGTACTTGCCTCATTTATAAACGTCTATGGTTAACAAATTAACAAGACTAAAAAACAACAACCGTGATCATTGTCCTAAGTTTGATTCCTATTCACGGTTCATAAAGATCATTCTATCGGTATGTGCTCTGTAGTTTGGAAAGCAAACGTGTGCATTGTCTTAAAGAGAAATAATGGCAGTTGCCAGCTGCATACATCTTTGGACATATGATTCAATTATAAACTGACATATGAAAGATTTTTGCAGTCATGTACCTATACAGTCTCAAATTTAAATGCATTTCATTCATCTCCCTGTATTGGATTAGATGACATTTTAGGAACAGTATCTGATAAGAAAGTGAATAATATAATATAAAACTACTATACATGTACAACGCACATCTCAATCCAGTCCAGGTATCAATCCACTGCTACATGAGGTGCTGGCAGTGCCATGTGAGTATTGAGGCTTACTTGACCATACTTCACCACGTTGGTCAGTACAGTTTGGTGGACGTGCAAAACTGCACGACATTGCTGATCACGTCACCTATAGCCGCCGTGTTTGTGGGTGCAGTCATCACTTAGCCAGACACTTATCCAGGCTAAAAGCTGCTGAGCTTTGATGGAAATTAGCGCATGCTGGGTGATTCAGTTAGAGGCATTAACAATGCGACCACGGTGGACGCAGTAACAAAACTCCGACATCGTAAGACCCAGCAGCAACAGGGTCACTGTCTTTAATCACAGTTAGCGGCACAAATTCTATGCGTGAAAAATTGGCGTAAGAGTGGCTGTTTCGGAGAAATGGAGGTGGCATTGTTCTACTTTAACAGTGGCTCTGCAGTGTTCTCAGAGGTGAACAAGATTAAAACTACGAGTACAAAGCCGGTAAATAAATAATGTGGACCTTGACAAAAATCAGGAGCAGTTGGTGGGAAGGCATCAGAACTGCGTGACCTCCGTTTTTTCTCTGCTGGAAACGCAGTTTTTTTTGTTCTCGTTTGGAATTCTGCGACTTCACCAGGATTCAGAGATCCATTGCCCCCTAAGCCACCAACAACTCAGATGCTCACTTACTTTACATACGTGTTTTTTTTAAAGTTCACATGCACAATATTTATTCACTGTTTCGTGTACAGTATTTTAAATTGGAATGCGAATTTGTTCTCAAGTCCACCACAATTTTTGTATCTCATTTGGACAGGATAGCTGACTTCCACGGTGGGTAAATATCTATCTGCAAATTGAAGGCAATGTACACAAAAAAATCGCACAATTTTACTGACATCACTCTGGTACGCAACAGCCCACTCTCGCAAATAAGTTAAACAGAATGCATCCAATACACTGCAACAACAATTAGGAATGTAGGCCGAAAGCAGGAAAGATACACGCGTCATTGCACCTTCACTAAATGACCACTCAAACGGTGCGCCTTGCGATCCAGATCACGCGTGTTCACACACGTTGGAGAACTGCAAACAAACCGTGACAAATGCGGATGTAAGCTCGCCGTGGCAATGTAAAATGTAAATCTCTCGGCGGCGTGCGGGACACTCTGCGCCCGCGCCCCGGAGCCGACGGTGGAAGGAGTCCAGGGCAGAGCGTTTCATCACCGCTCCCGACACCGCCGCTTCTCGCTCGGCCACCGCGATGTCAAACTGCAGCCGTTGCTCGACATCGAACGCCAGGCGTTTGAGAGAAGACGTGCGGAATGCGAAGTCACATTTGCATAGAGCGCCCTTCGCCGCGGGATGCGCTGCGGGGGAGCGCAGAGAGGTGGAGGGGAGGCGACCGACCGGTCAGCCGACACCAACTCTCACCAGACGCTGCCTCCTCGACGTTACGATGAGATGTAGCGGTGATGGCTCTGCTTCGTTTTCGTTCAGCCAGAGCTTCTGCGGACCGATTTTACTCTCTTAATGACCTAACGTGACCTCCGCTGTGCAGTAGGAAAATATCGCTAACCCACGGTGCATCAGCCGTTCCCAAGAAAGCCCCTGCTGTGTTTTATAATGAAGTTAATGAAAGCCAATTTAATTAGGGTGTAAATTATTTGTAGGTTAATTTTTTATATATATTAAAGGTGGAGCAGTAGTGCAGTGATCAGTGCATGGCACTGTGAGTCTGCTGATAATCTGAGTTCGTGTCCTGATCACAGTTAACGTCAGCGGCCAGTGATACCTCAACTGGATCCCAATCCTCTCTGCCCCATCCTCATTGTTCACCAGGCAGGATTGACCGGCGTGGAGAAGTATAGTCAAACAACCCCGATAACCGACATAGCACGAAGAGTCCTTGAACCAGACCGCAGATATACAAGGGCTCAACTCTGATAAACATAACAGTAGTATTTACTGTCGGGTTTATCCGTGCGTCATGATGTTGACTTTAGTTTTGTTTTTACAGAGACTTTGAAATTATTATCAGCTGTCATCAATTCGCTGCTGGATGAAAGCCTCCTTACAGCTGCCACAGGCAGAGATATTTAATTTAATGTTTACACTCAGTGAGAGCACATTCAGATGCATTTGATATTCTCAGAGGCATGCACAGTTATAGTTTTTTTTTCTCCTGGCTATGAATGACTGGAGAGAGACCACTGTCCATGCAACACAGGTGTACTTGTTACTATCTCAGGTGGACGTCTAGCATGCTCAATCCCAGCATCTCAGTTTACTGACACTGGCTTTAGCATTATCCTCCTGAGTCAATTGACCACCTCTACGGTTGAGCCTTTATTTTTGTTTTACTCAGAGATGGTGAACACATTCTTATTCAGCCAATTGCTGGGGTAGCTTTGCCAGAATAGCGGTTATACTTTCTCAAGGTATAGGTACAGCCCTGCAATTGATTTCTCCCAGCACAGCTAGCACAAGGGCCTCCGCTAAAGACGACTAGATAACATGTTGGCCCACTCTTTCACGCTGACGAGGTAATTTGTAAGAGGTGAAAGTACCTACATTGGACCTCACCACAACTCACCTGCTGATGCAACGACATGCTGCTGCTTAGATTAATTAGCCTGCCGACTAAATTACCCCGGGTGGCGCTCGATCCTGGGTACACCCCTGCCTTGACCCTGTGTGATAAGCTCTGGCTCACCACGATCCTCTGTAGGTTTAAGTGGTTACAGATAATGAATGAACAAGTGACCTGCTCATTGCATGGTGCACCCATTTATATGCTTTAACTCGGTGTGTTGCATGGTGCACTCATTTATACTGCTGGGCGGATAAGGGCGGTTAGATTTAAGAAGCGTATCCCTTTCTTACAACTCGCACGGAGGGAGAGATGGAATCGGTGACCTTTGGATTTTAAGATTAAACACTGAACATATTAACTCACCCACCAATGCTGCTGAGCTTTTTGCTCATAATGGTGTGTGTGCATTGATAGCCTGGGTCCTATGTCATCCAACCAAGGGAGAGAGAAGTCCGCCGTCAAAAATGCTCCGCGTGCAGAAAAATATGACATTTTAATGGTAGGGTTGGTTTAACTGTGAAACAAGGGTCATACACACATTCCTTGGGTCAATGCAAAAGTGCCTTTCACTTGTTAATGACTGAGAAAATGTATGCTATTAAATGTGTATGCTTTAAAATCCATATATAACAGAGACCCAATGTAAAAAAAATATTGTATAATGAAGGTAAACTCTGCGTGTATATATATTTTAAAATAAACTGTGCATTGCATGCTGAAAGGATACTCTGGCGGCTAGTGTTCTTGGGACTTAGTGTACGCATGGAATAATTTAATTCTAATAATTGTCTCCTGTGAGTGATAGGAGGACTTAATCCACGTAAAAAGTCCAAAACAAGATCGCAAAAAGGAAATACTGCCAGGTGCGAGCGCTCGCTCACAACATTTAATGTGTTCACTGGGCTACGCATACAGGCAAATGTTCCCTATATAGCCTAAATCAGCTATAAGGTCAAGTGCGGTGTTAGTGATCACCTATGAAGGCCAGCATGGCACATGACGATGTGGGTGGCCAGCTTTACGCTTAGCCGTCTTTGTCTTCCTAGTGGCGATCTTTGTACACCGCACCAGGTACTTATTTGAGGCTGAGTCGACCTAGGAGATGCCAACGACCGTTTTAACAAAAATCGTTACCACCACCACCGCACCTCGTGAAGCCACTTGATCACTCACGTAAAGATGAACTTTATAAGCATTGCTAATAGGACTGGGACCATTTTGCCAATTTTCAAACGCTGCATGATTAAACAGCCTGGCGTTTCAGCGTTAGATATTTCTAACAGCTTAACCTAAGCTATTCATCCTTTAGTGTTTGCATTGCCCATGGAGTGTGCTGATGTTGGCTGTCACTCTTGCTGAATGTTCCCTCTCGCCTTTGCGAGTGTTGCGTCTCCCACGTTGGAGGTATCATCAGGCGTTCTGGCTTCACCTATTGGCAGCTTTAAGTTCGTCACTGATGAGACACAGCAAAACACGAGGCTGTCTCTGGTTTGGGATAATAATTTTCAAGGACAACTCACTTCAAAGCAGATGTATTTGAATTTTCTATCACAATGTGTGGTTAATGCAGAGTTATGTATTCGAGCATCTTAAAGCCTTTTTTTTATAAAGCAAAGGATGAATCTCTACTATGAAGAGACAGCACACTCATTGTAAAAAGTGCTCCAACTCTACTCCATTACCTGAGCAGGTGACACATTGTCCAGAGCTCCTTGTAGGACCCTTCCATTGGTTGATGAGCGTTGCTACCCCAGGATTTGTATGGATATACCTGGCCACGTTGGTCAGTAAGGTTTAATGCAGTCCAGCAATTTATATCTTCGAAGTTATCGAAATTAAAACGTAGTGAATTAATAATACTGCTTCAAAAATTCAGCATAGTTTCCTTATCAGTCAAGCGTGATGTTTTTTGTCATGCCAATGGGGAGCGACTCCCCCCTTCTCCGCTACTACCCCCAGTCCCCTTGACTGCCAGCATCTCATAGCCACCTGCTCACTTCTGGCGGCTTACCGAACGCTGCTGTTTGGCGTCTCGAGCCTGTGGCGGTGCCAGATGTGTCCCTTCCGCGATGCTGACGCGCTCGGGCAATTGCAGCGCGCGCTGCGTTGCTCCGTTGCTCCGTTGCTTGAGATTCCCATCGTAAACGAAGGAAAAGCTCCTCCGACACTGGCCATCGGTTCAACAGAGCGGTGTTGTTTCTCTCTTGCCAGGTGCGACCACCCTATGGCCCAATGAAGCATTACGCATGCAGACAACCTTTAATTACCTATTTGGCCAATAAAAGGACACAAAAGAGCTCAAAATAACCCCCGAGGAGCTTGGAGGGGGGGGGGGAAAGAGCTGTAACGGCCCCTGCTTGGAATCTAAAGCAACTGTCCTGTGCGCGAGTGTTCATGTCAGTTGAGCTATAACGGAGGTAACGGGAGTTGTGCGGTGTTGATGACTTGCAACGTTTCCAACTTTTGCATTGATCTGGGGCGTAGGCCGCTGGGGCTACCTGGCAGGACTGTGCTGGGATTGATACGTGCTGCTCCCTTGCACTGAGTGCCGCACAGTCTCACCGCGCTGCAGATATGCCATCCCGAAAGTCAAGGTCAAAGTGCGTGCAATGCCCAACGAGTATTGGGTTGGCATTCATCACTGATGTCATCGCCAAGCCAGTAATGGAAATGTAATTTTCCTCTGGTAAGGGCTGTATTCTCTGATAGAGTAATGGTCAATGGACTGGATCAGCCTCAATGATGAGATCATATTCCCCATGTCTCTTATTGCGCTGAACACTTTAAGTCTGTTAGCAGAGTACCCGCCCTGAGGGCGATCTTGTTGCAAGCGTGCAACGTGATATTCTGACGTCTCTTGTTGATGACGTTTTCTGTTGACATGACTGCTTTGACCTGGAATTTCTTCCTGATGTCCTGATGGGAGTGGTACTGCTGGCTCTCTGACGCTTCAGAAAAATCAATGATCGGGAACCAACGCTGAACTCTAACCTGGTACATAGATATGTACATAAAAGCACATAAAAGCACCTATTTGGTAATTCAAGGTAGTGAACGTATACACCCGTAGTTCCGATTTGTGGCTGCAAATGTCACTCCATGTGCTGGAAGCTTGCTCTGGAAGTAATCGCAGTTCCGAATAATTGGTCAGCTCCACATCACGATAATGAAAAAGTACACAGTGGTACTTGCTATTATAGCGTCGTGAACCTTGATTGTTCAAACCTTGGCATATAAAACATGGGCACAAACACAATGCAGAAAATTGCACTATTTTATAATTTAGTCATTTTTGGTTGTAATCGGGTCTGAGACGTGCTATCCCAAAACAGCAACCGTTAAGTAATGCTCTTTTGAGATAACCGTGCCGATCATTCCTCCGCTCCCCTTCGACTATCTCGAAAGAGCAGCATTTGAGAGTAATTCTCTTTCATCGAGCAGTAAAAACTTACACCAGTGTATTGCGCTAAGTCTTCAAGTCAAGACTGGTAGCAGCTATGATGAGTGTATTCATGTACATTTTGTATTTAAAACTGGGTAATGATATTAGAAAAACGAGAGGTGAAAAGGGACATCAGTGTAGTTCATTCAACGTGGCAAATAATTGCCATCTTACAAGTTCTGGAGATAAAGTTGATGCGTATTTTTTCGTGTGTTGAAAAAATTAGTATCTTGTTTGAAACAGACTTTGAGCGTTTTGTGACAATCGGGTGAAAGGCGCTATAGAAGTGCAATTATTATCATTATTAAAATACCCATCTCAGGCGGCACGGTGGCCCAGTGGGTAGCGCTGTCGCCGCACAGCAAGAAGGTCCAGGGTGTGAATCTCGGCTCGGGTGCCTTTCGCTGTGGAGTTTGCGACTTCTTTCCCCGTGTCCGCGTGGGTTTTTGCTGAGCACTCCGGTTTCCTCCCACAGTCCAAAAACATGCTGCTGCATCGGTTAATTGGTTTACAGACTAAATGGTCCTCAGTGCCCGGTGATGGACTGGCGTCCCATCGCGGGTATATCCCTGCCTTGCACCCTGTGTCTGCCGGGATAGGCTCTGGCTCGCCGCAACCCTGTACAGGATTAAGCGGTTTCTGACAATGAAACGAGATGAGACAAAATTTGTCCTCAGTGCCCAGTGATGGACTGGCGTCCAATCGTGGGTATATCCCTGCCTTGCACCCTATGTCTGCCGGGATAGGCTCCGGTTCACCGTGACCCTGTACAGGACTAAGCGGTTTCTGACAATGAGATGAGATGAAAATACCCATCTTTGCAACTGCAATAATTTTTGCCTTTGCAATAAGCTTGGTGTTTTTATATTTCAACAATTGTTCTTGCACAGTGATTGGTCATGTATTGACATTGCCTTTAGCCATCGCGTTGGAGGGGTCTTTGGAAACTATATGACTGCTCCTGTCCGTGTTAAATTATTAATCGCAAGCTGTGCTGGAAGTTACATATTTCCAAGAAAGTAGAAGTTTCACGCGGAGTTGGGTGCTGCTGCTAGCAGAGTAAAGTACCAATATAAAGCTGGCACTGCAGTGGCAGTAAAAAACTAAATCCTGCCGCTTTCACAATGCTTTAGATTGTTCTTACTTTACGACTTTGAGTCCTTGAGGACTAAGTTTATGCTAATTCTGCAGAGAGCTGGTTATATTACGGTGCTACAGCTATACTTTTGAGAGTGTGTTTGTCTGGAGAAATAGACATTTATGGGTCCTACTTTCGAATGTGCAAGATTTGTGCAGATTGAATGATTGCAGAGTGTGAGAGAGAAGATGCTCATTTTTGACCGTCATGAATCGCGTTAAAGCAAAGTAGTTGGCCGATAAAACCCAACGGTATTCGAATATTTCAGTGTTGCGCAATTAAAATGTTAGGTTGCCACCATCCGTCATAAAATTATCAATGGCCCAGCAAAACGCTCGAACGCAATTTTTGCGCACGCACAAAATCATGCCCCAAGCGTGCTGAAGCCACCGTTAATTCGATCCTTTAAAAAAAAAACCCAAAAAACCATCTTCTCCTCGTGCAAAATGTAATCGCATTTTAAACGCTCTCTCTATACGTCGCTAATTGGGATAAATGACTCGTCTGAGGAGAGGGCGAGTTTCTTGTTTTGTTTATATTCCCGGTGTGTGATATATACGGTTGACTCGCGCGCAATATATTATAATGATGCATTCAGCGGCGGGGCAGCGCGCACTGCCGTGACGAGTCCTGGCCCTCCGCTGCTGAGCCACGCAACCGACGCTCGTCGTGGAGGGATGCTCGCTCCGCGGTCTCCTCCGGTGGAAAAGAGCGGAGAGACGCTCGCTCCGCGGTCTCCTCCGGTGGAAAAGAGCGGAGAGACGCTCGCTCCACGGTCCCCTCCGGTGGAAGGGAGCGGAGAGACGCTCGCTCCGCGGTCCCCTCCGGTGGAAAAGAGTGGAGAGATGCTCGCTCCGCGGTCCCCTCCGGTGGAAGGGAGCGGAGAGACGCTCGCTCCGCGGTCCCCTCCGGTGGAAGGGAGCGGAGAGACGCTCGCTCCGCGGTCCCCTCCGGTGGAAAAGAGTGGAGAGACGCTCGCTCCGCGGTCCCCTCCGGTGGAAAAGAGCGGAGAGACGCTCGCTCCACGGTCCCCTCCGGTGGAAGGGAGCGGAGAGACGCTCGCTCCGCGGTCCCCTCCGGTGGAAGGGAGCGGAGAGACGCTCGCTCCGCGGTCTCCTCCGGTGGAACAGAGCGGAGAGAAACGGACCGGGTGCGTAGCTCGGTGGAGCCAGAAAACAAAAGAAATTCCACCTGACGAGGAAAAGCCTCTCAACAGTTGTATCGTGAAATGCACATTTCCCGTGTAAAATAAAATATATATATTTTATAGTAATATTTTCTGTTTAAATTGCTCCTAAGAGTTGCTCTTTTCAGGATGGCCATGGTGCGCATTACCCCTCTCCCCTTTGAAACGTTTTGCTACCTGTGTTCGTGGCATCCTCACGTTCTGGAGATGTCTCCAATAAATGGATGCAAATATAGCCATTGTTTTTTTTTGTCCTGTGAGCTTACAAGCTCTGGATGCGGGATT